>UELW01000111.1:14359471-14959471 GCA_900490495.1 Danionella dracula
CTGAAAAATGGTAGAAAAAGTTTGTTTTGTTGGAGCTACTTTGACTATTATTACAACTATTATTAATACTTATTTTTTATTTTTTATTATTGATTATGACAATTGCATCATTCATATAATCCTCCAAAGAACAGTACAAAGTAAAAACTCTTCATGACCCCTTTGAAAGTTTTGATGCTTTCTTTTCTTATGATCTCTTATTTACTTTATAAGACATCAACATACTGTCAGGAAGGAGAGATATTTATTCTGTTTCTTCATGACAGGAAGGAGACATATTTATTCTGTTTCTCCATGATACATTGGCTAAAACTTTCTTTCATTTTCTAATAAACGAAACAAATACTTCTTGGACGATAACTGATGACTGCCTGGCTTAATAGTCAATTAAATACTACTGTAACATTATTTTATGATGAGGATGGGCAGCATGGTGGCAAACAAGGTAGTGTTGCTGCCTCTCATTTATAAAGTTCCAGCTAGGCCATTCCTTAGAGAAGCTTTTACCCAGTCATCTAAACAATTTGCCAACTTTGGCATTCATCTTGCACTGGTGAATAGTAATAAAAAAAAAATTTGATAAAAAAAAAAAAAAAAGCAAAAAATGTACTAACCCTGCAACTGGAGTTAATGTAAATAATGAATATAGCGCCATGATGGACTGGCAACTTTTGCAGGGTATCTGCTAATGACAACAAATTATGACGACTTACATTGAAAGACAGTATAAAGAATAGTTTATAGAAATGTTCCTTGCTCTTAACTTAGTATGTCTTGGCCCTGTCTTTTTACTCTCCAGTCTCTACAGAGTCTTGGTTAAGGTAGACTCTACCATGTGATAGATTAATTTTCATAATCATCACGCTAGATGCTTTCACTTGACCTCAGCTCCACTCATCAAACTTTGAGCTTACCACACACAAGTGCTTACAACCTCCCTTTTCTGACAGGAGATTATGAAATGGTCTTGTTGATGAAACTTGGCCTGGTTGGAGTGGGCTCCCACACACACTCTCTCTCACACGACCGGCTTGCCTCTCAGCTCTCTCTGCTCAAAGCAAAGCGTTTTACATTTGCTTGAGGGAAGACCGTCCTTACATTGATTTGATTTTACAGTATAGTAATTACTCAGAGCTTGAGCCATAGATAGACGTAAGAGTGGAGAAGACGGCATGGCTTTCCCTGGTATCTCTGAGGATGACCTAAATGAACTAATGCTTGAGGAGGCAGAGGATCTCTTTAATGATGATGGTAGGGCCACTGTGGGACAAGGTGGGAGTTAAGGTGCTACTTTTGACTAAATACTTTTAGAGATGAAGATATTTTCTGTTATGCCTGAGTAAAAGTAGACTTTGCAGAGTGGGAGTTCTTATATAACACCTGCTTTTGTTGAAGGATGCTGAAGATAGATTTGATAACTCAAGTGGAAGAGATTTGTTCTTTACAGTCGTCTGTACAAAGGGAAATAATGTGGATATTTAAGATTTTTGAGGCGTTGCTGATCAAACATATATAATGGAAGCAATTTGTGTTATGCAATGGATACTAATTGATCTCATAGACCACATTATTCAATAGAATTATGTGGCAATGAGTACTGTATTTTTAGTTAATGGACATTAATAGAATGTTAATCCAAGCTCTTTTAGAATATAAAAGATTGATGAAAGCCTTGCTGATCTGAGCTCAGGCTTAAAGAGAAAGCTGTCGAGATCTTAAGATTGCAATGGCTTGTCTTTTTCAAGGTGGTACTGAAATATATTCGAAGAATATGATGTGTTGTTAATATCCTAAATTGCTGTAATGCATTTGCTTAGTCGTTATTATTGACGCATTTGAAAGTGTTCACCTTAAGTTTGCATCTTGAAAGTAGTTTCTAATTTTAACATCTTCCTTAAGCCCATTGCAAAGATGTGATATGTAACATTTGAGATTTGATGTAGATGTTTGACAAACATGACCCACCACCAATTGCACCTCATCGTTATCTTGATAGCTCCTGCTGATTGGCTACGAGTTTATTTTGGTGTCTGGCGGGTCAACCCAGCACTCATCTAGCATTTTTTTTAATCCTACCTCACCATTAACCAAAAAAAATTGGCTACTGGGTCACTCTTCATGGGCAATGATTTCACAATACGTCATAATTAGTCTTCTGTTTTCTGGCTCATACTGTCTACATATAGCTCACATTGGCTTCACAGTCTGTGAAATCTCAATCTTGTAGCTTGTTTTCACTATACTGATAAAACTGTCCTTTTAAAAGCGGCTTTGCAGTCACATCCATTCATTTGTTTGGCAATGTTGCCTTACAAAGAACTGAATGTTCAGGTCCTACTGCTGTTTTACATAAACCCAGCTACCTGCAGGAATATCGCTGCATGACATTTGAGAGAGAAAAGATCTAACAGCTCTTTTGCTGAAGGACTTTTACTCCCTGCATGAGTAAACAATGGATCCAGATGAGTTTATTATAATAATGTGAGATATTTTTCAAGGTGTCCACCAAGATCAAACACATGAACAGTTTTTTTTAGATAAACCAAATAGATTCCCAGATACAGATTAGTTAAGTATATTTATTCTTTTAATGACCAATACTGAACAACTGTAAACAATGGTGTTCTTTGGTCACATTTTCTGTGTAGATAGTGTTTACAGTATATTAAAAATAACTTCCATTGTTAATTAAAGTCTGGGCGTTTCTGAGAAAGGGAACTAGTAGTTTCTATTGATTTTTCTGCAAAATATATAATGTGCTGTTGGAAAATGCAATAAATAAGGTGTTAAGATGGTTATATTGATGTCAGAAAGTGATGAAATGGTAAAATGAAGTTGTTACTTTTGTTTGGTTTGGATTTTACTCTGAAAACATCTTGGATGTAAAGTGTACACATTTAAGTAACAGTAGGTTATTTTGCTTTTTTATCTTCTACTTTAATTCAGACAATCTTTTCAGCTATGGTCATGGTTCATTTAAGGTCAAGATTCAAAAAACTAATTTGTTTTGTTGTTATGGTTACAGTAGGACAGTCTATCAGTTTATTGGTTTTGTTCTATTTCATTAACACAGTCAGTGGTGGAATTTTGTCATTTTAAAGCTGAACGCTAACAAGTGCATCAGGCCCCTTATTTTTTTTACTTAATTATCAGATTAAAAACCCATGTTTATGTAATTCATTACTTATATCATTACATAATTATTTGGGGAGGTTAGAGAAAGTTTAGTAAATTTTCAGGTTAGTTGTTAGCTTTGACAGTCTTGAAGACATTTTTTGGAGGTTTCAAGTTAAATACTTGTATTTGTTACGTTTAATAGTAAACATTGTGGTTCCTATTGTAAGGTATCTCTGTATACTTGAAATTACTGAATAACTTTTTAAACGTGCTACAATTTAAAATAAAAAATGTTGTATCCTGGAGCATACTCTCTTGATATCTTTGAAATTTCACAATAAAAGCTTACATTTGGTGAATTTAAAAGTTAAAAAAGAGGGCCTTGAAGCCTCTTGAAAGTTTTGGGAGTTGTCATGTTAAATGTTAAATTATACATTTTCATATAGTAATTTCAATGCACTGAATGTCCTGAACAGGTGGCAGAATTTATAAATATAGAATATATAGAATAAATAAACTAGGAATGTAATTGTTTATTTAATTTAACACAACTCAATATTTCAAGGGATGTGTGGCAACCCATGTTATGGGGCTTCTTAAAAATTACCTTTGTGTAATTATAAACACAGTGAACACAGTGCACATCAATATTGATTTTATCCTTATTGCATGTAATGTTCCAATAAATATTTGCAAAGTGTACAAATTATGTGTTGATTTGCGAAGTTAACGCTCAGCAAACATGCGACAGCAAAAAGGCTTTATATCACATCTTTTGCTTCAGATAAATTCACATCTAGTGCTAGGCAGGCATTTCAGAACTACACATTGGCAAGAGGAACACTAGAAACTTTTTTTTAATCACCTGTCTGTCAGTCAAATAAGCCAACATACAAACCTAAGAGTTAATTCCTTTTGGGCAATTGTGATCTGATAACCTGGATAAACCGTGCCCTCTCCAGGGCTTTAATGAAGATAACAGGGAAGGTGTTTGATTTCAACTCAGAGTTTATTCGGTTCAATGACAATGTTGGTAGCACTAGGTGAGATTTACTGTGAAGTCTGCACTATGGTGGAGATCTGAAAGCTTCGGATCCTTACTGGAACAGGACACACTGTGCTCTGTCATCAGCACCAGGCACTACAAGTTCAAGGTTTCCCATGAATAAACAGCATGTCAGTGTCTGCCAGTATAGCAGCAGTGTTATAGCTTTCATTGGCTGTTTGATTGGTGGTATATATCAGTTGCTACTCTTTATGTTGTCAGAGCCAATCTGTTTCTTTTTCAAGTTGCTTTTACTAGTCACCAGATGAAATAACTTCAAATGCTTAATTCTCTCAATAAATTTAACAAATAAGTCTTGCTTCAGGTTTTCAGTATAGCCAGATATTTCTTTAGATAAAAGCCAGATCCATTTTATATTATGCTTACTTCATCTAATTATTATTAATAATGATAACAACAACAGTGATAGTAAAAGAGTATAGTACAATGTTAGGGCACCTTTCCGGACACACAAGGGTCACTATACAGATAAAATGCTAAATAATATACAAAGTGAATACACTACACTACACTACACTACACTACACTACAATTTAAGTTAACAAAAATATATTAATTTAACAGGTATCAAACAAAACACACTGCTATGATGTGTAATTTTGTTAACAAAGTGCATGAGCTGTTTTTTGTCTTGTTTTTTGTCAAAACCTGCGTTGTGTCTTGAATCTAGAATTCAAAAAGCTAAGTGAAATGGCAATTAAAGTTGGCAACTATAGTATAGTATAGTATAGTATAGTATAGTATGGTATGGTATGGTATAGTATGATATTGTGTAATATAGTGTAATATAGTATGGTATGGTATGGTATGGTATGGTATGGTATGGTATGGAATGGTATAGTATGGGGTGTGGTATATAGTGTAGTGAGAGTATTGAACACTGCTTCTCAAAGTTTACAAACTATAAGCAGCTTCAGGAGATAGCAGTAGTTTATTCTGTTGATTGTTTTTTTCATTTTATAGTTAATGAGGTTGGAATATTTGGGTAAAATAGCAGGTTCTGAATTATGGTATGTGGAGCAAACATGGTTCAAGATGATACGAGGATATATTTTAAAAGGCAAAAGAAGACATGAGCAGAGCATTTCACTTAAACTTAAAATCATGTGAGCCTATCTCTCATCATATCATCATCACTGTAATTCATTTTGGTACTTGGCTTAAATTGCAAACTGTCTGAAGAGAACTATGTACAACTTTAGTATTATGAGATAGGAGATGGTTATGGTGCATAAGTGACAGCTTCACTGCTATAGATGAAGTGCTACTGTATGTCTACAAATGACTTGATAATTAAACTGAATAGATGAAAATTTAGATGAAATAAAATATTTATATTTATTTAGAAATGCAGCCATACAGTTTAACTAAATAGCAAAATCCTAAACACCAGGACAGCGTCACGGTGGCGCAGTGGGTAGCACGGTCGTCTCACAGCAAGAAGATCGCTGGTTCTAGGCTCGGCTGGGAGAGGTGGCATTTCTGTGTGGAGTTTGCATGTTCTCCCCGTGATCGCGTGGGTTTTCTCCGGGTGCTCTGGGTTTCCCCACAAGTCCAAAGACATGCGGAATAAGTGAATTGAATAAGAACGATTGCCCATAGTGTTAAAGTGTGAATGTTTCCCAGCGATGGGTTGCGGCAGGGAAGGGCATCCGCTGCGTAAAACATATGCCAGAGAGTTGGCGGTTCATTCCGCTGTGGCGACCCCGAAAGGGAATAAAGCCGACATGAAGATGAATGAATGAATAAACACCAGGACAATGATTGGATGCAATGGTGCATGTAACTGCGAATGGCTAGTTTGCTTTTGTGATGTTTTTTTTTTTGTCAGAACTGAAACATAAACACTAATGTTCAGTGTAACTGAGTTCCCAATTGTTCTATGTTGGCTCACAAACCTTAAAGGTTCTTTTTCCACATGAGGTTTATCAATACTCTGTGTGATGCTGAGTGAAAATGTGTCAGACAGTCCTGTAGGCAGACCGGTAAACCCAACCCAGGACACATGCCTTTAAACTACGAAGATAACAACATGTGTAACGGCTGATTGTCTCCTTTTTTCTTGGGGCAGCTATAACTGAAAACTCTGAGATTCAAGAGTTGTGCACAATGATATTAATATGGGGGTTGTGCATCACAGTGTGTTTTTATGGCGAGCACATGACGAAGGCCTCCATTGACCTACTTTACACTAAGCAAGCGGAGCATCAACAAACACCAGGTTACAACTGTATTATTTTGATGCCAACTCTTTGAAGGTGAAACTTTGTTAGATTGTCAAACCCTTTTCTTGATTTTAGATGTTCTGAGTTTTGGGATTATTGATGATTGGTCATATTTTTACAACATCAAAACTGTTCAAAGTTTTACTATGGCCCGATTGCTGAACACCTGGAGCCCTGCAGTTCATATGCAGATGTTAGTGTATGTTTTCACCGTAGGCTGCTGCGTGTATCAGAACCTGTCATTATGACTAAAGGCATCAAATTTACCACCAGGCACAAAAGCCTGTAATCTAATAATTCAAGCTATCTGGCTGTCTTAACATCATGAGATGTACATAGTTTCATGGCCCTGCTGCTGTGACGTTGTAAAGAGAATTTACACCCACTTTCCAATTTACTTACAACTAGATTTATGCATTTCACAAGAAAATGTGAGCGGGTCCTTCTCAAAAGAAATGTACTAAAGTGTGCTTTATTCGAAAGTGGAAAAATTCTCTTTGAATTTTAAATGTACCATATCATGTAAACTCAGCTTTTCAGACATTTCTTGCATGTTTTAGTGTTGTTTCAAAAGCATTCCTCAAGTCATATTTAGATTGATTTGTTCGTGTTTGTGTAATCCTAGTTTATTTTTCTGGGAGCTCAAAATGGCTCAATGACCATGGCAGCGCCCAGTAACCAATCACATGATGCGCTAATGCATCTCAATGAAGAATGTATGCACTGACTGAGCCGTACAGCGTCAGCACAACAGATTTGCATTGCATAAACAATTAAACGTGTTTTTTGATGTGCCGGACAAATTTTTTTTTTTTTTGCTTACCAAAAGATGAAAGTAACTGTCAAAAATGCTTGTACTCTCTGTGTACCAACAAGAAAAACGCAGCAAGGGCATGGTGGAACAATGACAGTGGGAGGAAAAGTAGATGCAACACTCGTTTTGGGGAGCACCCTCATTGTTTAATACCCATCATTGTTAAATACCCTATACATCAAGTTATAAAAGGTACAGTGATAGTTGTGAGGTGTCAATTAGTTAATATAAATAATCTAAAAGGGGCATGATAAGGTACCTTTTATGTTTACAAGCCTAACAAAGCTAACAACACGAAGAAAAACAGAACTCTGATTTATTAAAGCTTTAAATTAGGAAGCATTTTGGGCCCCAAAATTTCCACGCAAGATACTATCTTTGGTTCTCAGTTTTTGCTGAAGCTGAATGAACAGAGCAAAATGATGTTATTTTTAACCAGAAGCCAACAGAATTTTAGTTGACTTTTTTCTTTTTAAAGGTTAATTTAGATGTTATTTGTCATGTTAGTTCTCTTTTTTGAAAATGTAAAAAATAATACACTTTCATTTAAAGTCCTAGGCAAGAGGAAAAATCTCCCTGATCAAGTTAAAAAATAAAAAAAAAACTTCCAAAAATGGTTTTACTAATGTATGTTTACAAAATATTGTTTTTGAAAATGTGTTGTTAAAATATTTTACAAAAAAAGAATTACACGGGAGAAAAACATTATTCACAAACACAATATATATTTATATATATATATATATATATATACTCCGTTATAATATATATCACTCTGTTAACATCTGAACAAGCACCGATCTCAGGCTCCTCTTGTCTGAATACTTTTCTTAACCTTTTGACCTCATGGCAAGAAGTTCCATAAAAAGATATTGCGGTGTGCTTGTTAAACATAATTGTACAAACAAAGGTACAATAAATGGATGCTCAACTCTTAATAGTAACAAAACCCTGGTGTGTGATTTTATCTTTTGAATATACTCATTTTCTGATTCACATTTAATCGATATGACATGTTTATGAGTTGAAAGTCATTGGAGCTTTTGGTTTTGGACTGCTGCACTGCCGGTGAACTGTTTGTACAGTGCTCCAGTAAATTCAGCTTCTAGATGGAGGCTGCTGATGACAGCCATAATTATGGCTAAAGGCGGGCAGCAGCTTTCAGAGAGAAAGAAAGAGAGAGAGAGAGAGAGACACAGAGAGAGACAGAGAGAGAGAGATTAGAGGATGCTTGTGGAGGAGTCTGTCTGGATGCACTCAGACTCCCAGACAATTAACCAACGTATATCACATCAGAAACCAATGTTCAGTTCCATCATGCTCTTTAATGAGCTTGGATGGAAGAATGGACTCAAACAATAGAACATTTCTGTACATTTTCTGTCGGTGTACAGTGTATCAATATTAATTAGCTGCTCAAATGTTAAAGTCTTGTCCTCATTCTGGAGCAAAATGCATGGGCAATGCAACTCGAGAAATGTTCCTTGCAGCTAATCTGCATGTTTTGTGGACAATAAGATAAGCAAGATTTCCTGCATATTTAAGTAGTTCTGCTTTCAGAAATATACAATAACTTGAGTACAATGTTGGTGCATTTTTTTTTCAAAGTTAAAATTACAAAATACAGCATATCCAAACTTTTATATATTACTTGTCCTGGTAAATATATAAACACATCTTCAACCCTAACCCTGAAAACAAGAATTAAGTTGGACAAGTCCACAATAATAATTTTATAATCTTTTATGCAGTTATTATGTGGCACCATTATATTTAAACTCGCTTGGAGATTTGAGTCAATCTGTTTCTGGATTTGTGAATCTCTATAATGATGTTATTTTGTTTGATCTTTAAATATGCATGTTTCTCTGTAAATGTGTCCTAGAATCTGCAAACTGTTCTGTTTGAGAATAACTTGTTGTGGCTCACTAAGCTGTTGAGAGTGTTTTCATGAAAGTTAGCTAGCCGATTATGCTCAATATGTTGATTTGTGTAGTGACATATAATTGTGCCAAACATATTTATATTTATCCATTTACTGTCATTTTTGATCAAATATGATCTAAGCATTATTATTTTTCGCTCGATAAACCTGATAATGTTGTAGCTGTTGCCTCATTTGTCCTATTGTGCACAGCAGTTCAACATCATGAATTGAAAGTGCATCAAAACATTAACAGGTTCAGGGACAGCAGTAGGATTTTGTAACTCTGGTCACACAGCATTTGCATTTTCTGTTATGAAAGAATAACATACAACCATTAAGTTTGTGATAGATTTCCTGGAGACATTTTGTGCTGATGTTTTTTCTCAGTCGGTTTACTGATACGCACATAAACAAACAAAAACCAATCATTAGGTATTGGAAAGGTATTTGTAAAATATATTGGTAATATAGTCAGTGGAATACTCTTCATGTTTGTGGTGTTGATACATTTACAAAAGCATTGTGTATGTGGAACAAAAACAGTTTTCAGGCATATATAGCTTTTCATTTGTGGATATTTATAGCAGGATGCATGACTCATGAAACATGTTTTGAGATTGAGATCCATTTACATAAAAATATGGACATTTACAGGTCAAAAACAGACTTGCAGACTGAGTCCCCTACATATATCTATGTCACAACTACTATTGCTACAATAACAACCCATAATTTTCACACTCATTGATTCTGTCTCTAGTAATTTCAATACTCACTTAACAACTATCTTTAAATATGTTGCTAGGACACTGGTATGTCAGCACAAACATTGCAGAGGTTTCATGTAGCCTAAAGGCATACTGAGCTATTTTAAATATGCAATACTCCTACAGGCACGTATTTAAAGTAGCTTAAGATTCACCCTGACAGCTGAGCACATGCCCCAGTGATGCCAGCCCTTGATGTGCCACACTACACTTGTAACAGACAAACCTGGAGCCACTCAGATGGCGAATAATTCATGCAATGGTGACCCATCGCACAGGACCCGCCCACTCTCCGGATGCTGCTCGTTGATTGGCCAGTGGCGTCTTTAGGGGGCGTGCTACAACTCTCTTCGAGGAGTGCACCACTTATGATTTTTGATCCGTTGTGTCGCCGCGCTGAACGGTTATCTCGGTGGAATTTGATGTTTTCAGTCAGTTTGTTTTTAATATCAATACACACACAAACCATTCAAAGCAGAAGTTATAGTTTAGCCGCACAAATGGAAGAGGCCAACTTCACAGAATAACATTTACTGGGAATAAGTTTTCGCTTTCGTGCGGTGAGTAACGTTACTCGTTGTTTTTTTTTTTGTTGCAATAATATCTCGAAGATACAGTTTACAACAGCAGCAAGCTGTTTTGCAGTACTAAGTGTGTTTGAAACCTTACTTAACCGCTCGTTTAGGCTCATTTTGTGCTTGAGGTTAAGTGAATATCTGTCTGTGTTTACGTTAACGTTATTCACTATTTAACGTTAGTTACGTTAGCATACATTCGAGTCATTTCTAGTGGATGAGTACAGCTGTTTTGTCGATTTTAAATAAGTCCTGATGTTTTATTTCCAACACATTTCACTAGCTGTGTGATTCGTAATTTGTATTTGAGAGTATCAGATTATTTTCAGTGAAATCTCTCTTTCAGTGAACTGAGTCAGGTAGCTGCTCTTGTCTCCAGCACACTCAATGGTCCGCAGGGAATTGTTCGTCTGAATCGGATCTTTTAAATGAATCGAATTAACGGACCTTTAAAAAAATAAGTTTTCATAAAATGAGCCTAGATTGAATCTGCAAAACAGGTTTGCGTTCGTTATAAATTATACATATTTAAGCATTATGAAAGAACAGAGTTTCCAAATGCTGTTAATGAAATAAATGTAATGAAAGCCATTACTCCCATTTGAGCCTCACTCTTACACTATTCACAAAATCCTGTGGCTGATTTATAGATCCCCAAATGGCACATTTCGTCATTTTATAATCAAATTGTCTTTATTGGCATAATAAACAATTGACATTTCTATTCCAACACATGAATGTTCAAGATTATATAAATTGGGAGCCTGTATTTTTTAGTTTAGTTAAAAATACCTAGCTCAAAAACAGTTCCTCCCACCTAAAACCACTAATATTTTCTGGACATTGGTTGTGATATCAGGTTTGTTTTAGTAGTGGATATCAACTTCCATATTTTTGAGGGTTTGCTAAACAGCCAGCTTGATTTAATTTAATTTCATCTTGATTTATGTTAATCTACTGAATATTAAAATACAGGTTGGGTTGATTTTTTTAAACACTGGCTCAAAAGCACATTTGTTAAATTTTCTGTATTTTCTTTTATAACAAGTTGGGTGTTGGATTGGTGAAAATCTTTATGGCAGGTGTAAACAAGGTCCGATTGATGCTACTTACCTCCCAGAATGCTAGAACTCTCATTTGTGTATGCTGGTGTGATGAGAAAGCTGAATGTGTCATGACAAAAGACAAACTGTCATCAGATAAGGAGATGCGTATCTGTTTGAACTTGCTCTGGAATACTTTGGCAGCTATCCGGTCAATATTTCATGTGCTATGGATTACAAGGCAAAGTGCCACTTGTTTACTTTCATAAACTCAAATACTTGAAACATTTCAGACTTGAAATATTTTTAGGAACATTTAACTATACAATTTGTTGTGCTTTTTTATTTTATTGTTAAGTATTTTCTCAATTCTCTTAACTTTGTGAACTTGGATTATAACTAAGAAAACTTTAAAGCTTCCATGAACTGAGAAACCAAAAACAATGTTGTTGTTTTTTAACATATACGAGCCCTGTGTATGAATAAATAAAACCTGAAAGTTTTAGAACTCAAAAAAGGATCTTATTTAAAACCGTGTCAATGGTTTATGAAGAAAAAAAGTTAAATCACGGTGAGGCATTTGTTTTTTGCCCTCTTAAGTTTGGACACCAGCCCTTAACTCACATGGAATATATTCACTAACTGTAGATTCAAGGACTGTGTACTATTTTACTCTGAGTCATATCACCAAGCAAAATGTTTATTAACTTGATGCAGTTGCTCCAAAAAAGAGGCTAGTGATCCTGCATGTGCCTCAGCTGAACATTCTGCTTGAATCTCACTGTGAAATTGTCCAGATGTCAATGATCAGATGCTTTTTGCATGCAGAAGACTGTGATCAAATTCAATAGCTGGACTACAGAGCCGTCGAAAAACATAGACAATAGCAATTACTCCTCATGGGATTGCTGTTGCTCCTTCTAGGGACAAATACACTACCCTGTAGCTTTGTGTGTAGCTGATAAGTGAATCTAACATTATTGCAGTTGAGGTAGTTTAATCCATACAAGCCATTTTCCCTTTTTGAGCCAGGATGATTCACAACACAAGGCCACCTCAATTATCAAAAACCACACATCGCTGACTTGAAGGTCTACAGAGAGCCTAAGTGAAAGTTGGTTTTCATGCTTTGTGTTTTAATTTCAGACTGGCGCTGAGAAGAGGGTTTTGGAGTTGCAGATATTCTTAATCAGTAAATTCCTGCTGTTTCTGCACAGCGAAAATAAACTTTAAAGCTACATAACTTGGTAGTTTTATTAAAACTGACACACTTGCACCACTAAACCTTTGATTAAAAAACAGTTTATTACCTCTTAAGTAAAGATTCAATTAAAATTCCATTACAGAAATGATAAGAGATAAACAGCTCTCCACTGAAGACCACTTAAAGCTAAAAGCAGTGAAAATGGGCTAGTAGAGCTGCTAAGTACATGAGAATTGAACTTCTTGGAATTTAATTCCCTGAGTAAACCAATCTTTTTCCCCCGTCAACAGCTCTCTGTTAATATAGTGACATGTTGATTGCTAATATATAAAATAACTAATTTAAGAAAGTATGACTTGTTTGTGGAATAGGTAAGCTCTTTGAAACTTGGCAGGCTTTTAGGATGAAGCCATTTCACTGCATGATGTTCAAAACCATCCCAATCCTCTAGAAGAATAAAGAGGACACAGCTTTGTGAGCCAAAGATAAGCTGTTTACTGTTGTGTTTAGGTTGTGTGTTTTTCTTTGGGCTTTAGTTGTTTGGAATAGGAGAGAACGTTCCTCTCATTGTGCTCATCAGTGAACAATCCCACTCTGGAGGCCTTCAACAAATTCAGTAACACTTCGCTGTGAAGTTGTCACAAGGCAGCGTGATTGGTATTTTATGTTCTATTACATACTTACAGAAGTTTCTTTGAGAAATGTTCAGCTTCAGCTTCAGAGATGTATTTGGATCTCTCCACCCGCTCAGACAGACATGCAATTAAGATTTATGGATGTGTTGAGTTTGAACTCATGTCCTTTTCTTGTACAGACATATCCCACTCACACATGCCGACCCTAGACCCTGAGGAAGGGTATTTCTGGGAAAGGGAGAAATAGAGGGTTGTTGAAAGGGAAATATCACACATTCTGAAAATCTTTGTAGGTAATTCTTCAGGATGTTTTTTTCACGTGTAAGTTTGTTTTCCAGGGTCTGTCTGTAATGGCATTTTAACTTATTTGAGAAGTATTCAGACAGGACGATTTATATCAGTCTAGAATTTCGAAATGTAGTTTTCTATGACTGCAGTCTTCTACTTATACTGGGAGGCAATATACAACAGGTGCTGGGGAATATTGAGCTGCATTCATAACCCAATAATGGTCCACATGACCTCACACTTGCGTGTTTTGTACATGAACATATTTGTCCAACATTTTTTTTTTCACCATATTCTCTATACATTGTCAATAGTAAATATTAGTATGCTCTGCTAAACACTACTCTTTCAGATGAAGAGAGGACCAACATTAATCCAATTCTTTAAGGCAAAGAAGAACTTGATCCACAAAATTAATTTACTTTTATAGATTGTTTGAGGGTTTACAATTAAGCTGTAAAAAGTTCTCATAACTGAAATGCATGTGCTGGAAAACAGCCCTTCACTTCTGAGCATTGTTTCCCAAACTGACTTGAATAAATCACTTAATGCTCCCTACAGCAGGTAATCGGTCTCTAAAACACTTTTGTATCCTTCAGTTTTGCTGGACAGCTTTGGCAACATGTTTTTAAAAATGAGAACCTGCATCAGAAAATCACATTCTCTAAATAGTTTTTCCCTCCATAGTTTGCATGGAATCCTCACAAACGCCCAGTCGGTTAAAAGGACACCTATTATGAAAATGCAATCTTTGGGAGATTTGGAAGTTTAGGCATAAAGTGTGCATGAATGGTGTGAAAACACTCATGTAGAGTGGTTTAAATTCTTCAAGTCATTTTTGTTAAACATGTAAAAATAAAAAGTAATATTTTCTGAGCTGTTTTTTGACAGAGCAGTTTCTAACGTCACGAAATTGTCTCCCCTTTTAGGACTGCCTACTACTTATGATTATCAGGTGTTTGAGTCTTTCTTTAATGTGAATTAAATGCTCAAAACAGTTGGAAAACTCTCAAAAAATAATCAACTTTGGAATCAAAATGTCTGGGGAAACAAATAGTATTTAATGGACTTAAAGGTTTTTATTTATTTAAAGTACCGGTAATGCAGATTATTTGAATTTTGTATTGATTGTTTGCAAAAACTACTTAAATCAACATGATTTTGTGATATTTGAATATCACATAAGTTTGTAATGAACTTGTTAACAATATTATACGGAAGATTCTGTTCAAACAATCTTTGACTCCGCTTTATTCTACAGTTTTACAGTATTACATTAAAGTCTTACATTTAATGCAATCCTTCACTGTGCTGGCATTGAAGCGTCCCATTGAAGCGGCGCTTAAAATTCAAATTTGTCTTTTTAAAGCATTATAATAAAATATTTGATGTGCATTTTGAACTAAAACTTAACTTCACATATAAGGTTCATGTTTTTGTCCCAGAAGGTTTATGTTACATAATGTGCAAAAGCCTTAATATATGACCTTTAAAATGTGTCCTCCTCAGGGTCTGTCCAGATATACAAGTATAGCAGCAGCAGCAGCAAAACCATTTTATCCTATTTTACACATTAGTAACCGTGAGATACAGCTGATGGTATCTGTCATTCGTTTCTGAAAATAGCTGGTGAATTTAAATGCGTTGATTTGATATACACCAAGGACTGCATACAACAATCAAGAAAGATTAGCTCAAGGCTTACTTTGAAATAGCGCAAATTCAATTTTATACCAAAATCCCACAAACATGAACTTTCCAGCAAAATTATGAAAAAGTATATGAATTGTTACAAGTGGTTTTGGTTTCGTTCTTTACCAAGCATTCTGGTAATGAATCTTTATACGATGTTTGCTTTCTTCCTACATATAGACACGTGCTTGCTACAGTATGAATTTGTATTTTGAGTTGGAAGTGTGTTTTCTCATTAACATTTCTCATTGTCAAATGTTCATTTTACAGTAGACTGAACATTTATGGTAACTATTTATATTTGTTGAGAATAAATCTCAAAATATACCTTTTTTCAAACTTCTTAAAAGCTTCTTTTTTTAGTATGTATGTCAGCAAGTATCTTGTCTCTTGCAGCACTACATCAAAACTTGGCCTCTTGACATCTTGTATCCTGGTTATTCTTCCTTAAAAAACACTGGGTATTTATACATATACACTCTCCAATCCCTATCTTTTAATGATTGTGTTTGAAGAGTACTTACTTTGTTCTAGCATCTAAAGACATATCATTCACTCTTTGATTTAAGAGTTTTTCATCTGTAGAAGTGCCGCCATCTTTTTGTAGAAGTGTTCTAGTTATGTTCTGATGGAAGAATGCAGCAGATCCAGAAATAGCTGAGCCAACTGTCTTTCTTGGTCTGTCTCACGCATCATGCATAAAACAAACCCAGCATTCTTCAGTGGAGTTGCTGAGTTTTTCCAGAGATACACCTAGTGTCTTTCTCGCTCCATGTGCCATTAGCAGAAAACTCATTTTGTGAGGGTGCAATAGTTTGGCAATAAGCAGTGAGCTGCTTTTCCCCTTGTAAATAGCAAGTAACCTAAATTGCAATTCACCAAATCACCACTAGAGACAGGAACTAGACACAAGCTAATTCTGTATAGATTGGTAATAGGAAGGTGCTGCAATTCATCTTTCGATCGCTTGAGGCTGACTCTAGAAGTAAGCAGATTCTCATTGAAAGCAATGTTAAAAGTCTTCCAACTATACATCTGAAAGGCTTCACATCCTTAATTTGACCTTAATGCTATGAGTGGGATAGTTATATATATATATTTTTCTTTTACTTTTTTGTTATTGTAAGATGTAATTTTAACTTAACAGAGTTGGAGGGGTACTCCAGTGAGCCAATCACCAGCATAGAAGTTATTCTCCATTTATGTGCCTATTTTTTATGTTCATTACCTCCATGTTACATATTTTCAGTGCTTTAACAGCCAGTGTTAAATTAAGCTATCTTTTGATAGCTACTCATAGATTAATGCTGTTAATGTTAGATTTTGCAGATATATATCATATCTTTTTGCTTTATTTTGCCTATTTTATGTTGACAAATTGCAAACACGGCCACTATTTACAATGCAGAGGTTTCAGCAGACACCTATGGTGGACGTTACAGACTCTGTCTGTGGTTTTAGGCAGACTATGTTTGGTCGTTTTTATTCATAAGCAGTTGCGAACTGTTCCAAAGCACATTTGCTAGCTGAGGTTTGAGATAACCCTCATGCGTTTAAGAGGTTATCAGGGGTCAAGTGTAATTCTGTCCTCTTACTATAGTCTCTGTCTTTCTTTAGTCATGGGCAAGATAAAGAATACACATTCATATTCATCTTGAATTTAAGTGCTTTGCAGTCTAAAACTTTTTGGTCAATTACAACAGATTCATGTAAACATTTTCAGTATATATTTTTTTAAACAGTAAGAAAAAGCAGAAAGCTTTATAATGTAATCAATTCCATTGAAGATTTGGTTTCTCAGCAAAGATGTAGTTTAATCTTGTTGCTCGGTTTTGCAACTATAAAACCCTACACAACAGAAAGACTCTCTCAAAACATGTCAAATGCTGCTGTATTAAAATATAAAACGAGTCTAGATGTCAGTCCATTTATGGGGTTGTCACTGTCTGTAACAGTTCAGACAGTGAGAGAAAATCCCTTTATCATCACCCCTTAATTTTTCATTGTTTTTGCAGTGTCACATTTTTTTTTTACATGTTTTGAGTGTTTGACAAACTTTATGCCCAAAAATGTTCTTCTTGAACCCTGTGCTTAAAGGTTTTCCAGTCCATTAGAAATATGAATAGCGTACATTTATAAATAGTTAAATACCCCACTAAAGTCCCTCTAAGTGCGAAGAAAAGCTGTTATATGCAGAGAAACTGCTGTTTCTAAACCAAAGCCACAAAAACAACTCTTAAAGTCCTTTTTCAATCTATCAGTCAATCAAACTCTATTTTAGAGCACCTTTCAACAGCCAAAGCTGACCAAGGTGCTGTACAGGAATAAAATACAGAAAATATACAAAATACATGAACATATATAGGATAAAAAGAACAGATACTGTAAAAACAGATCCTCAATTTAAAATAATAGAATAAACTTCACATAAAAGCCTAAGAGTTGAAAGCAATTTTAGATAGATATGTGGACCCACCACATAGATATTTGGACCCTCCAGGATTTAGAAACGATCACCCCATTTCTCAATTTAAATTTCTGGAACCGTAGGGTCTCAGCAAGTGTTTCTGTTTGGTTGGTGATGAGTTAAAATCTCATACAATTAAGATGGGGTAATAATAAGTATTTTATATTGATTTCCAAAAGTAACCGGTAACCAGGGGGTACAGAGTAGGTGTGGTGCTGGGGGTACAGAATAGGTGTAATGTGTTCATGTTTTCTGGTACCAGTAAGAAGGGTGGCCACAAGTACAAGTTGTATATAGTGAAAAGGGGTGTGGTGTATTCTCGTATAGAGGACATTACATTAGTCTATACGGTAACTAATAAATGCATGATTGGCTTTCTTCAGAAAAAGTCACTCAGTCCACCCTGATTTATAATTTGAGCTGTCGATATAGTTGATTAAAAGTTTGAAATTGTACCATATGAGCAAGTATTGAATTTTATTTCGATTACAAATCTACTATCTAATACTATTATTAAGTTTGTGCTTTGTCAATGGAATATTATTAGTTATCCATCTCATATTTGCAAGTTAAACTTTAGTTAATGGTTAAATAAAATATAAAATATTTTTTTATTATTTTTTGTGACCCTTAGTAATTGTAACATGTAACTGTGTTTTGGTCATTAGTCATGTTGGAGGAATCGCTGGAGGAAGCCCATTGAATACTTTCATGACGTCCTTCTTTCTATTCTCTTGGTCCATCACAGTGTCACTGACAAAAAGCATGCTTTTCTAGAGCTTGAGTTGATGAGGGTCACTCGGTTGCTGGCACGTGGTTGACATCACTTCCTGGCCTTGGCAAAGATGGCTTAAATGAGCTCATTGCTATTGCAAGGCAAGTGTCAGCGTGAAACAGAACCAGCTGAGCATCACACAGCTGCTATGATTTAACTCCTACCTTACGAAGCATGCACATCGAGAGAAAGACAATGCGGGCTTAGAGCAGAATGACAGAAGGTGGGCTCGGGGATCCATGAGTGCAGTGTTCTTGTACTGGACACATTGTGCATTGTCTGCTGTTACTATAGAAACTATCATCCGAGCATGTGGTTGAAGTCGTGATGCTGTGTTCTTGCAGTGTGGGATGAGTTTGATGAGATTTACGCGTGCAGCTAGTGTCCTCTTGTACATGTGAACACGTGCTGGCATGGGTAACAAAGGACTTTTCAAGTGCAGAAACATTTTTAAAAAGTTGTTATGCATGGGGGTGGTACCTTGCATGGGGTGGTAATTTTGTATCTCTAGCTGTATTTGAGTGTGAATCTTTATTTTGTTTACATTTACATTTAAGCACAGTAAAAAATAAAATAAATAAATAAAATTCATAAAAAAAGTAAAAAAAATAAATAAATAAATAAATATATATATATATATATATATATATATATATATATATATATATATATATATAATGTACACTATGAACAAGTAACACCAATTAAGCATGTCTCATAAGCAGCACATCACTGCTAATTAATAATTAAATACAGGAGTGAGAGGACTTCTGATTCGACTTTAACGTCTGTCTAAACAATCTTTATGTGGTCATTGAGCCAATTGAAGGTCACAGTGGTAACTATGTTCTTAAATCTTTTGTCAGGAGATGCTACGGAGTTTAATTTTCCCCTCGCTGCTTTTTATTTTAAAATGTGTGGATTTTCTCTGTTTTTGGAAGAACAGGCTATTTTGTGCAGCGGCAGTGAATGTGTTGTTCTTTTTTGGTGTCTTAAACTGATTTTTTTTTTTTACAAAAATGATGCTGTTTAAAGCTTTACTTATGAAAATCTAGGATAAACGTGTGGAGTTTTCAGTCTAGTAGCAGGAAAACTCTTGCATGCTGGACACAGAAGTGTTGCTGGTATCATGCGTTTCTGATATTATCAAGCTCTTTCGACCTGTCAATATCATCTTATTGAGAAATTATTTGAAATGATAATTTCAAAATCCAATTATTGCTCAGCCCTACTTAGGACTTATGTTAGTTTGTGTACTGTATTGTAAACAGTACATGTATAATGTACACAAAATTTGATTGCTGGTAGTGCTGGCTCATACTTTTCCATGTTTTATAATATGTTTAATTATAATTTTAACACATTAAATAAATAAATGTACAGTCGATCTTCATAGTTTCACCAATATCTGAGTTTCATGGCCTTTTAACTACCTACAATTGTGTCTGTAGTATATCTGATCGACTATGAAGGCATTTCCAATTACTAAACCTCCCCTTGTTGTTCATGCACACATATTTAGCTTTTATTTTGCTTTTGTTTTGAATTCATAAGGTAACATATTTTTCTTTTAATTTAGATTTTAAAAATGCATCACTCATTTTCTGAAAATATACAATAACTCTCTGCCTCATCACACAATTATTTTTTTCATTCACTTCTAGCTTCCAGACCCCCAACACCCTCATCAGCCCTGATAAGCATGATCCCTGTTGGAGGTGACCAATAATGAAGCCCCCTTCCTGGTTCTTTTGTCCCCCTCATCCCTCCCTCACAGAGTAAGGGTTGATCTGGGTGCTTGGCTGCTGTTTTCAGACTACTCATGAGCAGTCATGCCTGCAGCCACAGCGCTTCTTGAGCGCCTGTGAATCTAGGGTGACAGGACTGAATGGAAAGAGTGGAACAATCCCAGCATGCTCTTCCTGGCACAGTGGTGCTCAGTGATTTTTAAAACTGAAGTGGAATCTTTGTGAAAGGGTCCGTTTGTAATACAGTAAAGGTTTCTTTGTGTTTTTACATTGATTATCTCTGTTTTTAAGAATCTAAACTATACATATTTTGATATTCTGAAATATTCTTAGCATTAATTTTTAATGTTCATATATGTTTCCCTTGAGATAAAAATAAGCTGATGTTTGTCATGTGATCAAAATATATGGTGCAGAAGTGATTGTTTATCGATTATAAATAGTTTAAAACGTTTAAAAACAAATCATCCAAACACTACATTGATGCTTCTGAAACTATCTAAGCAACGATGAGCTTTAGGATTTATCGAATTTTATCCAGCATGTAGATTCAACCTCAAAACCCAGATATTTCTCCTTTTTGATAAAGTTAATTATAGCAGCAGACAGGATCTTGCACACCCATGAGTTCACAGCCTCATTACCCCTCGAGTGGTGAGTTTGTTTCTGCTGTCATCCTCTTGATGTGCGTTGAAGAATTATGGGATGTTGGAACTGAGATGAGAGTTGGTCTTCTTGTTTTTGTAGGCATAAAATTTCGAAACGAGGTCAGTGCACATGTCATAGTACAATTGAGTTATGTTTCTTGTCTTTCTGTGGTCCACCTTCTGCTTCCAAGTGTTATTTCTGCCTTTTTCTGTGAGTGGGATTTGCGATGTCTGCTGGTTTCAATCTGCTGGAAAATAATTTTTTCCCTTAACATTCTTTCCTAGTTTGTACGGAAATTAACATTTGTCTTCAAACCAATGCATAGTTGCTACAATGAAACATTAACATGAATTGAATAAAACAGTCATTGTCCTCCTTTGATGACGATGATTATGTTTTTGCTACTTGGAATTTAGCCGGAACATGCTACTTCTGCTGACGTGAAGGGTTCAGATATGGCAGATTTGCTGAATATATATATATATATATATATATATATATATATATATATATATATATATATATATATATTAGCTTGGTGTGTAAAATATACAGGCTTAATGTATATGGAATTGATTTGAAGCCTTTTTAGGCTTTTGTTTGTCCAATTGTCTGGATTGAGAATATATCTCTTCCTCTTGGACTGAATAAGTTTTAGACCAAATTTTGTATTTTCAAATGGACGAAAAGCATGCCTGTGTACACAATAGGTTGCTTATACAAAAGACCATTGTTTTAAGTAGTCCCATGTTCATGTATTCTATAGCGTGTGCATCTGGTGAATATCAGCATCCTCATCTCTTTTACCATCATCTACACAAACAGCCCTTCCCCCATTTGCAACACTGACCTCTGTGACCTCTTTCAGGAGTGTCCTCACGCTTCCCAGACATCATGGCTACAGGAACTCACTCTCCTGGAGGCCCCAATGGCATCATCAGGAGTCAGTCCTTTGCCGGCTTTAGTGCTCTGCAGGAGAGGCGCTCACGGTGAGCTCCTCGCGTCAGCTGCTCTTTCACCACACAAACAGAAAGCATTTGTTCAGAAAATTACAATTTTTAGTATTCTTTCATGTGGCTAGTATCACAGTACAGAATCTATTTAATATCCAAATTAACATTTAAACAAAATAAACAAAGAATTTGGGGAACAACATGGTGAAGCAATGTTACAATTTAAAGTTGAAATGCAGAATCAATAATTTGCTGACACAGCTGTTTGAAAAAGACAGAAAAGTCTTTCATATCAACATCTCTTTTATTACTGTTCATTTTTAACATCTTTTCATAAAATACATATTCAATAATTAATTAAAGCCATAGTTTTATGCCTGTTAACCATCATTTTGTAGCTTGTGCAGTGCAGTGCAGTGCAGTATGCCATATGACATGTGAACAAACTTCCAAACCTTTTCGGAATTTGCAGCAGTATTGGGTTGTGAGAAGACTTCAATTGGTTTAAAAAGATTGACAAGTAGTCTAATTTAAAACCCAAATGAAATACTCCAATGTTTTACTCTCCTAATCGTGGCTGACTGAGGTTAGCCTATCATACATACGTTACCAGCTGGTTAAATAATTGAAAAGGGAGGGATTATAATGGTATGCATATATAATACTGTGCTAAAGTGTTTAGACAAAGAAGGCTTTCAACAAAAATCAAATCAATATTTAGTGTTACTACAGTTTGCCTTCAAACCAGCATCTATTCTGAAAAGTGCACATCAACAAATTCAGGAATTTTAATTTTTTTAAGATTATAAGCAAGTGTATTATCAACCAACAGGTGCTGAATATCATTAATAACAAACATAGGTTGAAAAGTGTTATGAACAGAAACATAAAAAGCTGTGTAGGAGGCTTAAAACTGGGAGAGGAACAGACAAACTTTGTTACGAGTGAGTGAGTGCAAAGATTGAGCACAGCAACAAGACACAAGGTAGTTTTAATGTATTTCTTCCAGACACAATTCCAAAATGGGCTGTGCTTTAAGATGTGCTGTTTAATGTCTCAAAGCTTTTGCGCAGTGCCGTGTATATATACCAAATATTTACAATCTATAGTATTAGATAGAGGCCGGTGTAATACACAATTATGACATTTCATTGCAAAGCATGGGTATTACTTAAGATTTTCAGCATTTGCTCAAAATGATGTCAAATTTTTTTTATATTTTAGATTTGACAGAGTTCATAATATGTTCTATGTATATAAACTACATTTTTACGATATATCTTAGTTTATCTTGGTATCATGAGCATCTAACCCCTAGGCAACAGCATGTGCTCCTTCTCCTTCGTGGCCTAGATTCACTACAGCTCAGCTCATCTTGCAGTGCTCTTTATAACGGAGAGTCTGCGACATGTACAGGCATGTCGAACAGCCAGATGCCGTTGTGTTGTGGTGATCCAGGATTATTATTAGACATGGGGGATTGTGTCATCATAAGTGGGCTAATAAGCACACTGCATTTTGACAGATCTCTTGAATGTCAGGAAGCATTGAGGAGGAACACAGTGCTACCAGATTCATTTTCATGACTTTTGGGAGTTTTGCTTAGATTCTGAAATAATCCTGGTATCTTTAGAAAAGAGAACTGTGTATTTCAAGTAACTGATGTTCAGATTAATGTAAAGCACAGTGAATATTATCCACTACAGATTGTGGCATTCAAGTCTGAAATTATATAAAATATCATAATAATATCATATAATATATGTTTGAGAGAAAATAAAAGTTGCTCAACTGAACTGTAAATTTATATTATTAAGATATATAATAGACAAACAAATAGAAATAGATTTTTTTAAAATATTTTTCACGAGGCTGAATTGACAAAAGGTATTTTAGGAAATGGGAATTTTTAAAAAGTCACTATAAATCTAATCATAAAAATAAATTAAATGTATCTAGATAAATATTGAAGTTTATCTAAGCTAATTAAATTTTTAAAAGTAGAAATTATATATATTATCTACTTTAACAGAAAAATAAATGTAAAAAAATCTAACAACTTTAGAAAAATTGTTTAAATTGAAAAGAATATCAGATAAATGCAGAGAATTTCTAAGAAGTGGTAAATTAAGTAAATGTGATCAATTTGGAGAAGTGAAGCAACAAAGTAAATGATTTTCAGTGCTGAGATAAACATTAAAATATATTAATAATAAAAAGATAAAATATGTATAAAACTTGTGTCTTAAGGAACCTACATTTAAAACATAATATGGGGTAAAATGAATTTTTTTAAGCTTAAATTTTGTAATTTTGTTGATAAGAGGTTTCTGATGTCACTCTGGATTTTTTTTAGGTGCAACTCCTTCATGGGGAACTCACCAGTGCAAAAGAAGCCCATCTTGAAGCCAAAAAGGCCACATCTGTCCGGACACAAGTCCAGTGGCGGGAGTAGCAGCAGCTCCTCGAGAGAGCCACAACCCAAACGACTGGAGGAGGTCTACTGCACCCTCAAACAAGGCCTAGAGTAAACCATTTTCTTTTGTCATCTCACGTATTGGAGATGTTTTACTTTCATTAATTGTACTGACTGGCATAATAGAAGTAGAAAATTCAACAGATTTCTACTTATATGAAAAGAGCTTGAGAACTACATATTAAAACCACAAAATTGTTATTTTCAGAACTTTCTGAAACAGCCAGTGTAAGTATGCCAGAGATATATCCCTTTTAATCTCTTCTCGTAGAAGAAGTATTAACAATTTGTGTGGGGAAAAGCAACAACCCAAGTAACTTTTATGTTACTTTTTATGTTTTTTTGTTGTTTGGTTTATGATACTCACTGTAAAACAGGTATAGAGGTGAAAATATTGTGAGGCAGTTGCTGTCTAAACTCCTTGTGTTTTTTGTCTTTCCATCAGTGAATATTTGGAGGTGCACCAAACAGAGCTGGATAAACTCACCTCTCTCTTGAAAGACATGAAGAGGAACTCCAGACTGGTGAGAATTGTTGTTATCCCCCACAGATTTAAAGCAGGCCTTCAACTAAACAAAAAGTTCTATTTTTTAACGCATTTGTATTCAACTAGAGCACATATAATCATAATAAAGCCATTTTTAAAGTAAAATCATCGGCTGGCATTTGAACGTCATGAGGATGACCTCTTCTCTGACACATTAAATGCACTGCCAAGGTATCTCTTGTATAAACTCAGCTTTTTTCATCAACTCTGCAAGTTCCAGTGCTTGAGAGAGCCCCGTGTGTAAGCCGTCTTCCTCTAGGGCACAAATGCCAAGCCGAACCGATGCAAATGTTTATATGTCCAGGGTTTCAGACTCATTCTACCTTTGAAGAACATAATTAATGATTTCAGGTATCAGTTTAAGCAGCTGGGTAGATTCAAGTTTTGTTTTTTCAACATCTCCGAGAACAGAGTGTCTTGTATTGTGGGTGATTTCAATCATTACAAAATTTTTTTAATACTGATAAAATTGAACATCCATTGAGTAAATATAAAAATAACATAATGATCCCTTTAACATGTAACAACTAAAAATCTCTAAAATAAATTTAATATTTACTGGTTTATGTGTTTTGCTGTGTATATGGTTTATTTTATTCTATAAACAAGTAGGAATCCAAGTTCAAATATTTTATGGACTGTCCACCTACAGGAGCTATTTTTACTCTTACATGAAGCATTAATTCACATGGGGAGTAGGAGTAGAAAAAAAGGCAGAGTTTTCTCACTCTTAAGAGTTCGTGTCCCTTTTTTCTTCAGTTGACTTGCATTTTTGTTGAAACCATGGTCTTTGATTATTCATAACTTGCTAACAGCACTTTGAGAGATTTGCTGCAAAAATGTATCGCATAATATACTCAAATCTTCTCAGAAAATCCTCTGAATGTTTTATACTGTTGTAATCGCCATAAGTAAGTATTTGTGAGTAGGATATACATTTTTTATTTTAGACCTTCTCCTAATTTTACAATTTTTTTTCCTCCTCCAGGGTGTGTTATATGATCTCGACAAGGTAAGGTTCCATAGCACCCTAATGCATCTTAACCAATCTGCAGTGACCTACATTACCCAAAAGATTTTTGAAGTTTGAAGCATGAAATATTGCAGGAAGATTAAATAGCTTTGCATATCTGATGTGCTGCATTCCTGCTGCACTGATCTGTTATTGCGACACTCTAATCGCCGCAGGTGTCTGAGTTTAGCTTGGCAGCTCTGAACTTTTATCCATCCCTTAGTAAAGGATATTTGTAACATACTGCACATTTCTCCCTAGCAAATCAAGACCATCGAGCGATACATGCGACGCCTGGAGTTCCACATCAGTAAGGTGAAGTGCACTTTTTTGGTCTATAATCTGATGTCTGTTGACTAAGAAGTGGAGAGCACTACAGCGTCACAATGAAATTTTAAACAAATGTCAGAAATATTTTGAGTCCACTGATTTGGCATTCTCCAGTGTCAGTTGTCCTGCTGTGTTCCCTTCCTCTCTGGATGTTTTAGTGGTGTAAAGGTGAAGGGCTACAGGAAACTATAGTGGAGATTGGCACCTCAGCAGCACATCTAGTCCTCATGTAGTCATAGCAACATGACGATAAGAGCTTTGAGGCTATTGAAAAGCAATTCATAGCTCAAATTAGACCTACAATCTTGAAATTAGTGCCGTTTTGGTGGATGTGTACACATCTCCAGGAAATGGTTCAATGCTTGTTTTCATTTCCAGTTCTGTGTAGCACATATTGTGCCAGGCTCAAGTTAAATTGCAGACATGTGTTGTTTTCTTGTGGGTTTTATGTTTAGTACTGGATTTAGGTCAAAATTATTCTCATGAGTGACTAACAGATCTCTGATGGCTTGATCCAGGTATTAATAAGCATGTTTGCATCTAAAGGCAGGAGTGGTGTGGTAATAATATGGTTTTTGTGACAGTTGAGTGAGAAAGCTGAATATGCTAGTGATGCTCTAATCATATGGATCCTCAGTCACATTTGAATCCTCAAATGCTGTTGCTCCTATGCCGTTTATAGACAAGATATCTGTATACAGTTGAATTTATAGTTTTATAGAAGCGTAAGTTAATGTGGAGGTGAATGTAGCAGAAGGTGAGTTGATCCCACTAACCCATCTACTTAAAAAGTCAAAAATTAACGCATAAAAACAGCGGTGACTTTTGTTCTAAAAGAAAACAACAATTTTATATGTCTGATAACTGGAACAGAGAAAATACATGAATGGTAAACTTTATGGTGACTTTGTTTACATTGTGATTTAAATTGTAACAACAAATAGTCTTCTAAATCGACTTCTGCTACCCCAAGCACTTGAACAAATGAGCAGATAGCATTGCCCAACTATCTAACGGTGAATTGTGTGGCACATTTAACCAAAGAAAATAATAAAACTGGATTTTTTTTTTCTTTTTTAATGAGCTTTTCATGCCGCCTTACATTTTGTTAGTTGGTGTTTAGCCAATAAGTTATAGACTCAAGCAGACAACATACCTCTGGACCTTATAGTGTCCCTGTTTTGATTTTGAAACATTCATCATTTGGTTTTGAGAGTCTCCAACAACATGTTGAAAAGCATGTAGAAACAAAAAATTCATTAATATGTATGCATTAATAATATGCATATATTTTTTACCAACTTTCCCAACAAATCCCTATTGATCAGTGAAGTTGCTGTGTTTAAACCCCTATTTAAGTGCCTATCTGAAGTTGTTAGTTAGACCAAGTTTGTTGTGATTAAATTCAGAAAATAGCTTGAATATGAAGAGGCCAATTAAACAAGATCCACAGAGCAAAACTCATCTGTGATCTCGTATTTTGGTTCATAGTTTTACCTGAATTTTTTGACGAGTATAGCAAGTCTCTGTTTAAATCATCACTCAAAATCATAAGAGCTCAGATGATAATGCAGGGCTGACATGAATGAATCTTTGTGACACGATGCGACTGGAATCTTCTGAGGTCTAGGTATTTTCTGTTTAAAAAAACTCTCGGTTTCAAAAACTCCATTGGAGTATTAGAGGAATACTGGGAGGAACAGTATTCTAGTTTTCAATAACATTTCTTGATATTGGTGAGCTATCTGAAGTAAAAAGAAACTACTAAATAAATAAACCCTCTATTTTGTCACAGAGCTGACCAATTATAAGAAGTTTGAAAAGCTGTCTGAATGCTCAGACCAAGAGCTGAATTATTTTATGATATGGCTGTAAAACCCATTTCTCGTTTTTTTGTGGATGAATTATTGTATGTTTAATCTCTTTTTAATCTTTCCGGTGTCCCCCATATGAGTTGGGGATCTAAATCCTCTGATCACAGTGGATGGATGCCTTTGACTTAAGAGATTTGACCATTTAAAATACCTCCTTCTTCAGCACCACACATGTCTGCACTCTCATAGCTTCTGTTGTTTTTATTCTGTCTGTGTACCAGCTGTTGTACTCTGAGCTTTATTTTTGACTCAGTAGGTCTAATCCAAAACCCCACACTTGTAATCAGCAAAGGACTGACAAACAGCTGCTCACACACATTCTGGGATAGGTTGGGTTGTTAGTTGACTGTCCAGTAACGTTCAAAACCTAGCCAATCAGATCAAACGTGCTGCCAATCGGATGGATGGTTTGTAGAAAGCACATGCACATTTTGGTGCAGACCAGATGTTCTAAGCAGCAGCCGTATCCATGTCTATACACACAGAAATAGAAAATTGTAAGAATAATTTTTGTAATTGAGTATTCTTGAATTTGAACATTACACTTTTTTGAGACATAATGGCAGATGGATTTCTACTTGGAGAATATCGCCTTAAGTAAGCGCAGTACAGTTTTTAAATTGAAAATCTCTCACCAGAACTGTTATTTTTTCCTCCTGCTATGGTTGATTGATCAGCTGATACTACTCCTGTTTTAAGCTACCCGAATTAGACTTCAGCTTTGTAAGAAATTGCATATTGTCTCTTCCCCATTGAAGTCAGTTTGGACAAAAGCTTCAGCTAAATGCATAAACGTAAATGAAAAGACTTTTATTGCTATATTTCCCAGCAACTCTCCTAAAGTTGTTTATCTGCCCTGGGTTCTTGAGAAAAGTCAGACCCAGATGAAGAACATTTAATTCTTCTAACCAGTACTGTTGCAGTTCTTACCACCTAAACGCAATTAAAGTCTACCTAAGATTCCTTAAATTAAATATGCCTGAACTAGGTGCAGACAGCAGCACGGAAAGGAAGGAGAGTGAGTGTGGCCAGCAAAGCCACAGGTGACAGAACTCTCTTTGAATCCGTGGTCGTATGTAGTCAACTGAATCTTTTCAAAGGATAAAAGAATAATTATTATGATGGCGATGTGTCATTGCAGGCATGAATAATTGGATTTACTAGAGTGACACATCACAGGGGGAGAATTAAGAATTTAACCACAAAAGAAAGATATATATATAAAAGAAATATAGCATTTTCTTCAACCATTAAAATTAAGATACATGAAAATGTTCCTAACTTGTGTTCAACAAGCAAATCTCTTAAAGCCTAATAATGTTTATCTTAAGGTTCTTAAAATTTTTTGCCTTGTTTTATCTTGTTCCTGCTCTCATAATCCCCCACAAATTTCTCACTCATAATTTCTGACCCTGCCTGTCTATTCTTTATCTTGTCACCAATCGAAATCCAAAGCAGAACTAGGTGCGATTTATTCAGAATAAATATATTATCTTATTTCTGCCCTGCAATGCACACAGTTCCCAAACAACATTCATAATAAGCATTGTTTTGGATGTGTTCTGTGGTGACATGACTAATTCTGTGATCACTAATTAAAATAGTTTAACTCATGCCCATATATAGACGAATCTAAAACATCTTCATCTTCAGTTATAAGCCACTGAACAGAAGCCACACGATTAAGACTGTAATGGCTTCATACAGGAAGAAAAAAAAAAACCTAACACTCAGCATGGTGTATTTATTTCTAGATAATTGATCTAGTACACACTTGAGTATGAAGACACAAACCCTTTCGGGTCATACACTCTCATATAAGTTTGTGCAGCTCAGAAACCCTGATATAACACTGGCTGTGTGATACACACTTGAGACACTAGCACGTGGTATGGTTCTACCATTGAGTGTCACTTCAGCTGTGAAAAGGATGAAAATAAAAAGTACAGAGGTTTTGCCTATAGAACGTCTTGAAGCTACATTGGAGGAGAAATGTATTCTAACAACGTATGATTCCTTAATATATGTTCTTTAATGCAGGTGTTGCATGTTCACTTGTTTATAAAGCAGACATTAGATAAAATACAGCCTCAGTAATTGATAAAATTCTTTTAAATAAAAAAACAACATATTAATGAATTTGAAAATATCAAGTATAATTTTTTAAAAAATTCAATGATAAAGTTATTATCAAAGTATTTGTCAAAATATTCATCTACCCTGTACTTGAACTGATTTATAATGATGATAACTTAATCTGGAAAGTGCATAATATAAGCTTCTTCATTTTTTAGGCCGTTGTATCTTGAGGGCTGTTTAGAACTGTGCCCACAATGCAATCGTTTGGCCCAAAAATACAGAAACTTTTTGTCACTGCTGGCACAGTCTGTGAGAACATATGCTGTGGACAAAGCAAATGAACTAGAAAGTAGTCAGTGAGTGGACATGAATATTTAACTGAGACAATATCACTTTTGGCTGGAGTATTAGCCAATTGTAACAGCTCACTGCTTCTATTCTGCTGCAGCCAGAGAAGACTAACACAGAGCTTGGCTAAATGGTCAAACACTGTTCACAAGCCGCAAGTCGCTTCAGTTCACTCAGTTGATGCCTTGTCACCTTTTGGTGATTGTGTCCCATGGACTTGACAAAACAACCTCTTAAATCTTTAGTGTTTAGGGCACATACATCCTCATTTATATGTATAGGCTAACTATTTTAAAGTAAATAATTTATTTAGCATTGTTTAGAAATGGTTGTTTAATGGATGAGGATTTCACAGAATGTTTGCCTATTCTAAATATTGTTCTGAACTGTCTCTGAAGCTTTAACCGAAATGTCTATGAGAATTCAAATGAGTGAGTATTTACTAGCAAAATTATTAGTTATTAGTTATTAACAAAAATATCAGTGCAGTGTGTTCCATTTCTCTATCCAGCATTTAGCAAGTTTATTTAATGTAAGAGTAGTACCAAAATATATGACTGCAGCCCATACAGACATCGTCTGATAACAAACATTTTTCAATTGTAATCAGTGTGTTTTACAACAGATGAATAGAAGTCATTTGTGCTTCCAACTCCTTAAAGATAGTTAGAATTCCATGGAATCTTGTATTTATAGCTTTGGGGTTGTACACCTGATCCTCCCATGTCATGGACTATTTAATGCTTTATTTGAGGCTCTTGAGGTTTTCTTCAAGTTCTTTGTTGTCATTTTAGAAGATTGAGATGCTTTAAATAAGTCCTATTGCAGCTAATTCATAATGCAGCTAATTAAAATATCTGACTCCACCCATTAGACAGAAGGGCTCTGTGATGATTGATTTCACATGCTGCTTTGCTCTTATATCAGACTGGGAATAGTCAGACTGGGTGATTTTATGGAGCAAGCATAAACCAATAAACCAGCATCTATGTGGTATAGCAGGGCTGCAAGTGCAATGGGTATTCATATGGTAGGCACAGTAAGGTGATGTTCTCCAGACGTGGGTGTGGTCTTACTTCCTGTGTAATTAAACCCACAGGACCACCGTCCAGACACCCAATCCCCCCTAACCCAACGCTAACTGGTAGTCTAATGGACATCGTTTATCATCAGCATCCCCCACATCTCAAAGCGCACTCATGCACAACACATCCATCATGCACTCGGTTAATAAACTCAATCCACTCTCACAAATTAGGTTAGATCATTCCGTTTCTCACCATCTACCCCTAATGAGAGATATCAAGCCCCTCACATCCATATTTCATGTCTCTTCAGAGCTTATGTTTGAATATTTTCTTTAGATTTAGCTGCTAGCCATAATTTTTCCTTGCCATGGACAACTTACAGAGCTCTACTCAATTAACCACAACAGTAACTGTGTTTTGTGTGATTTATGGCATTTGCTCAGAATACATAATTTTTGTCTTTGCAATATATTGTTTTGAAGTATGATGTATATAATAATCACACAAATGAAGTTAGTTTTACGTCTGTAATGACTTGTGGTAGACACTAACCATAGTAATGTATTGTTCTTGATCCCAAAGCAGACATCCTTATGTGTAAGCTAGTATTAAGTAAAGGAACAGATTGAGTCTGTTCAATATTTAGACCAGGTCACGGTGGCACAGTGGGTAGCACGATCATCTCACAGGAAGAAGGTTGCTGGTTCGAGTCTCAGCTGGGTTAGTTGGCATTTCTGTGTGGACTTTAGACTCAAAATCTCATCCACTCCCTTGTGTGTTATAATAGAAATTGAAAGGAAATGTAGAAGATGGACTGACTTAGGAGAGTGCCATGTCTAAGACAAGTTAATGCAGTTACTAAAATCTTGTGGCTAAGAGGCATATGTGGGTAGGGGAAGTATTTGTTTTGTAGCGGTAAACACAATTCAGATAATCACAAAAACAAGTGGATAAATGATTTGTGTTCAATTGCATGCTTTGCCAATCCTTATAGTGAATAAATTGGAAAAATACTTTTATTGACTAGTCAACTTTGTGTAAAGGGCACATTTGAGGTTTATAAGTCGTCTTCTTTATTAAATGGATTTTTTCTGATCAAAAAAATTTCGCTTTGGTGAAGGTTTATCTAAAAAAATGTAATACAAATGTATAAATGCAAAATGAATTTATAAAGGCATGATTGTTTGCGTTCAGAATGCAGAATTTGCATCAGCTGGCAAAATTCGTTCCAGCCTGTTCTGAAGGTAGCCATTTTAATTGAAAGAAATAAATCCTTTTACACCACATTAAAACATTTAATGAACTGCATAAATCTCCACATCAATTTAAGAGCCATAATAAACAAACAATTAGCCACAGTAGAAAAAATTCATAAGTGCATGAAGATCCCAGGACGTCACCACTAAATCGCTCACTCTCCTCCTCTACCCTACTTTATCCTCTGCTCAGTGTTCTCCCCTCAACTCACTTGTTAGTCATTCTTGCTCCATCCCCTGACCCTCTTTTTCCTCCCTTCCTCCCTCACACTCTCCATCCCCCTCAATCATTCTCTCTCCTCATCGTTGCTTGGATTAGCATAGCTAATTCAGTGCCGTCCAGTGTTCACTGAGTTGTGAATGTGCTAAATGTGCATTTCCATGATAAAGGCCATGGCAGAGAGCGACTCGTCTGTCGCAGAAGTACGGCATTAGCCTTGTGTCCCCAGGGCCGTTGAGCCACTTCATTTTCTGATTTATTTCTTTTGAAGAGTTCTGATTCATTTTTAACACATTGTTCAGTATCCCACTCTTTGTGCTAACAGCACATTACAGTATATTAGACGAGCCGTGTTTGGAGGTTGGAAATGGAACCCCAGGAACTTGTAATCAGGTATTCTGGCACTTGAGACATCAAAGCCAGCGTTTATGCAATCTTTAATGAGAGTTGTCATACATGAGGGAGTGTGTAATAGAACTCTTGCAACAATTCTGCGGGTCTGTGTGTTTTGCAGGTTGATGAGTTGTATGAAGGCTTTTGTATTCAGAGGAGGTTGCGTGATGGTGCCAGTAAGATGAAACAGGCATTCACTGCTTCGCCCTCCACTAAAGGCACACGTGAGAGCCTGACTGAGGTCAACCGCAGATACAAAGAGTACACTGAGGTACTTTATCTGCAAATTTTTCACTAATGACAAAAATGAATACCCAAAATTTTCTGGGATTATTTGCTATTTAGATAATAATAATTTGAAGTTATTAGAATCTTCATACCAATGTGTGAAAATCCCACGACTGATGTGCCCACAGTGTGGTTTTAGGCACTCTTTTTTTTTTTTTTTTTTTTTTTTTTACAAAATAATCAGTAGTTTTAGTCACATTTTAGTCATTTAGAAATTGAATGTTTTAGTCGACAAAAATCTCCCCCAAATATTTCACCAAAAAAAAAAAAAAACGATTTTAGTCTACTTTAATTCAATGTACTTTTTAAACATTTTAAATATTAGAAATTGTGTATTTAAATTTATTTTATGAATTAATGCTCAATTTCACATTGTGAGGGTGTTGATAGGCTAATTCAATGACACAGGTGTATGATACAAAGATTATGCAATATAGTGTTAAACCCATTACATTTATCTTCCTTACTTTAAAAAAATGAAGTACAAAAACATTCTTAATTTGCAATTTTGCCTTTATTTTTTTACAATTACATAAAGTGCAGTAAACATATAAATGCCTAAAATTTTAGTAAGTGCAGTTTTTATCAATGGAGACATTTAGCTGAAATACATGTTGTCTTGTTGATATATTTGCTGAATGTAACAAGCTATGAGGACGCTTGCTCTTTGACAGATGATGATTGAGGGAGCCTTAACTTTGATTATTATTACTTATTAAAATATTATTTCTTACTCACCAGTATACGGTGCAGTCATGCCATATTTAAGTAAATTTTAGAAATAGTAAAATATTAGATAATAATATATTATTAAGTAAACTGAGAATGTCCCCTCCTCTCTAGTCAGATTTTAGTTTTCTTATTGCTGTCTTTATTCTTTTCCCATAACTTTTATACCTCCTTTTAAAGTCTAGAAAACTTTACAAATAAAACACAGAGCTAAATATCTGAACACTCCTTCAGCATAAAAAAGGCTAGATTCCTTTTTCTGAACACAATAAATAACCTGTCTTTTTATTTTTATGAGTGTTTTTTCTTATTTCTTTACGCAATTATGTTTTATATTTATTATTATAGAATCAAGTCTATAATAAGGTGAACGTTTCTAGACATTATGCAGTTTTAGTGAAGAGATTTGATCAGATCCACTACCAAAACACATTTGCTCAATCAGCAGGATCTACTCAAATAGAGACGAGGTGCTAGGGGTGTGTTACAGAAATGGTCAACATACCAGAAATCGCATTCCATAACTTTAATAACTATAATATCAAACAATCTAACTGATGAAAGAGAGGAAAAAAACATCCAAAGTGATATGCATCTTTGCAGTGTACTGTTTTCTTTCAAATAACACTTGTGCCCAGCTAAACTGATTTTCTCTGCGTCTCATCGTGTGTTTTGTTTTCTCAGAACATGAGCACTTTTGAGACTGAACTGGAGAACCTGTTGGGGGAGTTCCATATCAAAATGAAGGGTACATGATTAATGCACATCATACACAGTAATTCCAAGTCATTGCTATTTTTCTAATAATCCAGTGCTTTCTTCCGCAGGATTGGCTGGTTTTGCCAGGCTTTGTCCGGGTGATCAGTATGAGGTGAGTTGTGTCAATGACGTTTTTTACCCAATCAATTAAGTGTTAGAGACTACTTGAAGATGTTGGGAGTAAATACGTAAATAACTACATTTATATATTTTGGTCTTCTTGTGGCAGATTTTCATGAGATATGGCCGCCAACGTTGGAAACTCAAGGGAAAGATTGAAACTAATTCTAAGCAGAGTTGGGACGGAGAAGAGATGATCTTCATGCCTCTCATTTCAGACCTCATTAACATCAAGGTGGGTTTTCATATCTCTATTTTTGAAATTTGTGAAATGTTTTATATTCATAAAAACAACAGGGGTATCTGTACATGTGGTTTTTCACAGAAATATGTTCAAGTTTTAATCCTTAAACATTCAAAAGCACACACAATGTATGATCAAATAGAGAAATGACAATGGTCGAAAGCAAAACAACCAAGCAAAATAAGTATAAGTAATGTGTATGTTACAAAATTCCCTATTTCACGTTTGGTTACATTACATTTCCCAGTCACAAGCATTTTTGGCCTACTGGACAAGCTGTCCAATAAAGGGCCTTGGAGTCTGGGAGAGTCTTTTTTTGTTGTTGTTGTTGTTTTTTTGTTTTGTTTTTTGCTTTAAGCTGCAAGATGGGAAAACAGGCTTAGGTTCTTTATGTAAGTGAAAGTGACCAGTTGGCCAGATGTGGAGTGACCCATACCTGGAATTTGTGCTCTGCATTCAATCCATCCCAGTGAACACACACAGCAGTGAACAAACACACCATGAACACACACCCGGAGCAGTGGGAAGCCACGGCTGAGGCGCCCGGGGAGCATTTGGGAAACTAGTGGCTTGCTCAAGGGCACCACAGCTGTGGTTGTTGAAAATGAACTCGGTGAATCTGGGGATCGAACCGGCGACTTTCTGATCACCAGTCAATCTCCTTATCTACCAGAACACAACTGCCCCTATATACTAGTAAGATGGCCGATAACCGGGGACAGGTGGGGTCAATTATAGTTTACTCCTCTAAAAACAAATTTCACAAAATTGCATTCCCAAAATTACATTTACTGACCTAAATTTTGTAAGCATATTAATAGCTCAACTGTAATTTTGGAGGAGGGACTAGCTGTGGAGAATGTGCTAGGTAAAATATTAAAATGTTTTCCTCTGCCCTGGAAATAATCACACAAGTAATGTGTGTACATCAACTTCCAGTCTGCAAATATAAAACGGACAACAATGCAACATTTTGAATGCAATTAATATGGTACAAAATGAAAACGAGTACATATTAAAAACAAGTTTTAAACAAGGATATAACTACTTTAGGAGAACCAAATTGGCTGGTCTTGTCACATAAATTCATTCCTTCATTTTCATGTCGGCTTTCTTCCCTTTCGGGGTCGCCACAGCGGAATGAACCGCCAACTCTCTGGCATATGTTTTACGCGGCGGATGCCCTTCCAGCTGCAACCCATCGCTGGGAAACATTCACACACACATTCACACTTTAACACTATGGACAATACCGCATGTCTTTGGACTTGTGGGGAAACCGGAGAACTCGGAGAAAACACACGCGATGACGGGGAGAACATGCAAACTCCACACAGAAATTTAATTATGTTTTACATCTCACAATGTCAAATGTTTGCAAACACTACTTTTACACATTACTCATGGTTCAAAAACATGATAGCTAAAATGAAGCTGAAGAAATAAACCCATCAGTATCTACCCTTAAAAAACTGATGTGTGTGTGTGTCCGCAAATCGTTCTCATTTTTTAACAGTAAATTTGCGCACAAAACCAAGATTTATTAATTAATAAATTGCATCTAAACAGACTAATAACGAAGAATAAGCCAAGAAAAGGTGAAGACAATGATAAAACATTTGTAAACGTTAGTAAATGTGTTTCAGAAAGTGGGATTCCTTAAAGATGCAGTGTACAAATTCTGAACCATTGCCAATCAATCATCAAAATAAACAGGCCCCTATAGCACCTCATCCTTATTTTGAAAGCTCCTGCCGATTGGTTACAGCTATGTTTATGCCCTTGAGTGGCTGATTTGAAAAATCACACACCTTTAAAATTTTACATTAGCTATGAATGTTGTTTGTTCCTTTTCTGAGTTATCACAAACAAATACAACAATAAATGCTTTGTTGGATCTCAAGATCTCTTTTTCTCAAAGCTTTTTTTCAATCTGCTAGGTGACGGAGTTAAAGGGGCTGGCCACTCACGTCTTGGTAGGCAGCGTGATCTGTGAAACAAAGGACCTGTTCACCGCTATGCCTCAGGTGGTTGCTGTCGACGTAAATGACCTGGGAACCATAAAACTTAACCTGGAGGTGGCCTGGTAGTAAGTAACGTTACTACGTAGTAGTAAGTACGAGAATGCATGGAGCGTCTGTGTGCAATAGTAAAGCAAGGGCTGCCCTCTTCAGGACACACAAGGAAGTGACGCCATTGCTTTCTAACACAGTGAATGTTAATACAATACAAATGTTCTGTTCGTGGTGTCATTTTATGTTCAGTGTTAGACGCTTGTTCTGATTTTACAGTCCATTTGACGTTGAGGATCTGACGCTATCCTCTGGAAACATCAGTAAAGCCACTGCCCTTCAGAGACGGGTTTCCATTTACAGTCAAGGAACTCCTGAGACACCCACTTTCCAGGACACATCCTTCTTTGTGAGTACTCTTGAATTTTGTTGCTTTTCTGTCCTGCAATAGCAGAATTGTTTTTGTTGCTTTTCTGCCATTTTCAAAGGCCTTGCACTCACCCCTGATATTTTTAAAGGGTTGGAAAACGTATCTGTAAAAACAGCCATTTCATGTGTTTTGTCCTACTAAAATAATATTGTTAATGAGTCTCATGTCAGCCTAAAGCATTTTCAGCTTGTGTCTGTTTTAGTGGTTTGTTCAAGTGCATGTTCATCATGGCTGGTGTGGTTGTTTGTGTGTATGTCCGATGAAAAGAGGTGGCAGCCCAGGCGTTGGGAAGGGCAGCATCTCTCATTCTTGCACACGCTCAGAGAGACGCTCATAGAGAAAATCCGACGCAGTCGCTCTTTTGGCGATTTGGCTGCGCTAAGACCTCGCTCCAGGTCCAGTCTGGAAGTCTACGTGAGTCAGGTCACTGTGTGCCCTGCTGATCTGAGTGAACTGTGGCGTGGGTGTGCTATTCTTTACTTGCTTGTTCTCCTTTAACATAGATTTCATTGCTCTCTTATACTTATTTCTTTTCCTTGTGATGCTCTTGTATACAGACAGTTTTTAAGCCTTGTAGCTCATGTCTAGATTCAGTTCACTTGCCTCAAGTAATTGTTTCCTTTTTTTATTAAATTTTTAACCAGTTTTATGCTAGTTACTTGAAAATAGTAATTAATTACAGTTTCTAGTTACTTAGTTTAAAAATTACTCAGATTCAGATGTGAGTAGAAGACTCAGAAAATTACTCAAGTTAAAGTACTTGTGAAAATATTTACTAAAGCAAGAGTAAAAGTATTTCCCAAATAATTCACCTGAGAGAGTATAAGGACAATTTGCTCAAGAAGTTAGTCACTAGTTACTTCTGATTTGAACAGTAATACACAAAAACTGTGTGTCTAGTTATCTCTGCTTTAATGTAACTTTTCTTAATTCATATAAGTGTGCATAATTTTTGTATTAAATATGAATACAAAGACGGTAGTTTTATTTTAAAAAACATGTAAAAATTTTTTTTTTTAAATGAACTTGTTGGACTTTTTGCTTTTACAACTAGCAGCACAGACATGTTCAGCTTTCATATGCCAGAATCATTGAGGGTAAATAAACTTTGAACATGAGGCTGTGGGTGATCTGCCACCGTTGACGAAGTAGCTGGGAAACTCTTGCGCATCAGCCTCTTCAAAATCTTGAAAGACTTCCCAGCTTGTTAAAAGTATTAACAAATAATATCAAAAACATTAATGTGAATGAAATGTAAATAAATAGGTGGCAAAACATGTCATTTTAATAAAGTAAAACCATTTTAATTACTTTTTAACATTCTTAAATGCTTGTATTAATACCCTTATTACTTTATTTCAGTTTTGCATAGTAAGTAAACATTACAATCCATAAACTTTTATACTGGCAAATACATGTTCAATTTTCTATATCTAAAGCATTTTTATTCATTTGCATTCTAAATTAAACTGCTAAGCGTTATGGGCAATAAAAAGTGACTTAAACACAAAAAAGGTGAAAAAGGTTATACATGTTGAGACCTTAAAAATGTTTCTTCATAATTTCATAGCTTAATATAAAAACTAGCAATATATTTACTCAGCATATTGTCGGGAAAGCTCTACTCCAAAAATGTTTTATGATGACTGACCACAAGGGATCAAAAAACAAAGCAACATAATTGCTGTAACATAATTATTGTGTATAGATCTTTGGATGACAGCTGCTTTTGTTTGAGTCAAAGGCAATTACTTCTTTCATCTGTGTCCAGAAATATGGCTGTTTTGTTGATTGTAGAGTGCATTATGCTCCTGAACAAAATGCAAGACCTAACCAATCAAACACTGAGCGTGGAAAGGACATGCAAAGGATGGATTACTGTCAGAATTTGATATCAGATTTTGACTGATGTTTGAACACTAAACATTCATTTAAACATGTTATATATATGATCAAATGAACTCCTCCTCCTCTCAGAGTGATTAATTTGAAGCTTGCAAACAAACAACAAGGAGTCTTTCCTATTGGTTGGCATCCACAGATTTCACATGCCACCATACATATGAAGCATCACTATTACTCAATTGAGTAACAGAGTAATTAAAAAAAGTTACTTAATTATTTTTTCTGTTTGTTTTAGTACATTTTTTTATTTTTAGTTGCTGCAAAAGAATAAACCCATTACCGACAATGTTTTATTGCCCAGCAATGTTTATAAAAGAGCAACTAGAGTAAAAGAGTTCCCTCTTTGAGGTGGGTGAAGCGTATTCTTTAAAGAGCATGACCATGCTCAACAATAAATGATAAACAAAACTATGAAGGCAGTTAGAAGTGCTTGTGTAAAATGATTATTAACTATTATTTAATCATTTTTATCATGGGTTTGGCCAAACAGTGTGTATTGTTGATGCAATATTTTATAGAAATCAATTGGCTCACCTCTACTGCTTCTTTTTGTGATATGTACTTCCATAACACAGTCTACCCTGCCTGATGACGTTTTTGAAAATGGAGGCTGTGGTGTGGCTGAATGCAAGCGCCTGTCCTTCACCTTCTCAGAGACATCCAGCTCCAGTCCTGGCCCCATCCAATCAAACCCTGAGATCAAGGTTACGCCGCCTGAAATGGACCCTACCACTGAACAACCCCTAGCCTCTGTGGATAAACCTGATGAGGAGGAATGTGCCGAGGAAGACTTTGCTAGCATCAGTGCCAGTGATCCTGATCTGGAATGGGAGCAGGTGGAAGCTCAAGGGTCTGGCACTGGCTCGGCGATCCTCTCACTGTGCTCTGAGGGGCAGCTTTCAGCAGTGGGTCCAGAGGACGTGGTGTTTCTGGAGCAAAGCTTGCCTGATGAATCCCTGGAGTTAAAGCCGGTGGAGCTGGATGGAGAAGAGGGCAGTCTGACCAGGCAGCTGGTGAGGAGGCTAACGTCCTCAGACATGCTCCCAGACACGGGTGCTCTGAGCTGGGCAGGAGAAAGCTGCAGGAGTTTCATGGAGAGCAGCCTGGAGGAGACCATTCAGTCCCTGCTGCTGCGGCTGGAGAATTTAGGTCAGCGCTGCAGAGAGCTGCAGGATCTGGAGCAGGAAGTCATGAGGCTGGAAGACCTGCTCAAGGTGAGGAAATCTCTTCCTGTCTGAGTCCAGATATTTTCTGTGGGAACTGGACATGGGCTAAAAACTGGTTCAACGTTTCTAAACTATAAAATAAATGTCTCTAGCTGCAGGAGCACATGTTACAAATGAAGTCTAAAGCCCTTTTCGGATGGGACGATATTTGTAAAGAAGATGAGAGTGTCTGTGTTCGTTGGGCATAGGTTTTTCATAGGTAATCTGTTTATTTTCTCCCAGAACATAAGGCATGAAAGGGCATTTGATACTTTATGTTGCAAACAAATTAGGTTTATGTCAATGAGCACAACACTCTGTGCTCCTAACATTAACCAGGCCTATATAAATATATGTGTGTGTGTGTGTGTTATATATATTGTTACCCTATATAATTAGCCAATTAACTCAAACTTAATACATCAAATACATTCTAAGCCGACTGCAAAAATAAACACTGCATAAATAAGGTTTGATTGATTGATTGGTGTGTAGATCACAGAATAAGGAAACTGGCGATTTGAGGATGTAGAATTTATTGTAGAAAACAGGTTTTGAAAAAAGGAAATTCACATTTGGACTTCATTAAATTTCTCAAAGCACCAGAGAGTTTGCTGATAAACATAGCAGGTAATTTACTTTTGAACTTTTGCTTAGGTTGTAAGAGCAAAAAATAGAATGGAATTAGCATCATAAAGCAGCAGAAAATGCTAGCTTCCCTCTATTAAGAAAATAACACCCGACTGACCAACATCTCTTTTCAAAAATCTTTTCTCCCACATTCTCATGCTACTTCACAGTAGATAACGTCAATGCATCTCTGCAGATGAATATGAAGATCAATGCTATTCTTAAAAATAGAAAGAATAATGTCTACATGTACCTTCATTGTGACTTTCACAATGCTCTCTCTCTCTCTCGGTTACTGATGGTTCAGGCATAATAAGTGGCATTTATTTTAATTAAGAAGAATGCTTTTATATGTATTTATTTAATTTGTTAAACTAGGCATGTTGCATTAGAGGTGTACTCTTAGTAGTGTAAAATTTTAAAAAGCCTATTAGGAAGGAATGCTTTACTCCATAATCACTGAAGGTTATGGTCTCTCCACAGTGCCGGGTGCACTCTAACAGGAGCCGTTCTTCAAGCCTCAGTCTGACCGTAGAGAGTGCTCTGGAGAGCTTTGATTTCCTCAACACATCCGACTTCGATGATGATGACACGGGAGATGATGCTGGCACTCTCTCGCGAGCCTTATTTCTAGACTTGGAGGCAGAGCGAATCGGGTGAGTTGTATATCACACATTAATAGTATATTAAATGTTGCATGCAGGAACAAAAACCAACAAAGCACAATGTACAGAATATTATAGTGGTCATGAGCTCTTGTTCTATAGTATCACAACACATGCATTTCAACCAGAACACAATTCATGTGTCAGTTTCTCATTAAGCCACAAAACTGTCATGAAATTAGTTGTTCTATCCCTGTGCTGGTGGTGTCTGAAAAATCATCACAAGATGAATTAACGGTAAAATAGCAGCTCTATGGTTTATTTAAAAAGATTAAAATATTGTTTAATTAGACTGGAAATAAGATCATATCTTCTTTAAATTTTCATGCTAGTTAATAGTTTCTTCAGTACTAGTCCATCAAGTAAATGTTTTTGGTGAGCATATACGCGTAACTGTTGTTGTTACTGGCATGTACTATGTAAACAAGCACTTTTAGTAGGAGGAGAGACACTATGCAATTTTGTTACACAGTCAAAGTCTAACTCGGGTTGCTCGTACTAGACGTTCCATCAGCTTTGCAATCAACCATAGCAGGAAGGAAATGACCATGACAATTTATTTGTAAAGCACATATTAAAAACAACTTCAGTTGACAGAAGTGCTGAACAGTGGTGTGAACACAGGGAAAAACCAAAGTTAAAACAGACAGAAATTATTGTTAAAACACAAAGTAAATCCTTAATAGGTTGAGTAGATAAAACATATAAAAGCCTGTAAAAAATGTAAAATGAAGCTGAATAACATCTTTGATAAGAGATAAGATTTACAGACCATAGGCTTGCGAGAACAGCAGAGGTTTGAGTTGGATTTTAAAACAGACAGAGATGGTGCTAGTCTTAATTTGAGGGGAAGGGAGTTCCAGAGTTTGGGAGCAGCTACAGAGAAAGCACGCTCACCTCTGCCTTTCAACCATGACCTAGAAACCGCCAGCAGCTTCTGGTCGGAGGACCCCAGTAATCGGGATGGTTGGGATAAAAGGGGAGAAAATGATTTTTATTTAATTATTTATTTATTTTATAATTAGTGTTCCTTGAAGATAAGAATTTTCAGTTGGATTTTGAAGGCTTTTAGTGTTGCTATAATTGAGTATTTTTACATGAAATATATTATATATAATATTACATTTATATATTATGTAGGTCATGTAATTTCCCAAATTTGGCTGTTGGCCTCAAAAAATTCCCCTTACTTTCATATTCAATACTTCATGGGTATGTTTGTGTATCAAACAGCTGAAGTAAATATTCAATTGCATCAGTGCTATTTAAGTGAGCATGTAATCCAGCCACTAGAGGACAACATTGTGTAACTTGTGAGACCCTCCCAAAAATTAAGTGTTCTTTGCATTGAGGAAGGTTTTCAGATCAATCTATGATATTATATAGTTGATCAAATTAGATTTCCATAAAATTTGTGTTAATTCCTATGCTCAAAGTTAGATCCTGATTATTAGCTGACACGTCTTATATGAGCATTACTTTTGATCAACTTTTTAAAATAAGATGCATATATGTGCATTTCAGAGGAAGCTGTTGTTCTTCAAAGAAATCAGACCAGACTTTAGCATTAATAATAGTTCACTAGTGGTCATGCTACATTCAACATGTCCAACAGGTCCGGTCAGCATCCAGAAGCAAGAGGCCATCTCAGTGAAGCCCTCACAGAGGATACTGGTGTGGGGAACAGTGTTGCAGGAAGTCCATTGCCTCTCACCACAGGAAATGAAAACCTAGACATGGCCATCGCTATTCATCTGCAATACTGTAATCATCTCACTCAGGTCAGCCCCAGGACATTTTTGTGTGCCCTTAGCGATGGCCACTAAACTAACCCTAAATTTGAGAAATGGGTCAAATTTGAGCTTTTTTTTCTTTCTTTTTGAATTAATTTCTTTTTGATGTTCTGGGGGCAGTTGCTGACTTCAGGAGGAAGCCAGTCTCAGCAAAAGATGTGCTTGCACAAGCTCGCCACACAAACACTGCTGCTGGAGGAGCTCAGCGAGAAGAACTTTGATAGACCGGGCTGCTGCACTTCACTGTCTGAGGGTAAGGATAGCTCTGTTTTGTGAAGAGGAAAAGCAAAAAGTTTATTAAAAAGGTTAATAATGAGTCATGAAAAATTAAATATTGGTGCTTGATGAGGGAAACTGACACTGTTACTTCTACACTGTGTATTCATTAGTTTAAAGAGGAAAACCCTAAATATCACTGGACCATTTTTTTTAACTGAGTAGATTTATTTAGTATTAAAATATACTTAATTAGACTTTTTTTTAACAATTGGTGTTGCTTGCATTTAACCATATTTGTGTAGTGAATTGGCTTCATCAGATTACCATCAGGGTTTTTCAGGTTTCATCAGGTTTCATCAGATTATAGAGTACATAAAAACAAATATTAAAGTCTTAATTTAGATTATGTAAAAGTTTTGATTTTTATTTAGATTGGAAACAATTATAAAGGACTAGTTTATATGTCTTAGATAAAACAATTGTCTTATACAAGTTTTACAACAACAAACAAGAATACAAAAAAATTGTACATGTGAGCTAATACATTTTTGATCTTGGTATAATTTCTTCAAGGCTTAATACTTGAATCTTGGGTGGAGTAAATATTTGGACATGTCGATTTGGCAACCAGACCTATACAACTATTATATCGTAAAGCTCGTATATTTAATCAACCAACACATGAAGGTTGACTGTTTAGTGGGTAATTCTGTTTTCTGTCTCTGTGTTGTTGAACAGTACTTCCTGGATTGGCGGAGCGTCCGCTGCTAATGTCTCTTTGGTCAGACTGCAGTGGAGCTTTGTTTCACACTTCATTGGAGCAAGTCTTTAAGCACATGTATCAAAGCTTCGCTCTACCACTGCAACAGATCCTTCCTCACACTGCTGACTCGGGTACTTTTATTTTTAAATAATCACATCATCATTCTGACTCAGTAGGGTGCCTTCACATCTCCCACTCCAGGGAAAAGGGGTGTGGTCAGCGTGAGTTAATGAGATGACAGGGAGTGGAAACTTCACAAAAAGGGGAGTTAAACACTATATTTGTTGATAATTTATTTGTACAGGTTATTTATACTACCAAAAGTGCACACCTTTCTATAGAAAGTACATTATAAAACATGATCAGGAATGATGTTTATCTCCAAAGGAAATTGTCAATCTCATAACAACAAACAAACTTTAGACAAGTCTTGTTGCAACAAAGTCCACAAAACCTTGGAGGAGTGGAATCTGTACGAAACTGCTTGTAAAGGTAGACTCCCATCTTGTGCTTATTTATACATTTTTAAAACATTCACAAAACCACTCGCTGGTTGGATAGCTCTCAGTTTTTGTCTCGCATGTTAACAGAAACCTAGCGATGTCGGCCCATCTCAAAACTATGATGACAACACTGTAACATGGATCTGGTCGACTTTTTTTTTTCTCAAACCAGGAAGTGCAAAAATGAAAAGTGTAAAATAAAGGTTTTTCTTGTTGGAAATTAATATAATGACTCAGGTTACAATCTTCAGTAGACAGAGACCAATGTATACATAAGAGTGTCTTAATCGAAGGATCTTTTGACACTCCAAGGTTTGCATTTTATGCTGTGGCTGGGTGATGTGTTTTCATGCATAAGCAAGTGAGGAGCACCTGTGTCATTGGCCACTCAAGAATTAGTACATTTAAGGTAATAAAAACAGCATCAAAGCAGCTTTACTAAGTTTACTTTCAGATGCAAGTTCAAATCTTGAACTTGAAATTTTCTGATCATATAAATAACCACAGGCGTCACGGTGGCGCAGTGGGTAGCACGGTCGTCTCACAGCAAGAAGGTCGCTGGTTCTAGGCTCGGCTGGGGCAGGTTGGCATTTCTGTGTGGAGTTTGCATGTTCTCCCCGTGATCGCGTGGGTTTTCTCCGGGTGCTCCGGTTTCCCCACAAGTCCAAAGACATGCGGAATAAGTGAATTGAATAAGAACAATTGCCCATAGTGTTAAAGTGTGAATGAGAGTGTGAATGTTTCCCAGCGATGGGTTGCGGCAGGGAAGGGCATCCGCTGCGTAAAACATATGCCAGTGAGTTGGCGGTTCATTCCGCTGTGGCGACCCCGAAAGGGAATAAAGCCGACATGAAGATGAATGAATGAATGAATAAATAACCACTGTAGAGTAGAATGTAGAGGATCGAATTTGTGTCCAATATAGCACCCCAAACATTATATCAGTAGCCTTTGTTCAAGACAAATTCAAAACTTTGGATGTGTTTGTGAAACAAAGATGCCAAACATTAAGGGAAATGTGATTGAAATATGTTTGCTTGTGTCTGCAGTGATCAGGATGGTCCTGAAGGAGATGTCCTCTTCATCATCTCAAACACAGGAAGTCGTAACAGTCTTTCAATTCCACTGCTACGCTGTTGAACATGATATTACTGACATGGAGAAGCATCTGCTCGACTTAGCCAGAGAGAGTGAGTCTTATTTCTGGATTCGTTAGACGTAACCTTGAAGAGCACGTCCACTCAGTTGTTCGGTCAAGCTTTTGTTATGTGAGACAGTCAGTCAAGCATACACCAATTCTAACCAGGCCTCAATGTGAAACAGTAATCCAAGCATTTATATTCCGACCAGGCTGAATTACAGCAGTGCTCTATACATCTGAATTAGTAAGTTATCAATCACCCTCTTGGTCCAAAATGCTCTTAGCTGGCACTCGTAAGCCCTGGTGTTAAAGTCATTATATTAGGAGCCAGTACAATATTGAATCACTTTTAACTGCTTTAAGTTTCTTAGTGGGGTTACATTAAACTACCATTATGAGCTTATACAGTTATACAATCCCTCTAGGTCTCAGAACTGCCGATCACTTGCTTCTGGTGGTTCCCAGGGTCAAGAGAAAAGGAGACAGGGCATTCTCTGTGGTGGCAACTATCCAGTGGAATGATTAGTTTAATCAAAGACTTATTTGTTCGCTCAACATAAAATAAAAGAGTATAAAAAGTTGAATGAATAGTGACTTATGTACACGTTCTGTTTTTGTTCATTCCAGTCTTGTTTGAAGAGGCCCTGAGCTCTGGGGACACCGAACGCTCTCTGAAAGAGATACAGGAAGTGTCCGTCGTGTGTCTCCAGCCCCGAGCTCAGACACTGTGGGCTGTGGCTAGACTGTTAACCTCGGATGATCCTGAGGTGATGAAGGCCGCTACTGGATTTTTCTCTTCTGCTGCCATGCACAAGTTCTTCAGGTCAAAGGTCAGACTTTTTTTGGCTGTGGATATTTTTGAGAAATGTTTTAGTCAGTGATGCATTATAACCTTGCTTTTTAAGACTAGATCAGTTCGAAATGTTTCCTTAATTAATACAGGGTGATTCAACAACAATAGCACAACTCAAATACAAGAATCTGTGTTTAACTAAAGAAACATTATAGGACCTTGGGGAATTAATCAATCTGAAGAGTGCTTGACAAACTTCAGAGCTTCCTTAAATCAAGGCCGAAAAATGCATAGCTCTTTTTTTCTTCTTTGCAGAGTTCTAGATTTTCAAAAATCTGGTATTATTAAAAAAAAAAAAAACGTATACACTGTTCTGGTGGCGTAGTAGTTGCTACACTTAGTCACTTATAGGTGAATTTGTACTGTAAGGAAAGGACCATGATGTTGCTCTATAGCAACATTCAGTGTAAACAAAAGGCATCTTTCTATTTCACTCTGGTCTCACAGATGATTTTTACAGGTATGTCTCTCTTTAGTTGGTCAAATGGCTTTTTGATTACAAGGTGCAGCATCCCTTGTTATTATATAGGTGGCGTCATAGCCTCTGATTCATATCTTCATAATATAGGAATTCTTTAAATGGCCAAAAGCAATGGTGTAGTGGTTCATACCTGCTGTAAGTAGGAATTCCTTAAATGGCCAAAGTCAAGTGTTAGCAGCTCACCTTCTTTACTTAGGAATTCCCTGTATTGGTAAAAAAAAACACTGGTGTATTGGCTCACACCTGTAGGAATTCCCTAAATAGTCAAAAGCAATGGTGTAGTGACTCACACCTGCATAACATTGGAATTCCTTAACTGATAAAAAATGGTATATATGAGGCTGCACCTATGCTATGGGGTGTCTCTTGCTGACAATTGTTTAATGCAATAACTATGTTAAAATTGACCCTTAATTCATACATTTTTGTAGCTCTGCATATAGGATATGACTTGTACTTTGTGGTGCTGCTTAATGGAAACGCCTGTTTAAAAAAAAACTTGTCTGTTTGTCTTGAACAGGCCATTGATTGTTACACTCAAGCCTTACCAGAAATGCCGTTACCCACTCAGAGGGCTACATGCGCTGCTCTAAGCTGTCTTCAGGTCAGTGTAGGACTCTACTACACATCTACAACTCAGAAGGTTTCTACAGTGGTACTTAATGCTGTCTGTGTGTGCTTTTTCTTAAGGCTGTGGAGAGCATCGACGCTGTGATCTCACTATGTGACTCGGCAGATGAAGAGCTTCGACAGATGGCCATAGAAACCCTCCTCACTTTTGGTAAAAAAAAAAATCTGCTTTCATAAACACATGATAAATTCTGTTTGTGCTCATATGCAGATGATCCTGAGACACTCGTGTAGAAATTTAGTTTTGAATAATCAGATTTTTATTAAAATCCTTCTCCCTGTAGTTAAATACAAGTATTTAGTTGTATTTTTTTTCTTTTAAAAGTAAATAATACTTAATCAGTAAATAAATCAGTTCAAACCGCTAATACTAATCAACTTTACTTTACAATCCCCAAGGTAGCAGTATATGGTAGTTCTAATTCTACCCATAGAATTATTCAGTAGGAATTCATATTTATCCTACCTTATCCACTCTAGTACTTTGTGTGACTGCTTTGAAGCAACTGCTAAAAAGACGCTATATAAAACATCTTCACCGATTGATATTTTAGACAGCGAGAATCCTCCTGAAATACACCATCCAGGAATTCTCGTCAGCCAATAAGGGTGTTACGCTTGCACATGCTCAATTGATTTGATGTTTAGACAAGGAGATCTCCATTGACTATATATAACAGCTCCTGTCCTCCGTAGGAGCCGATGTGACATGAGCGTTTGCACCGGGAGGAGGTGCGAAGACAGACAGGCAGAGTTGCAACAGCTGCTCCTCCGTCTGAAAAGCCCCTAAGGCAGAATAAACTAAGTTGCAAGGGAGAGCAGAAAAGATTTGTCGCTAGATTGGAAAAAAATAAAAAGTCGTTAGGTGGTCTGACAAAGTCGCAAAGTTAGCAACACTGCACAACATGGATGCCGTGTACTGGTGCCCCTTGTTGCCAGGATCACATATACCGTAAATTGCTCCTACAGTTGGAGTAAATGATTTTCCATAAAAGTTTAAAAGCCTGGTTGGACCAACCTAGGCGGTACCAAACCATGTTTGAAGCTAAATCATCAAATTGCTCTACTGTATACCAGCGTGGCCCTTTTGGTCTTGGGATGTGTCTGTTTTGGTGATTTTCAAAATTGTTATTGGATCCCAAGTATTGCATACAGCCCCTGACAAGAAGATGCAATGGTTGTACCGCATATTCTAATTGATTTTACATGTAACATCGTCTACAGAGTGAGGGCCATCTTATGTCAGTCTTCAATTGATGCATCGAAAAAATTATTTTAAACAACTCTCAGTTGTAATTGTGACTTAGGCTCCATAAAATTAATAGGATTTAGTCATTTTAAACTATCCACGCCTATTTTGCATGGAAGTTGGCTGGATAATTTTTTTTTTAATCATTTTCTATAAGTGTTTTTTTTCAGTGTTTTGAACCATATCCAGAAATAAAATTATTTTTAAATATTTGAAAAGTAAACGTTATTTATAATGTTGTTGCTCCAGCAATAAAATGCTTGTTTAAATGATGAGATGCTTCATGCTGTTCCCGTTTCTCTTCAGGTGAGGACGGTCAGCTAGCGTACGAGCAGCTGGACATTGTCCCGAGGGAGATGGTGCGACTTGGAACTCGTCGTGGAAATGCTGTTACCACTTCATTTTAGAACAACTAAAGTTGATCCATAGAACACTTCTGGTGTCCTACAGTTTTTTTAGGACCTCTCACTTGTGCTACAAGTTATCTCTAACGGCTAGTTTTTTTTTATTATTGACAGTATTTTGCTGACTGCAGTCTTACTGTCAAAAGCATGTAAATAGCCTTCTATGTTCTAGATTTATTGAGACGTATCTGTCTTTATACACTGTTTGTCTTCAGGGCTCATGCAGGACTATTTTAGTATGGTTCAGGGATGTGACCTTTATTTAAAGGTCACAAGGACTAAAGAGAAAGCACCATGAGCTCTTTTCTAGAAGCTCACTTGCCTTTACTGGCTTGGATTATGCCTAAACTGAGTAAAAGCACTGGTTTGATGCATAAGGCACTTACTTGAGCAAGAGAATGCATGTTTACATTGTCAGAGACGCGTGATCTGTTACTGTGAAGTTGTGTGTAAATGAAGACTGGAATTTTATTGCTCAAAGATCCTAACTCGCTTCTGTGCCTATCTTGACTGTACTACTGAGTCACGTGACTGTGTTATCCTTTATTTATTTTTCTTTTGAAGCCATCACCCTCGTGTTTGCCTTTCTTTTTTATTCTGCAAACAGATTGTATTACGTGTATAAAACTCACAAAAGGATTAAATGATCCAGATTTGATACTACTGTGCAGCGATTCTATACAAATTGAATTTATATACGTGTCATTTAGATGTTAACACATTTTATATATAAGTAACCATGTATTCTCTCACATGTCTTTTCAGAATATGTTGATTTTTCATGAAAGCTTACTGAACGCCTTTCTCGCTGTCTAACCTGATGAAAGCTTTCAGATGTGTTTTTTTTTTTATTTTGCTCAAGGCAAATGTCTTGTTTAAGTTTTTTGGGTATTAAAAGCTATATTCCTGTAGAAGCTTTAACCTCTCAATAAGAGCACATTTTGAAGCTAGCTTTCGTATTAAACTAATGTGAGCTTCACAAGCACAAGCGTTAGATTTCTTGGAAACCTGACTTGTATGATCTGGACTGTCTGTTTTAAGCCATATTGAAAATAGTGTCTGTTCTCAGATTAAGATCTTTTTGACAGGCATTAAATCTAGTTTCAGTTTCTGCTAATGATAATAAACAGTATTGATCATGGCACTGATGGGTGCTGCATCGGTTTCTTATTAAGAGAAGCGAAAGGTTGAAATGAGATTTTTGCCTTCTATTGTTCACTGAGAACTACTTTTAATATTCAGACTTTATTAACATGTTTATAAGATATTTGAAGCTGATGTAACTATTATGTGATGCATGGCTTGCTATTACAATACCTCATGGTAATGTTGAAAAGTAAGCTGGTATCTATGTTCACTGTACATCTGCTGGAAATAGCAATAAAGTTTATTTTTCCATAAGTTTGGATTTCATTTTTTTTATTGGTTGAAATTTTCTTTAAGGCGATATTATTTAAGAGTTAATATATTGGAATAACAATGAGAACTACTGCTGCATTAGATACATTGTTTTATTTCACAAAGTTTCCACAAGCTACATGATTGCCACTTCAACAATAAATCCACCGAGAAATATATATATATATATATTAGTTTTTAACTGACTTTTTACATCATTTTACATATGTAAAAGTAATTTATCTCCTTTCCCCCCATTTAGTTTCATGGTTTCTATATGAGCAGAAATAATACAAATTTAAGCCAGTCCAGGTGAAGTACAGTCTGTATACGGACATACAAATTTAAATAAAATGTGAATATAGAAAAGAATTAGTTGCAAAAAGTGCCATAAAATATATTAATTTATTTTTTCCTTTTACCTTCAAATAAACATTGATATGACAATATCAATTATTATCTTTATTAACTAGAAGCAATGTGTTTGTATCAAGAAAGGTTTTTAAAGACAAGCAATGTTTGTGAATGTATAATTGAATTTAAATAGCGTATGAGTGCAACCATAGCTTGGTTATTACTTTTAAAGAAGTAAAAATGTATTACACCAAGTAGAAAATAAGAGTTTATTTCCAATCGGATGCATTGAAGTTTACATATGTACACTGGCAGTTCACAGAAGCATTAGCTGCATGGAATTAAACTCATTTAAACAGTAAAACAAGGTGCACATTTCTTTAAAAAAAAAAGGTAAAAATATAATACTCAGTGTTCGGGACTCAGTCACAACATTTTTCCCTTTCCAATTCTCTGTTCTGATCCATCCTGTTTGGGTGACTCTTCACCATCCTGCCTTTCTTCAGCTTCACAGTCACTCTCTGGTTCTTCTTCTTCATCGTCATCATCATCATCATCATCACTATTATGGTCAGCATACTCCTCCTCACCATCAAAGGCAATCTCACGCAGCTCCTCCAGGCTGTCAGGACTTTTACCAGTTAACCTCTGAAAGGATTCAAGGAGTAATTAACATTGAAATCAAAGGAGAGCACTAATGTTTTAATAAAAACACAAAATGACAAAGCACTTACCTCGATCATATCAGCCATGTGTTGCACATGGTGTGCCAGCTCCTGCAACTCCTCGTTCTCACTCTTCAACTGAGCAATCTGTTCATCCTTGGCTTCAATGTCTTTATGCAACTGTTAGGAGCCACAACAAAAACCACAGGCCATGAGTGATAACTAAAAAGCACCAACTTCTTTCCCAATTTGTTTTATAAGTCACAAATTAGGTTTAGGTTAGGTTTAACTAATATTCATGACAATATCTCATTAGCCTGCTGTATCTGACAGTCTTTCCCAAGAGACCACAGCAATTGAAACATTCAAAAGTAATTAGTGCTGCACATACTGACTAATGCACCTTGTATAGATTCCACAGCTATTAAGTAGCGACTCACCCTCTCGTTCTCCTGGAGAACATTAAACAAGGCCTTCCGCCTCTCCTCAGCCACCTCCTTCCAGTAAGAGGACCCAGGAGTTTCTAGAGGGAAATGTACAGTTAGACAACATTCAAGTAATCTGTTAAATATATTCTCTAATATAATATTACTGGGGGACTTTCAGATTACCTTTGATCATGAGCTCATAGGCCTCCTGAGAGACTCCCTCAGGGTGATCCTCATTCTCGGAGTTTGGTGGTTTGACAGCCACCTCCGCTTTAACCCTCTTTGATCCCTTGACCTGCTCGGCACTCCACATCTTCCTTTTAGGCCCTCCTTTACCATTCTGAACACATTGAGCTTGTTAGAAGAAACCACATGTAGGAAAAGCACTTAGTTTATACCAATTTTAAAAAAATGAAGAGTTGTACCTCAATGATGCGTCCAAGGTTTTTGTTTACAGCAGAGGGCTGAAGCACCTGAAGAGTCCTCCTCCCAGAGTCGGCTTTACTAGATGGCACACTAAAAAAATTCTGGAGGAATAAAAATAAAAGAAATTTATAATTTCACTAGAAGATGGCTTCCGTGTCAAAACAAGACTCACACAAAGGCATGCTCTGATGAAGGAAAAAACAAATCAAAGAAACACCAGCTCCATTCGCTTGTCTCAACAGTCATTCTTCTCCTCTTACACTTGTTAAGCTGTCAATAAAACATGGCAATGCATAAAGTAACCGAGCAACTCCAGCCAACAAGCGTGGGAAAGGGGCAGAATGCAGATCGGCTGCGGCAATAAACACCTCCAATTCCCATGAGCAGCCATCGGAGCGTGTGCATTATTACCTTTCTGAAACATTCTTTAACCTGTAATTACCGTGGGAACTGGCCACAGAAGACTTCTTACAACCAACTGCAGGTTTGGAGTTGGTTAATGTTTTCACTTGAACAATACAGTGGCCGACGGACACACGGTTACTGGATTTCATCACTCCATTAATGATTCATTCAGAACTAGCGTGAGGTCTAGGTTGAGGTTGATTTTTTTTTTTATATAGAAAACCAGAATAGGTGCAGACATTAAGCAACTACACAAAAAAAAAACAAGTTAGCAACTCACATTAAATCACAGCACACAAAAAAAAATGTAAATAGCACAAAGCTAATGACCTAGCTGACTTTACTCCTTGAGTTTATGTGGGAGAGCAGATGCCTTATTTTTAAAACACATTATTACTTAAGCTAAACTACCAACTACCAAATGTTTACCAAGCCAAAAACAGCAGTGTGTGTGTGTGTGTGTCTATCAATATCAATAGTACAACAGCAAAAATAAACATGGGACGGGAGGCCGGAGCAAATGATTTACCGGCTTTTATTTAAACAGCAACAATACCTCCAAGACCAGAAGTCTGGAAGTGATTTACAGGAGAAGTAATGAATCTGTGCAGAAAAAGCAGGAGGGTTTTGCGGTGTGAATAATGTTCTGTGGTGCTGAAGGAAAAGCAGACATGGTAATTGACAGGAAGTTAAAATCATTGAACATTGCCAGATATTGACAGCCGTTCCAACAAGGTGCTTTCTATAGAAGCCGCAAGCAATGGAGGAGAGTAGGTTAACATGCAAGAGAGCAATTTGACAAGGTCTTGTGTCCGTTTAAAAAGGGTCTCCAATTCCCCGTGTGAACACGAGTTTATCAAGCGCAGACTGTATTATTAACAGTAGTAGCAGCCTTAATTCACAATCAAAAGCAGTAATTGAGTTGCTAAAATCCAACAGAAAGTACAGAAAGTGACAAAAGGTTGATGGCTTCACACAAAGCAATAAGCGATATATACGTTCAACATTCAGCAGAGCCAAGCAATGGTGTTCTCAAAGAAAAGTACTGTGAGATTATTTCAAGTCAGATGGCCGATTTAAAAGTGCATCCCTCTCTAAATCACATACTGTTCACATTAACATGAACTTATTGCGGTTCCCTGGCATTTTATGATCCAACAGAAGTTTTTAAAACCACCAACATCTAGTTTTTGAACCAAACCGGTCACTGTTTTCCAGATGGCATTCTAAGATTTTATAGATATTTATAGAAATATACGTTGCTTCAACAAAGTCTTAAAGTCACTTAAAAACAAACTAATCTAGTTTAGTGTAAATCGAAGACTAAACGCCCATTTTTGGAATGCGTGGAGTGGCCATTAATCAAGGTGTTAACAAGTTTTGGGGCTAATCATTCAAGAGGACCCAATAAGGATTAAATAGAATAAGGAACTTTAAAAGACGTAACTACACAACTCAACAAGAACCTTTTTATTCATCAGCTGCCTTACCTTTATGTTTTCAGATGGGTTGTCAGCACGTTTAATTCTCCTGGTCGAACTCATGTTAGCAGCTAGAAAACGAACAATGTAATGTTAACATAGACACATTACAGAACATAAATTATTTGATAGCTGCGTCTAAACAATCTGTAATAAAACAACAGCGTGAACGTAAGGAAGAAACCTTAAAATATAGAAGCAACTTTACGTTACAACGAAACCATTAAATCTACAACATACGATTACAACACTGATTGCCCATTGCTTAAATCTTTAACGGTCACATTACAATTCAAACCGACGACATTAATATTCGACGAACACAAATTAAACAGACGGCAACAAACAAGAAGCTGAAAGTTCCACTCCGCTAATCTTAAGCCCTTATTTTACCACAACGAAAAAAATGTAACGCGGTCCACAGTCTCATTAACACCAATGAGCTAATGATAAACAATAATTTACGTACCCATTCCTTAATTCACTTCCAAAAGAACCACAAAAGTAAGTCGTCGCGTGTCTGTGTAAAGAGCGCGCCACCAGGTTAAGTACTGCCCTCGTGTTGTCACGTGACACCAGAAAGCGCGGATTGACCAATGACCAAAATACAGATCGAATGACGCAGGCAACCCCCTTTTGGTTAAAAAACGTTTTTAATCGATGCATTGTACAATAGTTGTATGAACTTCGTACCGTATTTGGTTAAAAAAAATTCGAAGTTAAATTCGATCCATTTGCATATTACACCATTAGTATGTGTTTTGGGATAAATTGTGGTTTAGATTTCTGGTGTGGTTATTAGGAACGAAACGGAAAATTCGATAGTTTCTCAGTAAATTCTGATAAAACCACTGACTGTACAAACAACTCGCCACATTACTAGAGCTGACAGAAACTGCCCCCTGCCTGTCACGTGTGCTCACAGCTGCGTGACGCGCATCGGCCATTTTGCGTTGTTTGTTCAGAAACAGCCTTGTTATTTTCCACACAACGCGCAGTGCAAAGTCCGTGGCATTAAAAGGGTCGCTCGAAAGACATTTCACGCTTTCCGTCTATCATTATGGGTCCACCGCGATGCAGATCCCGCCGTCTTTTACCTGAGAGAACGGAGGACTTTGGTCGGTTTGTCAGTTTATCTTGACATGGCATACACTGGTGTGTGACGACTTTGGAAGAGCTTGAAAACAAACCGGAGACCATCACTCTAGCTTTAACCTACGACGAGAATTAAACATCCTCCATCAGGGCGGTATTTGAGCACTGAAACTAGTGATATGTGTCGATATTGATTTGCAGTCGCTGCTCGTGTCGCGACGGGCTTTAATGAACTCGACGAAAATGAGGAGAAACAGCAGTTAGCTAACAGTACGTTAGCCAGCCACGCGTCGAAGCCATTCTCGCGAGCGTCGCAAAAATACACGAACACAAGACAAAAACAACATGTAAACGACGGTTTATTGTTTGAAACTAGCTTTTAAGCTATCTTATATCCAATACTGTTTGTGAAAGAGATGTAGCTCACGTTGACCTGGTTATAAAGTGTGTTCCGCGTGTGTTTTATGCGAAGCTAGCACTCGTTTGCTAGCTAGCCACAACAGCTCACAATGAATCTCAACCGTGGCAGGTTGGCGCATGGGCCCATTTTCTGCCCTTAAAGTCCAAGATGACGAGAAAATTCCGCATTTTTCCTCGGTGCCAAAATCTCATGGCATCTGCATTTCCCTGCCATAGTTGTCTTTCTCACCTGTCGGTCAAAAGTGTTTCAACGGACAGTTTTTAGATAGACATGGATAGAAGTAAATTTAAATCCTGTAAGATATTTTTCCAGGTCAAATAACTTCACTTTAGATAACTTCATTCTAAATTTGTGTCTCAGCTTGGGTAACTTTCCTGGAATGAACGAACAAAACAGTCAAAATGGGTTTTCAGAGTAGCTTACACTCGTGTTTTCAGACCTTCAATCAGCAGCAAAACAGTTTATAATCTTGTAAAAGTCAAGTCGAATTAAACAAGTGGTTTCTTTTAGTATAGCCATTGCTGGCTTTCATTAAATGGTGTAAACGTATTAAACCTTTTGTCAATTGCAAATTCGCCCACCCATGTTGACAAACATGACTTGATTTTGTTTAACTTTGTTTTTGTGTTGGATTTGGTACTGCTAGCCGCACTTGGTTATAGCTTCTTTAGTTAAAAGGTTTTAAACCACTTAGTCTAAAGTTAAATAAATAAATAACACCAACAAATTTTCTGCGGAAAGGAAAAAAAATTCTATCCACCAAAATGGGAGACCCAAATTCTCGCCGGAATCAAACACGAAACCGACTCCGTGCACAGCTACGAAAGAAACGAGAATCTCTGGCTGATCAGTTCGACTTCAAGATCTACATTGCCTTTGTCTTTAAGGAAAAGGTAAAGTAAAATAAAAAATCAATCAAAGAAAGTGCGCTCTGCTTGTACTAATGTGTCTCTTTTACAGAAAAAGAAGTCTGCACTCTTCGAAGTGGCTGAGGTGGTACCAGTGATGACCAACAACTACGAGGAGAATATCATTAAAGGCGTGAAGGATTCGAGCTACTCCTTAGAGAGTTCTATAGAACTTCTACAAAAAGATGTGGTGCAGTTGCACTCACTGCGTTACCAGTCGATGCGTAGAGTAAGTCTTTACACACATTTGTCACATATTACTAAACTAGTAATATTTGACAGTAGCCGAATGTTTCTGAGGAATGACTTATTAATAAGCAAAGCCAGAAATTCTCTTAACAGACAAAAAGGAAGGATATGTGCAATGCTTAGATATGACCAACGCCAAAGTCACACTACTAAATCAAATAAATTCACTGTCATGGAAACATGAAGCTTTTGTCCAGTAGTCGGCTTTATTTTGTATAATTAGTCTGTTTTTTTTTTTTTACAAGAATAAGAAGCCATGCTTAGATTACAAAAGAATATTTTGAAAATCTTATCAACGAAAATTGTTGTTGTTTAGAAGCAATAGAATACATACATTTTTATTATACAGCAATCAACACTAAAGGAAATTGACTCTAAAATGGATTCCAGGCTCCTCTTTTTAAAGCTCTGCAGCAAGTACCGTTTGAATATAAATATATCACAATAATTAAATCAGTCAATATTGATAATTATCACCATATTGTAATTTTTGGCAGAAATTGATGGTGACTTTAATTTCCTGGACTTTTGGTGAACATTTAGCGCTATCCAAGGGCAAGGGTAATCACTGCATCAACAGAGGTGTGAAGCTTGTGAAAAAGCACCCTGCAGAGAAGCTGTGTCGGAATTACGTTCACATAGGTGTGTTGTGGCCTTAACAAGGAAAAACGGTCCTGCGCAGTTCGTAATTCACTGTTTAGGCAGCTAAAGATCTCTATCATTATTGAGAAACTAAATATACTTACGAATTATCGCCCAGCCCTAGTTGCACTCAAAAATCTGTGAAACTGCAGTGAAAAGTGAACAGTGTTTAAATGAGAGGCCACTGTAATTTATTTAATTCATTTTTAAATCACACTGCACTGCTTTTTGTTTGTTGTTGTAACAGTCCCATGGCGCTGTTTTTAGTGCACATTGAAAGGTTTAGTAAGTCTTTAGAAGTAAACTGAGACAAAAAGTGACTTGATAGATACACCATTATGCCATAATGCCATGCGCGGAGTATTGTCAAATTTATTCACGGTACGTTTTTTTTCCATTGTCATTGAGGGTGAGCGTGGCAAACCTGATAGCTGTTTTGTGGTCATGAAGGCCAGTTAAAGGGAGATTTGGGGTTAAAATATCAAGGTCAGTTGGTGTTGGGTTGGGTTGCTAAGTAAAGTTTCTTTGTCTGTCCAGGATGTCATAGGTTGTACCCAGGAGATGGACTTTATCCTCTGGCCCCGCAACGATATTGAGAAAGTGGTCTGTCTCCTGTTCTCTAGATGGAAAGGGGCTGAAGACGAACCATTCAGGCCTGTTCAGGTAAGTGTTTGCACTGAATACTGTAAGCTTCCACATTTTTAAGAGCCCTTCGATAAATAAAGGTGTTACTTAGAGTTCTTATCAAAATCCATATTAAAACCACACCCATAGAGAGTCCTTATTTACTGTGGTTGAGGAATTTTGAGAATTTTCCCTTGTGAAATAGTACAGTCTAATATGTCTGCTAGGTGATTGTGACATGATGTCATTTCATCCCCCAAAAAAATCCAGAGAACGTAGCTGGGGACCTTCAGACGGGGAGGGGCAGATTTTTCAGGGACAGACTCCACAACGAGTATTTGCATTTAAATAGTTTTGAATAGCACTGACCAGTTTAAATTAAATGACATAACCTTTGAAGTAGTATTTCAGTACATGATTAAAAAAAAGAGCTTTGGAGCTGCTCAATTATGGGAAAAGTATAAACATAAATATTTTGTTAATAATTGTAATGATATTTCTTTACATAATTTCTTCAGTTTGAATTTAAGTTGCATTTATTATATGTTAGTTTTCACAACGTGGTGTATAAAATCTGCTTTTAGTACAAGTGAGAGAAAATGGGAAAATGGCAGGAATAAAAACATTGGTTTCCTTTTGAAGTTGCTGCTGAAATGTATTTAATTTATATGTTTAATAATGAGAACAGTACCTGCACTGGATAGGAGTATACTTACTATGGCAAAAAAACTAAGTTGTAATTGAAAAAAAATTATATTAAGTGCACATCTCTACATCATTCAGTTTGTTTGTTCGTGCGAGTGATTGCATAATCATAGTATTTCCAATTGCAAGTTTCTAACATATTTGGGATCGATATGGAACTTCACAGGTTCTTGATAAGATATGTGTTAAAAATTAATAATATGAAATTAATAATAATTAATAATTAATAATATTAAACATTTACAGGCCAAGTTCGAGTTTCACCATGGAGACTATGAAAAGCAGTTTTTGCATGCTGTTGGTCGGAAGGACAAGGCTGGGATAGTTTTAAACAACCCCAATCAGTCCGTCTTTCTCTTCATGGACAGACAGCACTTACAGGTTGGTCTGATTTAACGATCGGTGATTGCTCCTTCGCTTGATTGCAACACATTATCTTGTAATTTGAACAAATTGAATGTAATTTTAACCTTTTAGGTAGTTATTTAAATCTTAGATGTGTTTTCATTTTTGAGGATTTATCATATGAGGTTGTTTTCAATCACGTTTTCTGCAATGCACAAAACTACATTTGTGACGGGGTGTAAATATATTGAAAGGAGACATGGAGGTAAGGTTATTTAAGTGATTGCATGTGGTAACAGTTCTGCCCACATGTTGGCTGAAGAAGTATAGTCCATGCACTTTGTACAAAAGAAAATTTGGTCACCCTTGCCCTTATATGAACATGCAAAATAGAGGGCTAAGAGTACAAATTAAATGCAGCTAAATTTGTTAAGTATAATAAGTTAAAAGTGTCAGCAACATTGAGTTATTTTCAATAAAATGTTGTTCACATTAGACTAATTCTATGGGAGATGTGATTCTTTTACTTATAAAGTCTCTATTTTTAGTTAAAATTGCTTTCATTTTCTAGCCAAGGCTTATTCCGGAAATGAGCTGAAATTTTCATTCGGCAAACTTCATAAACACTCTCCAGTTAATCACCTATTGGTTAAATTCACATAATAATGTGATTATTTTGGAATTTTATAAATTCGCTAACCAAGCCAGGTTGTACAGTAACTTGATAAATTCTTTTGTATTTGTCACAACAGTGTCCAAATGAATACCATTTTCAGCTCCTCCCGTAAGAGTTAGGGCCAATTGAGAGAAATGGAATGCAGCCTGTTTCTACTGGTGTGCCTTGGTGCAACTAAAATAAAGTGTAATAAAACCTCTATTGTTCTGTTATGTTTCCCCCTCTACAGGCTCCAAAAACCAAGCTCACAGTTTTCAAGTTGTGCAGCCTCTGCCTCTACCTTCCACAGGACCAGCTCACCTGCTGGGGGGTGGGAGACATCGAGGACCACCTCCGTCCATACATGCCTGACTAAGAGAAACGCACAGAAGACTCCCATCAAAGCCTCAAAGCTAGTTGTCCTTATCTGCACATCCCTGAGTTGAAACAAAAATTGAACTTGTGCTTGGAACTCTCCTTTTTTGTCAACCACTCATTTTCTCCTTGAGATTGATTTAGCTCCTTTTTCTGTTTCACATCCCTCCCCCAACCAATAGTGGTTCTCTCCATCCCATCTCCCCTCTGATCATTTTTTTTATTTGAACCTGCATGAACATTGATTTTGAGTGGTTCTCTTGGAGCTGCACCGTCAACAAAGCAAGTCATCGGAGGAACGCTTTACTAGCAGATAAACAGGAAAGCGTTGTGCTGGGTTTAAAATCACTGTTGGAGGGCTAGTAAACATGGCTGTTATGCTGAGTAGGGATCTCATGAGTAATGACAATCGGTGACAGAGGACATAAGAGCTTGGGTAGTCTTTCAAGGCAGATACTTCATTCGTTCGGGGTTGGTATTGCGTTTCATTCAGTTCCTGCCTCGGTTTTTGCGGAACCATTTAATTTGAGTGTCATTCCTTGCCTGTAGTATGACAAACCTTTTGTTTTATCCTTTCTGGCGGAGTGGTGCCTGATTGGGACGGAGGTGTGCTGTGTGGTTTTAATTTTAGCTGGTTGACACTGCTGGTTGTTCTTGGGATGGTTGTGATATCACCAGTCAAGCAATTCGTGCACTATACATTTGAGCTAATGATTGCAGATATAATCTTTGGTGGTGGGTATGTGATGGGAGATGAAAGCTTATGGGAAATTTCATGAATGCGCTTAAATTAACGTACAGATTTGTTTCTGTTAGACCCTGTTCTCGGTACTTACACTTTCAGTGCTTGAGACGCAGAGCTACTTGTTAGTCATCTGCGTCAGGTCATGAGGCATAAAATCTTTTTCCCTTTGAAGTTGAAAGTTCTCGTTGAAGGGGATGTTGGGTCTTTGTCTTTATTTTGATGTACCCATTGTTTGAATAATTCATTTGAAATAAACTCAACATATCTTAAACACAGTGTAATGTCTTGTTTATGCTGCTCTTTATTGTGCTGTTAAAAGCGGGATGGACAGGTATGTTCATAGTTAGCTGCCGAGGTGTTTCGTGTGTCTCCCCTGAGCGATGAGTTTTCCGTTTGCTTTGTTGGTGAGATCCACAGTCGCAAATGCCAACGTCCTTCCTTGTTTTAAAACCTCTGCTGTGATCAAGATATCTTCTCCAATTCTGGCAGCGTTCATGTACCTGTTAAACAAATACCTCTTTAAAAGCCATGGTAAATTAGCATTCTCCTTGCCTGACCAGATTTTATTTGACTTTTTTTTTTTTTTGTTTAACATGAGTTCAATTTGCACAATGAACGTACCAGCATAACAAAAAATTACACTAAATTAAAAAAAGAATATAAATTATGCTTTAGGTGCTTTAGATTATGCTAAAACAGTTTAACTTCTTTTTCTTGTGTGACATTGTTACTGATTGAGAATTATATGTAAAATGACCACATTTCACAGATGCAATAACCTTCAAATTACTTTGTTAAATTAATATTCTAGAAAAGTGGTCTTTGTTTTACTGAATAATTTCAAATACACTAACAATTCATCAAATGATCAAATCAAAATAGCTTTTCATTCCTGAAAAAAATACTGCCATGCCTTCCAGAGTGTGTGTGTATATATATATATATATATATATATATATATATATATATATACATACATACACACACGCTTATTTTTTTGGAAGTTGTTAATTTAATTTAGATGGTGCGTTTTTTAGTGCTCAAAAACGCTTTACAATAATCAGAGCCTTATTCATTTCCTCCACATTCAGACAGTTGTGGTTTACAGCTAACTTGGTAGCCTTCAGCTGCCCTGGGGCAGTTTTACAGACTGTGGCTGCAATTCTGCAGCTACGGCTTCCTGCCCACCACCAAACACTTTATTGGCACCGTCAGGTACGTTTCTTGATGGTTGCAGTGCTGTGACCCTCTAAATGAAATCTCTTCAGTCAATCATAGAAAGATTTTTATCATAAGATGATGGGGAGAAAAAAATCTATTGGTACATCATTATCATGACTTAATAATCTTGTGATCATGACAGCAACAGTTATGTCATGATTTAATTATCTCTTGATTCCAACATAACTTATGTTATCATGACTTCCAAATATATGGCTTGACAAATGAATTATAATGAAGCAGCTAAAAATCGTGAATGAAAGTATCTGCTTTTCTTTTAACCAGGGGCTAATCTGTATGCCTTTCAGTTGTTGATAACTTTCATATAAATGTCTGACACTTGAGAAGAAGGCTGTCAGTTCTTTATCTTTATCAGAGAAGATATAGTGACCCTGAACCATTCTTTGCTGGTCAGCTTGAAGGACAGGGACATTTTAAATGGTTGCAACTGACCAGAGAAATAGTCTGACATGTTTTGTTAAGTCTGCATTCATTTAGGTTTTGGGGAAAAAGGAGGCGGAGGTGACGTTACACTGTTACTAAACACTATTTGTTGCACAGAGATTTAATGAGGAACTGAAACAATGTTTACATTTGGGAAAAATTGAAATAATTAACTCATGATCCGACATAAGAACAGTCAATGATAGCGAGATAACAAGCTAAAAACAATATTTTTACCGTCGTCCTCTTATGACTTCCATAGGTTTTTGATAACATACTCAATTCATATTCAATGTAGCATAAGAATATATTATTTTCCATTTTTCCCCTAAGTACTCACGTGATGTTCATATCCACACTGACTCCTGGAGCTCCTCGCTCACTGTTCATGATGGCCATGGTGGAGATCATGTCCACCAGAGTGGCTGTCATTCCTCCATGTAGAGTTCCTCCTCTGTTTGTGTGCTGTTCCTCCACCTTTAGCTCACAGACCACCTTCCCCGGGGACGCAGACAGCACCTCCAGCTGGCAACAGTTCATTTTTCCCAGTTAGAACCTTTTGGGTAAACCAAGTCAGTCCAGAGAAGAACCAGAACTCTACTAAGCACTCACCTTACCTAAAACCCGGTCAAACCCAGCGCCGTCCGCCATCGCTTTCATTATCTGTTTCATTGTATTTAGTGTTATTGAAGCCATTGTTGAACTTACAAATACCTGAACACAGTGAAGGACAAGTCTACTCCGGGCGCTTTGAAATGCGACACACGTGCTTTACAAATTAAAAGCTCAAGTATTTTCTTTGTGAGCACGTAAGCTAAACGTGTTCGTCTTTCACCACATACTAGAATGATTTTAGACCATTTTTTAATTAAATTTATATAAATACATTTTTAAACGATTCTCCTCTGTGTTGATGAAGAAGTGTAAACTATCCTTGGCTTTTATTATGAAACTCAATTAAATAGATGGAGTCGAATCTTTGAGTGAAAATATAATCCTAAACGAAAATGTCAAGATTCATCTAAATGCTAAGTATAATAATTATCAATTAATAGAATATGTATTTATAATTGCAAACAAAAAACTTTTGCAAAGCCTGAAACTGCCCATTGACACAAATATCTGCGTTTCTACCCGGAATGTTTTTAACGTTGTACCCATCCATTTCGCGCTGTTTACTCGTGTTCAGCTGCGAATATGTCCAACTCAGTTCTGACAGACAATGAGCAAATTTCGACTTTGGAGTCAAAGAGAACGAGTCTTTGCGATCAGTTCGCCATGCTCTCTGGCTCGGATAGTGCTGTGGCGCAGTGTTATCTGGCAGAAAATGACTGGGACATTGAGGTTTGTGCGTTAGAGTGCATTGAATCAATCAGGTTTCAAGTTAAATAGGAAACTTGTATTGTTTACCCATTTGGCGTCTTTGTGTTTTTTTTTCCACCCAGAGAGCTCTGAACACTTTCTTTGAAGCTCATATGGACGCAGTGTTTGATGCAGAAGGTGAAGAGACAAATGAAAATGTGACTGGGAGAAAGAGGAAAAGAGCAGATTCCGATACAGTGGAAGCCCTAGGAACAAAGAATACATCTCAGTTGGACAAGCTGGATTGGTAATGTTTTCTTTCTATTTAAAATCAGACTAGTGAAATGTGTAGAATGTATTCAACACATGAGTTTGTTTACAATTTTACTTAACACAGATCACTATACGGATGCATTATAATTTTTATGTATAATATAATGAGAAAGAAGACTAATTTACATAAATTATCATTAAATTAACCAAGAAAACCGCAAAGTGACTAAATAAAAAGAGATATATGTTAAAAAATGTAACGTTACTACAATGAGTGTTAACTGTTTTAATATTGTATAATTTTTATATGTGAACCTTGAAACGGATGTTGCCATAAAATGGCATAATATAACAATAATTTTTTTGAAAATATCACACGTAATTGTAAAGTATTCAATGTTTGTGGGAGGTGATATTTCACAAATGTTTTTGTGTGTTGGCAGCATTGACCTGACCTCAGAGGAACCGTGCTCCTCTAAAATCAAGAACTCAGGACAAAATGAGACCGAAAGTACAGGAACCATGTCTAATTCTGAAGATGCCAAGCTCTCCATCATCAGCTGGAATGTGGACGGTTTGGACACATTAAACCTTTCAGATCGAGCCAGAGGCCTGTGTTCATATCTTGCTCTGTGAGTTGTTTGGACACCTTCGTCAGGAGTATTTGGGTTAAATACATAATAAACATTTTGTTTCACATGATAATTTCCATGCAACTTATACATTCTGACTCACTATTTTTTTCTCTTTGACTCAAAGGCTGCTTTTCATTTCTGACCCTTTCCATCCATTTTGCGATTGACATGAGGTGCATTAGTGTCCTCTTTTGGTCAAGGACGAAAGTCTATAACAAAGGGGTGTATAATCAAACACTTCAAATGGAGTTTCAAATATGTGTTTCCCAGCATGCATTGCTCAATAAACTGGGTGCCAGTGCAACCAAAACATCAGCAATTGTTAGTCATTTTGTAATTTATAAAATGTTAGGTTTCATTTCATGAATGCATGTATAAGTCAGATTCATTAAAAGTCATTTAAATTGCTAGATGTCTTTTGTGGCTTCATAGTCTGATCCCTATTCATAACATTTTCAGCCCTTCCCCTAAGCACTAGGATTTAAGGGGTAGAGGATGTTTCCATATCATAAGTGCATGTATAGGTCATTCTTTTTAATCACTTAAAAAAACACTAGTTTTTAAAAAAAAATTCCACTTCATTATAGGATCCTAATTCATAGAATTATCTGCCCTTCTCTTAACACTGGGTTCAAAGGAGAAGGGGCAAGTGAGAAAAATGAAACACAGCCAAAGTACGTGCATGAATTGAGTAAACAAGTATTGTTTTTAAAAAGTTTTGTTCTTATTAATATTTTCTATGTTTAAGTTCAGCTCTTTGACTGACTGCTTGTATGAAAACAGACTAAATAAGTTTTTACTATTTAGGAGAAAAAAATAAAACAAGATTTATTTTTGCCACATTCAGATTCTAGCAATACAACTAAACAATTTGGATCATGAATGTGTCTGAAGATTCTGTCATCTGCAACCCTTTGCAGGTACACTCCAGATGTAGTGTTTCTTCAGGAGCTCATTCCACAGTACATAACGTACCTCAAGAAACGGGCCGTCAGCTACTTGTTTGTTGAAGGTATGAGAAGGACCCGTGTTGAAGAATGCAACATTATCACGTTGGCTAAAGGAAAGATTCATCAATGGTTTTGCATTAAAGGGAGCGACGATGGATATTTCACAGCAATAATGTTAAAGAGGTCAAGAGTAAAGCTCTTGGAAAGTGAGATCATCCAGTTTCCCACTACTCAAATGTTGAGAAATCTTTTAACTGCTCAGGTGAGTGTGGATTATGTTGTGATTGTTCTGTGTGCTAACATTTCTTCACTATTAGGCATTCTAATAATACAAAACACTGTGAAATGAAAAATTATATTTACAGTTTAAGTTAGTACAAGCACACAAATAATGTTGTACTTGCATGTAATAAATATTTCATTGTTTTATGCGCCTCACTAACTCATAGAATTCCAAACGAGTTACATTTTGGTCCATTAACCCTGTATTGTAATTTTTTTCAGCAATATGTAAAATAATTTATTTTTCTTTGTTAACATTGTTTGAAAAGTGTCTAAAGATTTGTGTCGACGTCACATTCAGTTGATGTGTGGTGTAGTTACGTAGCAGCTACAAGTGCCAGTTTGTGGCAGACAATCTTTTCACTGTGTTTCAATAATGGTATACTTATTTAGTTATTGTTTACATTTTCAGCGTTATAAACAGGCATTCTGCATCATTGTTTAAAGACTTTTTCATTAACCTTTTTTTATCACTTTTTAAATATATTTAAGTGCAGGTGATTAAAGTTAAAATCTTAATTATTTCCTTATTACATGTTGTAATTTTATCTCTTAGGTGACATTCTCAGGACAGAAGCTGTACTTGATGACATCACACTTGGAGAGTTGTAAGAACCAATCACAGGAGAGAATGAAGCAACTACGAGTTGTGCTTCAAAAGTTTAAGGAAGCACCAACAGATTCTACTGTTATTTTTGCAGGAGACACCAATCTCAGAGACACAGAGGTGAATATATCATTTAAATGTGTTATTGGCTGTATGTTCCTTCTGTATTGTTTTCCATTCAACTGAATATCAGTTAGTTAGAACTTTGTTCTTTACAATAAATAAATGAATACAAAATATTACCTAAACTCCCAAAATTAACCTGCCACCTAATTCGGTCAGGCTGTTTTGTTGCTTTTAACAGGAAAAAAAGTATCTGTAGGTGCAACTGATATATTTGTATTTGTCCTGTAAAATTGTCAGCTAGCCAACTTTTAAAAACAAAAGTTTTTTTTTAATCTTAATAAAATACAATCCATGGAATATGTTGTATGTGGTGTAGAGTTAAATTGTGAGTACTTCTGAAATGATTTAAGTTTTATTAACTTCAGTAAATTAACTTCAGTTTTTCCAATGGAAAAAATTACTTGTGTACTTATGATCTTAATCATAACAAGCACAACAGTCATCTTAAAAAAGAGGAGCGAATGCCTTTATGTAGTTTAATTAAGAATGTAGAACAGTTTTTACATTTTTTGTTTAAGAAGTCATATTCATTTTTTTTTTATTTAAGCTAATAAAATTAAAGTAAATCTTGTCCAAATTACCCATACAGACCTGTACATTGGACATAAGATGTTGCTTTCCGAAAACATAAAAGAACTAAAGTTTATGAAACCCATTTCCTCCAGTAAAAAAAAAATGGCTTAGAAAGTCAAAATTTTAGATGAATGACCTCCGTAACTAAATGCACACAGATACGCTAACGTGATGAACTGTGAACAAATAAAGCAACATTTTAAACGTGGCTCCACTAATGATTAAATCCTTGCATAGTTAGCAGAACAGCTAAGTTCTCTTGAAAGGATTTTAAGCAAGAATCAGTTGTGGCACAGAAAAAAAAACTATAGAATGTGGCAGAGGTGACAGCTTTCATGTATTCATGTGGTTAGTGCTATACCACGTGATAAATTGAGCACGCATTTGAGCACGAGATTTTTGTCTTAAAATGTAGATTTCTTATCTTTAAAAAAGGGGGCGTGTTTGACCTCGGGGAACATGATTTTTTTACTGTACTATTTTTATTTTTTTACTGTTCTAGAATAAAGTGCAATACCTATCCACTACATTAGGGGGCAGTGGCGCTCTCATTGGCAGAGTGTGCGCGTGAGATGTTTTCTTCATCATAGGGGGCATGACAGAAAATAATTGAGAAGCGCTGATTTAAAGTAAATCTAACCATTTCAAATGTTATAGAAAACAAAATCAAACAAGTGACTAAAACATATTTTTATGTTATCATATAGTATCTTGCTTATAATGGTTTAAAATGTGTCCAATTGTTGTCTTCCTTGCATTTAAACTCCTCTCTTCCCAGTGAAGTAACCTTGTAGTGTGTGGTTTCAGGTGGTGAATGTGGGAGGTTTGCCTGCAGGCGTGTGTGATGTGTGGGAACAGCTCGGCAAGCAGGAACACTGCCGATACACTTGGGACACCAAAGCTAACTCCAACAAGCCAGTGCCATACGTCAGCAGGTGCCGCTTCGACCGAATCTTCCTTCGTTCTGCTAACAGCCACCCGAGAGTTACCGCTGACCACATGACACTCATCGGGATGGAGAAACTGGACTGTGGCCGCTACACCAGTGACCACTGGGGTCTTTACTGCACTTTCAACTCATGACTTAAAATAACTCATTTGAGAAGAGCTCCATGCTTAATTGAAAAGTAAGTACCTCACCAAGTCAATCAGTGAATGAGATTAAGTCAAGTATAATTGATCTCTGCCCTCTCAGATTTCTGGGATCAATCTTTTATGAAATGTTTTTATATTAATAAACGTGTCTAATTTCTTACATTATTTCATTATTTTTTATTTTATTTTTTGCTTATATATATATATATATATATATATATATATATATATATATATATATATATATATATATATATATATATATATATATATATATATATGTGTGTGTGTGTGCACTGTTTTACCACAAGTGGTCAGTATTTCTCAAGAACTATACAAAACATCCATTCATTCTGTTGGGCCCATAAATTCTTTTTTTAAGGGCAGAGTGGACTCACTTTGTACACAAGGTGCAGCCTTGATATAGTTCACACTGATAACCCCTTACATGAGCAACATGCTGACTGTAAGAGAGCACAGGTGTGGCTGGTAGAGACTCGTACAATAAATGGAGAATAAGAAAAACTTTCATCAGAGAGAACTTGAACCAGAAAACTCAAAAGATGAGGCAGTGGCGCTTACTACTGCTTCACCATGATTGTTTACATAAATTATGGTTTCAAATATTTAGGTCTTTTAACACATGAAAATTTTTAAATGTTAAAACAAAAAACAGAACATGTGCTGTGAAAAAGGAAACAAAACCAATGTGTATTTATTAATATGTAACTATGTGAAAAATTAACTTTGCGGTATCCCTTCTATTCCCTTTACTTAAAAAAGAGATTTGACCCATTTTATATGTAATGTAATGATTTAATGTTAATTTATTTAGTAGATTTGATGTATACAATAAATGTATTATATCGTTTATATTTTTTTTCAATAATTTTATTCAACAAAACTATAAATATGCCAGGTGTGAATTTAAAAATGCATGCTAATTGTTGGCATACAAATTAAAATCTAGATGGTGGGCTACGTTCTCACTACGAGTGCTCTCAGAATTGATCTTTCTTTGACAGAGATAAAGAGCAAGATTTTGTTATTCTTGTTCAACGTAGAGAATTTAGGTAGCATTTGTCTCGAACATGTGACTCCAGACAACCTTGAGAGAGAGAAAGAAAGGGCAATGCCAGGGCGAATAAACCTTTGGCTTGCTCAGAAGAGTAAACATCACATCTAAAGCAGGTCAAACTGCCACTGATCAGCCCTGGGCTCTGGATGACTGGCTTCCAGTGTGCTCCAAGAGTAAACAAGCACACCTCCCCTCATGCTCAGGAGAACACGCACATGGCTTCTTAAAGCACTCGTGTTGTTAATGGCTTTTGTTTCAAATGCTTACGTGACACAAGGTCATTTAGAGAGTCACAATGTCCATAGTGGCACTTTTAGTGAATGATAATGATAATTCCCCTCAGTAGGCATCAGCATTGTGGCACATTGACTTCTTCTGACACATGTCCAGAAGACTCTGCTATTTTAGGGACATCAGACACACCCTACAGTTGTGCAGCCATTGATAATGTAACAGAGAGAACAGATTGTGTGTGTTTGGGCAGCATGTCTACTGTCCTTTCTGAAGGACACACTGAAAGTTATAAAGACCCCAAGCATGGTATCACAGAGTAAATGCTCTGCTACTTTATATTATGGAAAACTTTACTTGAAAAATGTACTCATACATATGAGTCAACGTTTTTAATAAAATGACCTGGCATATGCTGCTCAAGAACATGGACATCATGGAAATGTCAGTGAAAATAGCATCATAATTAGACTCAAACGAGAAACTTGCTTGCAGGGGTTTCCAACATCATAAAGCAGCTATAAAGTTACATAATGCAGATTAACTGTTAACCTTATTTTTATTAGGTGATTGCTGTTGGTCCGTTTAATGAAAAATCTATTTAACACTAAGTTACTATCCCTCTAAATAAAAAAGTTGAAGAAATAAAATCACACTCAAAAGACTGACAAAGGTGGTTACTTGGTTAGTATTTTACTTTAATTCCTCTTGCTTTAAACCCTAACTCACAGACATTCTGCTGAACTCTGGGAAGGTTTTACACAGAGCAACATTAGGAGTTCATCACCACCCACCTTTAAAGCTAAAATAACTCGGAGGCTTGAAGTCAATGATGCAATTAAGTGATTACTTGTTTATGTGGCAATAGTGAGCTGAATGTATAATCCTCTTGCTAACTCATACTAGTTAAGATCCTAGAAAGATTTTCAGTCAACTAATCAAGGTCAAATTAATAACAGTATTGACATTGTATGTAATATTATGTCAATGCCATGATAATCGACATAGTAGCAACGTCCTAATGACTCGTTAAGAGCAGCGACATTCTTCTTTACTTAGAAATGCTAGCTAAATGCTATTGAAAAGTTTTTTTATGCTAATGAGAAACTAAGCTAGCTATGTGTAACACATTACATGATTTTAAAGTCTTGTTAATATTATGCTGATGAATGTGTAACTCATAATGAGATGCTAATTATATATAATGCCAGCGATATGGTCAAAATACACTTTTAATCCTGTTAATGAAACGTTAAGTTTGCATGTGCTAATTCACATTGACATGTTAAGTTTTGATAGCATTATAAGAGGGTAATCTTCAGATTAACATAAGTTTAACATAATTGACTAATCATCACTCAATCATATGGCGCCACCTACATATATCATCTCCAGTATATAAGACCTGACCAAAAAGCTAACATCTACATCATTCAAGCTATCCCTCCTTCCACCCCTTCGCCGCTCTCAATGAACGATTCAACTCGTCTCACTTTTCGTAAGATGGTCTACTACTCGTTTAAACTTCGGTAATAGTTAAAAATCTATTTGGGGTATTCTCCGGGCCCAGGTTTCTCCACGGACTAACACTCGGATGGCTCGCCTAGTACGCGTCTCCATTTCTCGCCAACCTTGCTTGCGATTGTTGGCAAATATGAGCAAAAGCAAACTCGTGAAGTAAATCACTTAATAAGCCAAGCTAGTAACATGTTCGGTAATCTAGTTTAACTAGTAGCTAATCTAGTCCTAATGATGTTTGTGCAAGTGTGAGGTATGTGAAAGTTCCACTGGTCAGGTCAGCATTAAATCACTAAATCGCACTTGAAGTAACTTTGCAGGAACTATCAAAATCACTGCTCTAGAAGCAACTTTTTTGGCGATGTCAACACCATCTCCAAAAAAGTAAAAAATTTAAATCACAGGTAACAGCATGTTTAATTTCAAAATATGTTGTAGACCAGTTGTAGTTACATTTTGTGTAATCTCTTCGTCCACATATTCAAAACCTATGAGTCCAAAAACAAATACCATAAAACAATTCCTTAAAAGTGTGATCTGAAGAGCTCAATGCTATGAACGCTGGGCACCCCTAAAGTAAACTCATCTCTATACCGAGTTCAATAGTTTCAGCTAATTACCTACAAGTTGGTCTGTTTTGGTACCAACTTGGTCAGACAAAGCACTTTTAAAACAGCCTTTAAATGTAGTTTTTAGTTATCTTAACAATTTACTATACAAAAGATGTCATTAGAATATTGTCATAAAATGTATTATATCATGTAAACAACATACTTATAAATTGATAAATCAAGCTGGCCATGTACTTTTTGCCATAATGATGAAGTGCTACACTGACTTGGTCAAGTTACACGCTAAAAAAATTGTTGGCGAAGTATTTAATTATGTACCGATATTTCATCTCCTCATGTTATCAATAGAAATTCATGCTAACTCCTGCTACAATCATACTAATGATTCAGTTAGTTGTCATACTAGCTAGATGCTAGCAATGCTAACAAGAGGATTTTAAACATGCTAGTTTAAGCAATCTCTTATAAGGAGGCACTCATAAATAATGATTTGAGAGCTATTGTTTTTTAGATTTGATTGAAATAGTTCTGATAAAAAGGTTTTAAATTCTGAGTAAGACTTCCGAGTAAGGAGCTTCATGGTAAATCCAGAGACCAGAGTGCATTATTGAGAAGGATAAGGATCGCATTTGTTCACTGTTGCTCAGAGATAAGAAAGAAAGAATGAACCCATGTGAGAGACAAAATCTTGTCAGCACACAAACAATACAACACTGTCAATCTGTAACTAAACTGAGTTATCACTAAACAGCCCAACCTTTGTTTGGAGCTTGACTTCGAGCTGTATCTCTTGTCCTGCTGATACGATGGGTTTAAAGCAGATATAAGGATAATTTGTGCAGAGTTCATGACAGAACATTATTTGGTGCTACTTTAAAAGTCAATACTGTTAAACTGTATGATTGTATAAAGCAATGCAGCATAAACTAAACGTTTGAATACCAGAAGTGTACTAACAGAAATAAAAATTATGTTCTATTGCATTTGGTTACACAAAAATGTATCTTTAAACACAACTTCAATCATTCAAAGCTCCAATAAAGGGTAACATTATTATCAACTTAGCATCCATTAGTTCAAATCTTCATTTTATGAAATAACATGTGAATAGAATTTCATCATGTCCATATATTTTAGTAAGTAAAATATTAAAGGTAAAGCAGTGGTTTCATACAGATTAATATGAGGTTTCAGTGAGATGTGAAATTGTGCATTAATGGAGGAACCTGGAATCTCATTTTGATTTTTTCCAGCGTTTGACATTGTACATTTTCTGGGAATCTGAAATGTAACAAACATTAGAGCATCACAAGGTTCAGACATTGTCAGAAGTTAATTTAAGCTTTAAGGAAACGACATGCTGCACCTCATCTCATGCTGTTGTTTTTAAAATTAGACAAAAAACACTGGGATTTCTTGAAATTGTCTTTTATTTTTGTTGGATTTCCATTGAGATTTTGAACATACATCAAGTTATTGCATTGCCATTGCTGCATGGATTTAGATTCTGAACACTCCGCAGGCAAGTGTCTAGTTTCAACATCTGAGGCAGCGAGAGGTACAAGGCAGATTGATGTCAAAACTAAACCAAGGTTGTTGGATCCCCCTAGCACAACTCAAAAGAGGAGTCAGCAGTCTCTTTATTGCTAAATTCAGAAAACCCTGGGAAACAAATAAACGTTACACATCCATCCCATTTTTTACATTAAGGAATGTATCCGTTTGCAGACTGGCGTCACCTATTTTTTTAATAAAAATGTAACAGTAGTAGGAAAATCTATTAATTTGCGCAGTAGTTGATCGTGTAGCAAAAGTGCAGTTGAGCCCTTTTCAGCTTTTCACTCAGACTTTGCAGTCCAAGAAGCAGCAAAACTTGTGGAGATGTGCAGTCAGAGTACCAGGGTGTGCTAGTGTACTGCTGATTGTCAGGTTACGGTGATGATCTATTGTTGATGCTATACGCCAAAACAAAGAGTCTCCAGTGACACAGACAATGATGTCAGTTCTAAGAATGTGTGCATTTCAGTTACTGAGAATTCATCAAACAGCACAGGTTTCCAACAACAAGTATCTGTAAAACAACTCTCCTGGTGACCAACTCAGTCTGCTCCGTCTGTAATGGTTTAGTATGGCAAACCATTTTACCATTTAATGTGTGGAACAAAGCTCATGGTGTTTAAGGCCTAGTCATGATTATACTTGTAATGGCTTGATAAAGGCAATCCATTTAGACATTTTATCTGTAAAAGAGGATTACATAAACATGAACTTGTTTACTTCTACAAGTCGTTATATATATGATTTACTTAAGTATTGACTAGAAACTATACACTTGAGTTTGTCGGGTGTTTTTCCTATTAGTATATCTTCTGGAAGAATGTTAATAGCGGGCATTATTTTATAAATCAGAAATTAAACAAATATCACAAAACCATATCCAATCACACCGAAAAGAGAAGGTGATGTTGCAAACTTCTGCAAAGTCAGAAGGTGGAAAAAGATGCTCAGTTAAAAGTTACTGAAACATTGTCTATTCACCATTAATATTTAAAACCCTGATGTTTTGTTAAACCTAGTAAGAGCACTCTGAGTTTGTAAGTCATTTGTGCATGTACTTTACTCATTCATAATTTGCACTTTCCAGTTTCAATGCTAAGTTCCGACCTAAATTATCAATTATTTATTTTTGGCTTTGGATCAAACTACAGCTGGTCATACTTTATTGTACTGGATGCGGTAAATTAAACTTTAAAAAAATCCCCACAGTCTTTAGCAATCTTATAAACTAAATGTTATATTCGTTTACCAAAGATTCTTCATTTTGTAAATTTGATTGCAGTATGTCCTATGGCTGTCATTTTGAAGATAAAATGACAACAGTTAGCTTCACTCGTCATTTTGTAGATTAAATGTTAAAACAGTTTGCCATTTAATTTGAAAAACTGAATGTTGACAATTGATCATATCTTTGTGTCATTTTGTACGTTAATTGTTAAAACAGTTTATCATGGCAGTTATGTAAACCAAAGGTTAAAACAGTTTCCCAATATTTTTGCCAGTCAATTTGTAAAGTGAATGTTAAAACAGTTTGCCATAGACTTACAAGGACACGTATACGAAGAATGAATGTTGAACTTTATGATGTCACTGGAAACGACTGAAAAGGAACATCATAACAATGTAAGAAAAACACACGGTGCGTGGTGATTCTGTGAAAGGAGATTACCTAGGGATCCCTGTGTGTCTGCATGGCTGGAAGCTCATTAAGACAAGCCAGAGATCAATTAACAAGTCAGGAACCAAATACGTCAGCTTAAGCTCACAGGTTTTCTTTCTAATATGCAGAGTCTCATCATGACTAATCAAAGAGATTTCACTGAGAAGGTTGACTGTTTTCCAATAATGTGTTATGGGATGAAAAATGTTGGAGAGAGCTTTCAGCATCAGCATCGTGCAGTTCTAGAAATTTTTGCTCTGGGCAAAGAAAATGATTGGCTCATCATGGTGAAATCTGGAATTCATTACAAAAGAGTAAAAATTATAATAATGCACTTAATTGACAAAGATCCCTCCCTTTCCTAAACAAAAACAAAAAGTGTATTTCTCCCAAAAAGGATCTAATTCTGCTGTAATGTACTTAAAAATCTATTTTATTACACACATATTTTACTTTTACATTATCCTTCAAAAATCATTTGTATATGCAGAGTTCTTATTTGTGCACAAGTTTCATTTGCCATTTTGAACCTTTTGCATTAACCATAAGATGTTTTTTATTAGATTTAATATATATATATTTATATTACGAACCTACACGCACCTAGAATTTAAGCATTTTTGTGAAATTACAATGTTTATAAAAATAATAACATCAGCATCAGCATATTAAAATGACATCAGCATATTAAAATGACTTCACAAGGATAATGCATCTAAAAAGTAAAGCGATTAAGCTTCATTTGTTCAATAGGAATAAATATATTTTCAATTTATTTATAAAACAAAATATATATATACTACATTACTTTTTAAAACAAAGCCTTGGTTAAATCTTTCCCCAGATTATGAAAATCAGTGAACTGTATTCTCATATAAATAGATCATCTCTTAATAATTAAAACACTTTACTTTGTCTAAATCTTACAATTTCTGCGTAACTTGTGCAAATACTCAAAAATTTTAACATAGAATAAATGAACAAAAGGTGAACTTGCCAACAGCCCTGTAAGAAAATGTTTGGTAAAATAATACAAGAAAAGGCAAACGAATTCCGTCCTCTCAATATGAGAATGAGAAATTAAACATGTAACGATCATATCGCTGAGATGATCACGTGGTACTAGGCTTCAGGCAGAACATCTGAAAGATCAAGCCAAGAAAATTCCTTCCGCCGATCTGCAGAGAAAACTGCAGAGGGGTGAAAGTCTGCGCAGCTAATCAAGAGCCATGGTATCCATGTTCACAAACCCAAAAAGAAACAATCCGTTAACCATTTAAAGAAAAGAATCAAAAAGTTAAATCAATATCATATTAAACAAATAACTTTAGATATTTAAATATAAAACAAAATTCATACAGCTAAACTAAATTACTTGGGTCCTCTGTATTATCCAAAACTGAACATTCACTTCAATTAATTTAACCATTCAATACTTCGCAGCTCATTCGACGGTATATATTAACATCAGGAAAAAAATCAACTGGAAATAAAACAAAGCACAAAATCTCAAGTCAACCTCAAACTTCTCCAATACTGGCTCAGGGTCTCAATCTTTGGGGGTTCCTTCCTCATCAAAGCCAGATTGGCGTCCAGTGCCAACCCACTCTCAGACTGAGCTACTCCCTGATGGATTTCTGCTCTCACCCGGTCCAAACACTTGAACCGGATAGAGGTTTGAAACAAACGTTCATCATGGAGAGATACTTGATCAGACCACGTTGATTGCGACAGTTCTTTTGCTGCAGTAGGACGAGCCGGTGTGGTTGCCAGTGCCACCATTCATGTACGACGACTTCATCTCCATCTGACAGGCAGCAATTGCGGCGTTCAGCTCCACTTGAGCTCGATGCACAACGTAAAACATCAGGCCTATGCTGATGAAGATCTGAGAGAGGAATAAAAATGTCATTCCTCAACAATGAAATAGAACATTGATTTTTATTAACCCACTGACAATTTACATTTTTCAGTTTTTTCTGCCTCTTACTTTTGGTGAAGAGCAACAGAGAGTCACTGGGGCAGATCTGCTGAGAGTGCACCAACTCCACAGCACAGAATAAGTTATTGTGGTTGTAAATTTAAGTAATTTCCTTGGCTAATATTTCAGAACAGCCTGTTTTAGTCAAGGATACATTACTGGCACATGATTTTACAACACTTTAGACCAAATGAAAAATGAGCTGTCATTTTCAGCTTATGAGATCCTATAATTAAGGTTTAGGACTAGATCCTCAAAAATGTATGCTGCAATCTAGAGGGAAAAAACATTTACATTTTTCATAGGTTGACATCACTATTTTTATATAACTAGAATTATTTTAAGGTTCTGTCAGCTCTGCAACTGAGAAAACTGGGGATGCTGGTCCTGGGATTCTCAGCTACTTAGAACTTTTTCAGAAAATAGCTAACTATATATATGAGTAAAATAGACTTCATTTTCACATCTTGCAAACCGAATGATAGCTGACGATTCCTCTATAAATAGAGTATTCCACCATCAATCCAGCAAGCCAAGTTATAACCTAAGCAAAAACATATTTAGTTATTTAAACGTTAAGAATTCAGACAAAGTTGGCCTCACCAGGGCTGCTTTAAGTCAGAGTGGGTAAGATTAATAGGAGGCATTCCTCAGAGTCAGAAATGCAGTACACTTCAGGTTATTTCCTAAACATTTACTGAAAAACATGGCGATCGAGGTTGGTATGTAATGCTATGATGCACAAGTGAGGTGGGTTATGTGTTTATGAGGTAGTTTTTTTTTCTTTTACCTTTTGAAAATTTAATTTCACCAGCCATGTGTTTGTGTTTTAAACCACATGACTGGTGTGGGTTTTCATTTATTTTGTTTTATATTAGTTTCTGTGAGCACATGGCGTTGTTCTGTTTTCATCTGCCAAAATCTCACCTGTCTAGCATCTACCTTATATAACTTCCTTTTTTATAGTTCCAAGTGTTGTTCTTTGTTAGTCCGTGCCCTTCGTTTAGTTCTTAATCTAAGTTCAAGTCAATTTTTTTTTACTTATTTTTTTTTTCATTTCCGTTCGAATCACGTACTAACTTACTAAAACAGATCATAAAAGTTCTTACCACCACTTTGAACTTTTTTTACATCAAGCAGTTGTCTCACAAAAGAAATGTAATCCCCTATTGTAGCTTAATTTTAAACATAATAATGAAAACGTTTTGTGTGTCTCCTACCTGAAGACTGAAAACAAAGTACCCGCTGACGCTCTGTTCAGCAATCACGTCCTCCATCGTGCGCAGCGTGGTTCCCAGATAAGAGTTCAGCAGTTGAGTTGGAAGAAGTCCCACTGAAGAAGCCACTAAATAATTTGGCAATGAGACATCTGTTATCTGTCAAAAAGAGGGGCGAGTACATTTCAGTGTTTCTGGGTTTTACTCTTAAAATGTTTTCTTTGTCTGCAACAAATGTTTACTGATCAATCTGGTTAAACCACCTCAAGTCACATCTATATTTAAAGTACTTTAATCAGAACAAGTTAGACCAAGCAATGTGAATAGGATGGCATTACAAAGCCTTCACATAATAGACGAGGAGCAACCCTAATGCTTTAAGAACATTCTGTTCATGAAGATTGTATTTAGTTCTATGGAAACTTATAGATATTTATTGGAAGATCGGCAGTGTCTTAAAAACAATGTGATCAAAAAAAAAGTCATAAAAACTTTCTGATTTAAAAAAAAATTCTTGACACATGAACACAAGAAGGCAATGAAAGCCAGTTGAAAGTTTCAGAAGTTCTATGCCAAAAATCGAATTAATATCACATTATTATTCAAACTAAACTTGACATTTGTAATAATATGTGGCATATTTTAGTCGAAATCAGATGCAAAAATATAGGTGTAAAGGGGTACAACTACTCAAGCCTTTATAAACATCAGGAAAAAGTGTTCTAACTTGTCACCACATCAGGCCTCAGGTCTCTAAACTGGCAGCCAGTGACATTCAGAATTTAGTCTTTTGAAACAACTTTGGAGTGCTACTGCCATTAGTACATAAACCAAAAAAAAAACAAAATGGGTCTGCTTACAGCATACAACCCAAACAGAGCAGAACCATGGGTTCAAACCTATTGGAAGAACTGGATCACTTTTCTTATCAACTTCTGTTGTTGTCTATTATTTGGATGTTGTAATCAATCTGTAATGCCTATACATTTTTGGGTTTTAATGTTTTATCTTCTGAATTTATCACTGACTTGTTTAAATAAAAAAATGTTAAGCACTTCGAATTGCCAATGTGTTTGAAACAAAATGCTTATATTTAAAAAGTAAATAAGAATAAAACATGTCCTCCCTCTTGGTCCTAAAAATGTATGTTTAGCTTTCAACGTTACAACTGCACTCAGAAAAGAATTATTGAAAAATGTTGATTAGTCATGCGTAGACAAATGTTATGACTTTATTGGAGTTAGCAATGAAAAAGTAGAAAACTGTCATGTGACATCCAACCCATGAACAATAGGAAATCATAACCCCTTAAAATTACTCTTCATTTAAATGTCGAGCTATTTTTTGAACGTTTGTAAAGATGTGTTTACATCTTCAATCTCATGCACCTTATTAACAGTGCAACGTGTTGTTTTACACTAAATGTTCTTAAAGTGCCTTTTACAGTAAACGAGAGCATCAAAACTATTTGGCTGCCTTTAAGGAAGAGTTATCACATAAGAAATCGTCTCTATGAATTCAAACCAGGCCTTTGCACGCGGTCGGAAAACACCCTTAAATATAATGCACATATTTGAACCCAATGAGTGAGAGGATGTTTTACTGGTTGTACTACATTTCAAACCGTATGAAAAGAAAGCCAATCATTTAATCTACACCACGGTCCTATAATTACTTTTGGTTTTTGGTAGAACACCCCCTACAGCGAAAGATAAAACATTTGAGTAATAAGCAGTATACAAATTAAACACTTAATTCTCTTTAAGAAAAGAGTTCAAACACGATGATCCATTTTACTTCATTAACAGAAGATCCAGTCGCTGGCCTTGGGTTGTAACAAGCCATTCATATTCATGAATCAGGTAAAATGATGCATTCCTCTTCTAAGAAGTGACTTTCTGTAAATGCCTGTGGGCCAATATTTGAAGTATGCAGACGTGTGCATTGTGTTGGGTTACTTAAATAACACGTCACATTCTGTTTCAGCAGAAACACAGGGCACATTGAAATACAGCACTTGTATAGGACGTGCTTTCTAAGTGCATGCGAAACTTAATTCCACTGTGACCCGTCTGATGCATCATACCCTTGGACTGGGACCATACTGTTGCAATTAAACTCAACATATTCCACTTCCTCTTGCTTTCAGATGAAAGTTACATGAACTCGCATGATTACCATTTCTTTATATAAATTATGTTGTGTCTGACAGGAGGATTGTGTTCTGAATCTCAACCTTTAAGCAATTACGAAATGGCCAACTGTAAGAGGAAGGACATTATAGGCTCTGTACTGACAGGTTTAATACCAGGTAAGAGCATATTCTGATCTTACGAGCTTAAATCACAGCAGAGTTCTTAAAAGTGCAACATTGTGCCCCCTGTAAATAATTTATAATAAATATTTTACCCCTCTAGACAATCACTGCACCCTTAATAACCTTCAAAAGGCAGTATTTGCAAAAACATGGTCTTTAAATCACCACAAATGGTTGTGCTACACAAAAAAAGTTGTGTACTAGCTACTCAAATAAATCTTTGATGAATCAAGCGTCAAGTCTATGACACATAAATGACCATTAAAATGGTCATTCTAGAATTACTAACAATTTCAACCCCTTTATCCTGGATTCAACCTAATTACTCAGTGAATAAAAATATTTACATCACGGTCTGTCTGAATTCGTTAAGTGGAGCCTACTATGGCAAGGGATATTGCTTCTTGTGTTAAAGTAAGTTTCAGTTGAATTTTTTCACAGCATATTCAGAAATCATAAATTAACCAAGCTTCCAATACAATTATTCAAAAAAATGTGAGCGATCAACCCTGTCGTGTATGAATCATTAGACAGTCCTGTAAAGTTCTGCAACAGCCTCCGCTGTTTCAACTATAAAAATCGAATGAAATGAGAACAGCATTCAGTTATTGACTAAAATGTCTCGGTTCTCTTAAATACCCCAGATTCACCAGCTGTCTTTTCATGAGTGGACCGGATAACGTAGCATAACTTTTTTTGTCAGGAGTGAAAAGGTCACAATTACCCACCAACGGTATTATTTCAGTTATGTATTGATTACCAAATATCAATAATGACAGCTACATTCACTGAAAAAAAAGCACCATACAGAACAATGTTCAAACTTCCACCACTACAAATAACACCACTGTGGAGTTTTTGTTGATATACCAACAAACTAACCAATTTATCCTATTTGCTGAAAAAGTACAGAACTGTTCAAGTCAGATAAGATTTTGATTAAGATTTAATAGAAAATTTCATTAATTTAATACTAGAGAATTAATTTAATACTAAGAATAAACTTAGAGAATAAAACCAAGCCCACTTCCAGAACTTGGGAGAAAGATTTGTTTTCTAGATGAAATATGATTTTTTTTACAGTTCAATTATTTATTTTGTAAAACATTTTTTCCATAATTGCGCTCCAGATGAACAGTATGAAAACATAAGAGTACATAACCTCACTAAGATGCATTTAATTTCTTAATTAAATCCAAAGCAATTCTTGGGGGATTGAACATTGAATAAAAGACTATTAAAGAGCCATTTGTGAAATATGTTCCTTTAATAAATCTTGCATCAGAATTATTGGCAAATGTTAGAGCCCCAAAAGGAGGGAAAAGGATGTCAAAATCTGAGTCGACGACCTTTCCAAGTTGACAACAAAAGTGGTGCAATCCAGATGCAAAATCACAGTCATGGAAAACTAGTTTGCATTATACAAGTAAAAAGCTAGAAGAGCATACCGTGTGACAACACATGACTGATGTGTTGTGAGAAAGCAAGGTAACTCCTAATTCAAACCAAAACACACGGGGAGGTTTGCACTGTGAGCGAGGGTTTAACTGTTCCTAGAGAGGCATTAACCAACAGAATCTGATGTTTGATTCAGCAGAAAGATTTTGTCCCAATATGAGTCATTGAAATTGCAAGAAAAAGGAACACCAAAGTTTAATCAGCAGAGCCAGTGACAAACAAAACTGTATTGTTTTTAACCCCTAGTTGAAAACTGTTTATTCTCCTGCAACCGATATTAAAATGAAGTAATTTTGTCTTATTAAAAACACATCTCACAAAGTGAAAAGCAACATCATGTGAAGTTGATAGTATGTTGACTGGTGGTACAAATGTATGTATTCTGTGAAATTCTACATAATTAGTAACTAAATCTATGCCCTGATAAAATTATTATAACACAATAAATTAATTTGCAACAGAAACTCTGGAGGGAATATTATAAAATGTTCGATTATTCTCAATCCAACAAAGTCTGTCATAAATCCAAGTCTTGTTGGGCAGCTAATTAATGTTGATAATAATTATGTTAATAATAGTTTTGCGACAGAATGTTATGCTAATAGCGTCACGGTGGCGCAGTGGGTAGCACGGTCGTCTCACAGCAAGAAGGTCGCTGGTTCTAGGCTCGGCTGGGGCAGCTGCCATTTCTGTGTGGAGTTTGCATGTTCTCCCTGTGATCGCGTGGGTTTTCTCCGGGTGCTCCGGTTTCCCCACAAGTCCAAAGACATGCGGAATAAGTGAATTGAATAAGAACAATTGCCCATAGTGTTAAAGAGTGAATGTGTGTGTGAATGTTTCCCAGCGATGGGTTGCGGCAGGGAAGGGCATCCGCTGCGTAAAACATATGCCAGTGAGTTGGCGGTTCATTCCGCTGTGGCGACCCCGAAAGGGAATAAAGCCGACATGAAGATGAATGAATGAATGAATGTTATGCTAATTGAAACAAGTAGAACTTGACCAGTGATTCAGTCACTCTTACATAACTTTCAAATCACTACTGTCCATTTTTAAATCAGTTCTGAAACCACCCCTGTTTTCCCTGCTTTAACCCTGTTGAGTAATTTGAAATAATTTTTAAGTACATTTTTATGGGCTTTTTTAGTTGATTTTAATGTTTTTTATTGTCGTAACTGTTTTATTGTTTAATCACTTTTAAAACAACTTTTACACTTGATGTTTGATCACTGAGTTTATGCATTTTCTCACTGAAATGTGAAGCATGTTGATCTGTGAGAATGTTTTTTTTGTGCTTTATCAATAAAGTTGGGTTGGCTTACCATGTTTCAGACTTGTGCTGAAATTTGATCACTTCTAATTTGTTCTAATTTTGATTTTTGTTCTAATTAAAGTAAACTATTTTCATCTTGTTATGAAAACTGAAGGTTAATAAAGAAAAAAATATATATATAGATATACCATATATATATTACTATATATAGATTACCAAGTGCTAATGAAACCAGTAGCAAATCTAGCAGTTTACACTCCTTAAAAAAAAACCTAAAACAGCAGCTTGTAATCTTGTCAATGATGCAACTGCTACTGTAATCAAGTGATCAATGTTCATGCTCTGCACTCCTTAAACCTAGACATGGGTTTCTACTAGTCTGCTAAATAAGATCAGTCTGTGTTCAAGTGGTTGCAAGCTACTCAACTCCCAGCTCACGATAGTTATCAGAACATAAAACAGTAGAGTAGCATTTAAATATTGAAAACTTGCACCAAATGGATTATGCAAAACCTTGAACAATAATCAAATAGCTCCCAAAATGGTAGACTCTTATAAACAAATTAACTTTTATACCTAAAAACGAAGGCTTAAGCTTCATTAAATTGGAGCATCTATACAAAATGCACCTTCAGGCCAGAAAGATAAAGGCTTGTTTAAAATCTTAGTTTAGTTAAGGAAAGTACAAATCCTACTATGGTAAAGACCACGGTTCTCTGCCATTCTCAGTGTTTGTCAAAGGTTACAGTTGCTTTTCTTCTCATGTGTGGTAGTATGGATCTCATGGATTGTCTTTGCCCTTGATCCTAAGTGAAGAGCAGTTATGTTTGATTTAAATCTGGCTCTGAGCTGAAAGTCTTAGTTGTTAAAGTCCCGGAAAGCTGGATAAAGCCACCTGGATGTCCCTTAAAGATTAACAGTACACTCAATGCAATCAACCAAAGACCTCTGGAGGCCAAGCCACTTACTCAAGCAAAATATTATATGAATAATGAGCACATGCGCTCACATATTAACCATGTGTTGAGCTCAGACAATTTACTTACTTTAATTCATCTATCAAGTTAGAAATAGCTTCCTCCAAAAAGTACACAAACCGCTTTTAGGTCAACACATACAACCAAATGTTTCTAATTAAAAGCATTCTCACTAAAAATAAAATGCTATGCCTTTTAAAGGGACATCTTCAAAATTATAAGTAAAAATAATTGAATCGAAGCTTCCTTTAATAAAAATGGCAAACGTCTGGTTTGTTCTATTTCACATCCAGTTCACCGTTCTTGCCTGCCAACAAGACAAGAGAGTTAATCAAAAGAGGTGAACGAAGACAAAAAGCCTTAGATGGCGACACTGAAGACTTGCATTTGCTAGATATGCACATATTGATTATGATGTACAGTACAGCAGGATAATGCTAAAAGGTATATTCTATTCAAAACACAACTAAGTCATTTTGTTTAAGTTAACTTTCACACTATTTATATTTTTGACAAAATAAACGTGTTCTCCTGAAATTTTTTATCAGTAATTTTTTTAGATGCATATTGTGAAATATCTACTACTTATGTGTATAGTGAGCATATGATTACAATTAATTTAAAATTTTTGTGCCAGTCTTTATGATCTACATATAGTGCTGGAACGTGTGATGCATCTGCTATTGAATTCTTTACGCTCTTTACTTTTCTGTAAAGTGAAATATCAGAAGATGTAAAAACTGTAAGAACTTATGTGAGTAATCATATGACTACAATGATATAAAAATAATCAAAATAATCGATAGCTGCAGCCTTAATTAAGCTGAATATCAGGTATCAATAAAAACGTAATATTGATAAACAAAAAGCTCTAATTAAACACAAAACAAATGGGTTACAAAAAGAATAGCGTTAAACCAGCAGCAAAGAACTCCTGTTTACGAAAGCACCCTGATCCCAGACGCATGGTGCTGGATGCCCACAACACACTCACCGAGAAGACTGCGTTCTGGAGCCCAAAAGGGATCGGCGTGAGTCTCGCCAAGGCCACAACTTTGAGTCCGCTGCCGCCCTCCACAACACGGATGACCGCGCTGAGCTGCTCGCTGCTCCCGATCTTCCCCAGAACCCAGTTGCTCAGCAGCCGCTTGCACACAACATGAGCGATGAACGTCCCGATCAAAACCCCCACCATCACCAGCCCCATGCCCAAGACAAACCCGTACAGATACCCCGCAGCCACGTTGAGCACGATGTAGCCCCATCCACAGGGGAAAGAGACCGTGATCAACCCCACGATGAACAGCATGGCCCCCACAAAACTGTCCAGACTCTCGAGCCAAAGCAGCACATCCTTCAGATACTGGCGCACCAGAGCCACCGAGGAGAAGCAGACGGCGCCCAGGATGCACGCCAGCAGGGCACTTTTGAAGCAACAGGTGGTGATGCAACACGGGTGCCTGAACTCGGGGGTGAAGGACGCCCCAGACTCGGACAGACCCGAGGGATCTGCGTCTGATTTTCCACAGCTTGGTCTCTCATCGAAGACCTTGCAGATAAGGATGTCGATCTTGTCGCAGTCCAGAGAGCTCTCCGGGCTCCGGTGGATCCAGCGGCTCAGCTGGAGGTTGCCCTTCCCCGCGGCGTGCTTCAGGGCTTTCAGCAGACCCTGCACTGGCCCCGAGCTCCACATGCTAAGCTCAGGTCGTCTGCATATGAACAAATGCACGCGATGGCTTCTGTGATTTGAACGCCCCTTGATGAGGAGACACGTAGCTTTAACTGCCCTGCGAGGGCTTGTCCAAAGCGGTCAAGAAAGCTGAGATAATTTATCTCGGGAAAAACGATGTAGAGTCGAGCCACTTTAAGGATTTGAGATGCAAGCTTTTCAGGTGTCGTAGATTAGTCATGGCCATGCTCTCCTCAACATCATTCGGCGTGAGCTGCCTCCAGGTGGGTTCAGCTCGTTCCTGTCATCGGCGCCTGGCGGTTAAATCACGCTTCCTCAACTTTCACCGCGGGCTAATTTCTTCCGAGCTCTGCCTCAAACTCTCACCGCTCATCCGCATCCACATTCCAGAGCTCACATATATAGCGCCGAACAATGGTCGTTAGCTTCCCCGGACAGCTTGTTTACTTTCGCTTGGTCCACTCACCAGCTGGAGATGTTTACGCCGAGCGTTTTCATACCAAAGTTGATTTCCCAGAGTTCTGTGCGGTCTCCTTGTATGATCTCGTAAGTGACTCTCGCGATAACACACAGCACAAGTGAATCACTTAAGTGGTGTATTTTTTCAACAACCTATGGTTAAAACAAGAGAATCGGGGTGGTTTTGGAACTTTTCGATGAATTTTATTTACAAGTATAATATACAATTATTATATTTCTAGCAAACTAGGTCTCTTTGGGTTACAATGTAATCATTGAATACAAACACCTAAATGGCCGCTTTGATTTAGTTATACTCTGTTGTTTATTAGTTCTATACATAGTTCAACAACTTAATGTTGTAAATCAACAAATGACAAAGAAACATCCCCAGACATTCTTTAAGCCACGAATACTTGTCATACATCTTATGTTTTGTCATACATCTCGTTGGAATTAATTACAAACCGGTACAAATCTTTACAACCGTTGAAAATTTTTACAGAAGTGAGTGATCAGGATAATGTATAATCCTAATTTCTATGAAAATTCAAACACATTATTCGTAAAATCTTCACTCCTGAAATTTGAAGATCTGGTGGAATTTAAAATTGCTCAAATTATGCTTAAGTTTAAAAAAAAAATTGTTACCTGAGAAAATACAGAAAATGTTTTCAGAAGGAGATGGAGGTTACAATTTAAGAGGAGATTTAAACTTAAAGAGTCGTACCATACGAAAAAAATTTTTTTTTAATTTATGGTGCAAAATTGTGGAACAAACTAAATGGAGAATTAAAATATAGTCATAATTTGATACAATGTAAAAGAAAATTAAAAGAAAGTATTTTTGCAAGATACAAAACATGGGTTGCTGAAAATTAAAGGTATATATTTGATGAGGCTATGCTTAATGTATGCATTTATAAATGTTTGTATGTATATCTGTAAGCATATATGTGTATGTATGTTTTTTAGGTATGTGTATGTATGAGTGAATATGCATATATGTAAATTTAAATTCATCGTCTATGTAAATTAAGTAAATTCATATGTTAGACCCAAAAATGAATTAACAAGGGTTTGATTTTGAGTTCAAGATGTAGGAGTTTACATTTTTTTTACTTCTTCCTGCTCCTTTATCGAATTTGATATGAGGGCTATTGGCATAGTACAAAATGAAATGTGTGTTGCACTTCATGTTGGGTGTGTACAAGAATGTTTTATATCTACTATCATGTTCGAAATAAAGTAATTGAATTGAATTGCTTAGCATTGCTTCTGCAAACTGTTTAGTTAACTAAGTCTGATTATTTCCAGTGGCATTTAAAATGTTCTAAAAACTAAATAATGTTTATTATAGTTTTGGTAATTTGCATGACAAGCAGCTCATTGTCATCCATGAAACCAGATTTAAAGTGAAAGCGTATTATAAATCTGAATATCGCCTGAAGGCTATAGCAGATACCAATATATTTGCTTTGTAAATCCACAGAAGCACGCAGAGAGGATGATAGATCACATTATTATCTGTTCTTAAAGCTCGGTTTATGTATTTGTTAAAAAATGTCGTTAGCAAGAGAAACATGTTTGTACATCTATTATTTGAAGATGAGTTTTTCCTATTACATTAAGGTATTTAGTGTTATCAGAATGAACAATTCTGAATGCTAATTTTCAACTTGTTCAAAAGTTGCTATTTTCTCTCATGCTGCCACACACTTTTAAAGTTCTTGAACCTTTCACAATAGCAGACGAAGCACATAATCAATCAAAAGATAGCATTTTGTACTTTGCACACCAAAAGGGTTCAACAAGATTAAAAAGGATGTAAATAACATTATTACAATGAATGTTGAATAATTTAGAGCAATACACTGCCCACTCTCTTTGATTTATTGAGAGCTCAAGCAATATTTGTTTTTATCCTAAAGCAAACTTGAGTGAATGTAGAAAGCTGACTCATACAAGTAGATTAGGTTCACACATACACCTGCCCAAGGGTCAAGGTTTTGTTCTCTTGACAATAGATTTTGGGTCTTTGTGTTTGTGAACTAGCCTTGGTCAAATATTTTCTGACTAGCAGCTTAGTCATAAATGGCGCAGCCTAAAAGAGGCACAGAGTTGAGCTGGATTGACATGTGTGTCTTGTGAAAAACTTAGACTTAGATTTGACCTGGTTTTACTTGTGTGTTTAAATACATTTAATCATTCAGGAAGTAGTTTGTATTAAAAGTATTTTATGTAGATATTCAGTACAGACCAAAAGTTTGGACATGCCTTCTCATTTATAAAGTTTTTCGGACTGACCTTCATTTCTTAAAGTAATGATGGCCACTTGTTTTTCTTTACTTAGCTGCGTTTTTCTTGCCATAATACAGACTCTAAAAATATTCAGTAGGACAACCAGCTGTGTATCCACCTGACTTCTGCACAACACAACTGATGGTGCCGACCCCACTTATAAGGCATGAAATATCACTTATTCAACCTGACAGGGCTCACCTGTGAAGTGAAGAGCATTTCAGGAGACTACCTCTTGAAGAGCATCAAGAGAACGCCAAAAGCGTGCAAAGCAAAAGGTGGCTACTTTCAAGAAGCTAGAAAGACATATTTTCAGCTGTTTCACTCTTTTTTGTTATACAATTTCACACGTGTTAATTCATAGTTTTGATACCTTCAGTGTGAATCTACCATTTTCAATTTTCATAGTCATGAAAATAACTTTTGGTCTGTACTATATATATATATATATATATATATATATACTTAGTAAAAAACTTAGTAAAAAAGGAAACCGAGTTTTAATGTTTTATTCATCAAATTCTTCAGGTTAATCTAAGACTTTAAATCCCACATAGCAATATTTACTTGGCCCTGCTCTGGTTTACGTAAGTTGCTTGATTGGCCCAAGTTCCACAATGAATTACAGTACAAGAGCAAGGCTTGATTCCAAACAAGGGCTAAAGAAGGATGGATGAAATTTCTGTCAAGTCAGCCTTAAATTCGATGTTTGCCCAGGTCTTTTGTGCCTTTTTAAATACAATGACACCACTTTTAGACTTGGACCATGTGTTTAGCACACATATTGTATGCCAGTGCCAGATGAATGCCAAATGTACCAGACGAAAGCCAAATTTGGCCCAGATTTTTTTGTCGACTGGGATGTTTTTTAGAAGACAATGTCTGGATGGTGAGTGAATTTGGACATGAAACATACGTGGTTAAAGTATATTTACATAACCTTTACCTTTTTATTACCATTTAACAATATTATTTTTAAAATTGCACTTCAATGCATTGTCAAGTTCTTCAATGATTTTTGACCAAACTGCTCAAACTTGAAAAAAGGCCTTCACATCTTGAGAAAAGAAAAGGGTAACTCAAAGCTCTGATTTCCACAAAATGTAGTTTATTTGTGGGTCTGTTCCCAGGACATGCCAGGGCTCAGGTTATAAAACTATACAAACAAAGATGACAGTAAATGTACAAACTATCAAAAAAAGAGCATCCACATAGTTAAAAAGTCTCATTCCTACCAGTGGTCCTCTCAAGCTGTGAACGTTGGTCTCTCCTGGAGTTGCTGCTTTACTTCTAGATAGTTTGGCTCATCTTTACAGACCAAAAACCTCATGCTCTTCAATGAGACACCTGGTCACAGCAGAGGTGTCACATGAGTGCCAATGGCCAATCAGCTTCCTCCTTTTTTTTTAAACCCATACTTGTTCAACACCTCCCAGTTGATCTCCTGGTTACTGATCTAAGGAGGGCAGATATTTCAAGTAAAAGGGCTCACTGTTCTTCAATTGGAATCAAAACCACCAACCGTCTGACATCCCTATGAAGAATAGTTGACGGAATCTGCTCACCAAGACTTGTTGGCTTGGAATGTTTGTCTGCTTGACTTGGTCTGGAAATTGACATAACTGGAAAAAACCTTCACCTTCACATCCCTCACTGTTCCATTCTTGTCAGCGTTCACTGCAGTTACTCTTCCCAATTGGCCCAGACAATCACACTACCACCACCATATTTCGCGGGTGCCCTATTGTTTTGTTTCTAACATGCTGTGATACGTTTATGCAAGACATTATGAGATACACCTTTCAAAACCTTTAACTTTTATCTCATCAGTTTATAGATCGATATGAGCATCATCCAGGTGTTTTTCCATAAACAACTTATTTGAATAAAATGTTGATTGTGAACAGGTGCTGCAGAAATCAGAACCAGAGTGGTTAGACAATTTTGTTTTGGGTGTGATAAAACAAAACCCTTTTTCACACAGGGTCTTGTGGGTTTGAATTTAGTTTTCTTAATAATAAAAGCCTTTTTCAGGAAATGCATCATTTACTTCAAGTGTCGTTGACTAACTGTAACATTGCTACAAGTGTAACAAACACGAAGAAAACAAATCATGAAGGCGATGAACACTTTTCACACTTGGTGAATATAATCTCCATCAATAAAAGCTCCCTGTGTGCCTGAGGTTGAGTTGTCAGGGAAGTGCTTCAATAACACATTCTTTGTTCCATTTAGATGATGAGGAAGTGTTCAAAGTATGAATCTTAATGCACTCCACAAAAATGGTTTCTCATTGTTGGTATAGAAGACTAGAAAATACACAATACTCGATCTTTTGAATCTGTTGCAAAATGATGACTTTTTTAAAGAATTCATTCAGACAGGTTATAAAATTAACATTAGTTTTTTTAATCTAGCTGGTTATTATTTAAAATGTTGCTGTCTGTTTTAAAGAAAATATATGGTAGGCTAAGTGTTACGTGAGGACTGAGATAAAGATGTTTTTGACACATTATCTGTTTCCACATCCTACCAGAAGATGTCAGTGTTGTTACATGTATATAGTGGTTATCGGCTTCGTGACACCGCTAGGAAATCTTTTTATTCTCTATATGCTATGATTAAATCGACATAGCGATAAAACTTTTTTTACACTTCACTCCAAGATATACGAGCCTAAAATACCGAGTTGTTTACTGTATAGCAAGAAACACTATACTGTAAATTTTTCCCATATATATGCTAGCCTACTTTTTATATTTTCCCTTGAATGCAAAGAAGCCAGCTTGTCAATTTCTTAGCTTTTCTCATGCGTTATTGTAGATTTGTGTGTGTTCATGAATAGTGTGCTTTTTACCCTATTTTTATTTATTTTTTTCTTGTTGGCTGAAAGGGCTTCACAAAAAAACACATTAAAAAGCACGTTAAAACATGTCCCCAACGCCGCAGGAACATAGAATTGTGGACCGTGGTGAGAGCGGGGCTTAAGGACGGCTGATGTGATTGGTGCAGAGCGCATCATCACCGCAGACCAGCGGCGGATTCTTCCACGCACACCTGAATTCAATCACAGCCGCACAGCCTCAGAGCAGAACGCGCGCGCGCCCGTGGATAAACTGCGCTTATTCTGTCAGAGGAAAGTTACATTTCCATCCTCTCAAACAAACGCTATGGATTACTCCGAAGAGGTGCAGTCTCTTTCAGACGAAGCCAGCACTCCGGTCGAGTTAAAGAAAGGAATGTCTATATTTTTGGACGTGAGTATTTCAGCGAACTCTTGCTTTGAAAAGGTCTGAATGTGATGGAGAATGGACACGAGGAGGAAGAGCTGAACAACCTGAAGAACCTGTTGATTGATCCAAACAGCAATATTCAGAGAATTGTAGTAGTTTCCAAACAAGTGGTTTAAAAGGTTTCTACATTTGTTTAGATTAAATCGTTTAAATCGGCCTTCAAAATTGAACAGGTAAAATACCATTCATTAAAATATGATACAATTAAATAAAGTAAGAAATATGTAATATAATAATGCAATATAATGCGTATAATATTATAATGTGTTGTTATTATTAGGTTTAAGTTTATTGACGACATCTCTTTTTTGTAATCTGTAAACTATCAAGATAAAAAATATTTAGGATTTTTGTGTGATTTGAAGCAGTAATTCTTTGATTTTAACGTCAAGATGAACAATTCTTTGAGGCTAACTATTGATTTGATGGGGATATATTGTTGATGTTGCTTTTAGCTGTCAATTTTTTTTACACATTTTGAGAGTTAAAGGGACACTTCTGAGGCATATTCTCTGCATTTCCTTGAGATAATTATGGGTTTTCCATTTTGGGATCTGTTTAGCCCCTCGCCTGAATTATACCACTTTTATAGCATACATCATTGAATTAGATCAGACCAGTAGCATGTTTTATGACTAACATAATGACTTGCATTTTGCTATTTTTCACCACTTTTCCACTTGAAAATGGCACTCTTCTATTAGTTACATGGACATTGTGTTAATATTTTCCAGGCAAATATTGTGAGGAATATGTTGTCCTACCAGCATAATAATTCAGGAGCTTTTAAACTGTTAAAGAGAAAATTCTACTGTACTAATCTAATTCTATGATATATGCTAAGCTATTCAAAAAGTTGACCCTATTTAAACAATGACCCTATTTCCAAGAAGAACATTGATTTAAATAATTATGATGTTTTTCAACTTTGAAATAATTTTAAAACGCTACTAATTACAGAGAAACATATGCAAATGATCTTTTAAAGATCTAATTTCCCTTTTTTAGCTCTTATATTTCACACAAATGATGTTGATTCATCCGACGTTTAGCCTATCATTAAAATAATATATTGCTTTAGCAGGGTAATGTCGGGCAGCATCATTAGTAAAGTATTATCACATCTTTGTTATATGGTAAGAATCTGCTGGGACCTGCTGTGTATATTGTTAATTATCGCTCTGCAAAAGGAAGCAGATTGGTGGCACAGTTTTTCACTCCTCTGAGGTGGAATCTAAATACAGCACAAAGTTGGCATGTTTAGAAGAGCGGCATATTTAAAGTGTGAATGTTATTGCTGTGAAATGGAGCTTTATTTAAAAGAGCATTGTAGGACTCCCAGGTTTTTAAAGTCATCACATTTTCTTTCATCTCAGCTCTTTTTAGGGCTTGACCTAAATTATTTACAGAACTAGAGTTTATTTAAAACATAGCTTGATATTCTCCTCCAGTTCTCAAAGTAAGAAACTGTCTTTGTGTTTTTCACTTCAGATATTGAGAAGAGCTGATAAAAATGGTAAGACATTGACTTTTTGACTTTTAAACACTATTTGTGGATCATATCACCAGCAGATTGATTGTTTTGTGATGAGTATGTTATGGCTTCGTCGCACTATTATTGTTCATTCTCAGCCTATGCTGTTGCTCGGTTGTCATGGAAACAGCAGACCGTCCATATGTTTCCTATTGATAGTCAATATTTTAGTGAGGCCAAACAAATGTCAAAAATGCTCAGAGACCTCTTGTTACCACTACCCCTCTGTATAATTAGATTTATAAAGAATATTTAATATTTTAACATAAACCGTCATCGAAGAAGCTGCAATAAATGTATTCTTAACTAAAACATTTATTTACTAGTTTAATGGATGGATTACTTGTTAGTGGTTTAAAATGGAAAGTCTAAGGAGAAAAAATACCTTAATGGGTGTTGCTTCTTAGTGAAGTGTTCAAAATTCATGTTTAAGATACTAAATAAGGTTATTGTTTGGCTATACAAATAGCACTAATTTGCAATGTTTATTCTGTTGATTATAACTGATTTTTCCATTTAACAAAATACACTACAAGCATATAATTTAATATGTTAAAAAGATATATTACAAGGGATTTAGGTTATTTTGATTTAATGAAAGAGCGAAACTATTATTTTCAAACTTCATCCCTTTAAGCACAAGATGTCAGTCTCAAATTCTAAAACAAACAACGTTGTATAGATCCATAGATCTTTTTAATGTTGCATTTGCTGGAATTTGGCAACACTTTTAATTCCTTATTCAATTTTAATCCTTCATTTTAAGAGAGATGCGCTCCCTTTTCGATAAAATTTGGCAAGTGAAGGTTAAGCAGAAAGAGTTCCTCTTATCTCTCAATCTCTTGCTCATATTGTGTTCATTCTGCAGCTCGTTCACACATTTTATTCCATATGGTCCATAGCACAGGACATGTGCAGGAGGACAGTTATTCTATTTTAAGTATAGCCTGGCATGACTCACCTGCCTCTGTGTTTGTTTCAAAACCTTTGGGCGTCTGCACCAACTCACTGGAGCTCTTAGCTCTGACAAACACATAACTTTCCAGCATTTGTTCAAATATATTCTCACTAGACACTCAAGGTGCAAATTCCTTTTGTATGATGCAAAGCTGCCTTTATCTACAAATTCTAATTGTTTCTGTTTTTGAATGAAATAACAAAACTTTCTTGTCAAAAGATGACGGGAAGCTATCCTTCGATGAGTTCAAGGCCTATTTCTCAGATGGAGTTCTGTCAGGAGATGAATTGAAGGAGCTTTTCCACACCATCGACACTCACAACACAGAGTAAGCATTGTTATTTCTTTTCTACTCTTATAAACAGGAAAACGATGATATATACTCTGAAATCTTCGATGGAATTGTGATATAGAATTAGAAATTATTTGGTAAATAATGGATTTTAAACACGATAATTGACTGGAAAATTCACGAATGCAGATGTATCAGGGTTCAGTTCTCATGTTATGACCAAACACATTTAAAGACGGGAAGCAGGCCAACAACCGAGCCCAGCTGTGTACAGTGTGCTGGAAAGCCGATGTACTGTGTACTTCAGTTCATTGCACATATTAGCAAAGGCATGCTTGGTTAATGCTCAAGCTATTTGAGTTTAGAGTTGGCATGTGCATACATTTGAATCAGTATTGACAACAGAACTTGTTTGTTGATTTTTGTACTTTTACTCTGTTTTATTCTGTGATTTTGTCAACTCCATCCTACAACTGCAAAATTAATTGAAAACATAACCAAACATTTTTAATGGAAATATACACCAAACATGTACATTATGTGTCTGTCATATACACTGCTTTGTTTTCCATGCTGGAATGTGTCTTATGTTTGCTGTATAATGTAATGCTACCTCTGACTTTGTAAAGTGTCCCCTAGAAAGGCACTATATAAATAAATAAAACATTCCTATAATTATTATTATTATTAACAAATGAATATTTTAGCTAGTACATGTAATTTAGTTCCAAAGATCATTCTATGAGCAATCGTGAACTGAGAAGCCATAGTTATCAATTTTTTAAACTTCCCCTCAGTTTCTCTCCAATTCAATTAACCGATTTTGATGAAAAAGTATAAAAAACAGAAATTAATAAAGTATTTTTGAGCTCTTCAGCCACGCAGGCAGCAGTACAATGAAAAGTATATATTCTTTATGCTCTGTCTCCTGTAAGTAACTTCCTCTAACTCTTTACATTACTAGTGCAATGGATGCAGTGCAACTATTAAACGAGTGCACTAATTGTTAGAACTTGAGTCTGTTGTGACCCATCCATTGCCCCCCACCCTATTATCAACATAGAAACATATTAATGTCTACACCATTGCTTTTAACCATTTAAGGATGCAGGTGTGAGTCAAAGCCTACAACGGCACCTATAACATAACAGCTAGTAATCAGGGAGCCATCTGACCCTGTAAAAATCCAATGAGAGACCAGTGTGAAATAAATTCTTGTTTTATACTCAGATGGTTGGTATTTGCACAGAATGCAAAAGCGTAAGATGAAAAAGAAGATACTATAATATTTCACTATAATATATTTAAATAGCCACGTAAAATCAATGACAAAATCCTCTTATTACCATCACAAGAATCAGATGCTTTGTTTCCAGACGAGATTTAGAGAAACTGATTCATGCTTTCATCTCCAGCAGGCTGGACTACTGTAACAGCCTTTTCACCGGTCTTCCCAAAAAGACCATTAAACAGCTCCAGCTCGTTCAGAATGCAGCGGCTCGAATTCTAACCAAAACTAGAAAGTCAGAACACATTTCTCCAGTTCTTAAGTCTCTACACTGGCTGCCGGTCTCCTTCAGAATAGATTTTAAAGTTTTGCTGCTCGTATATAAGTCCAAACATAACTTAGCACCTAAATACCTAACAGACATGATCAGTGAATACACACCAAACAGAGAGCTGAGATCCCACAGATCTAATAAATTAGATCTACCCTGGGTAAATTCCAAACAGGGTAAATCTTCCTTTAGTTACCATGTGGCCCACAGATGGAACCAACTTCCAGAGGAGATCAATGGGTGCCAACACTTTAGTCACGTTTAAATCCAGGCTAAAGACTCACCTGTTTAGTTGCGCTTTTGTCGACTGAGCACCAACGTCCGAACAACTATTTTACCTCTGTACTTCAAATTTTAATCTTTGTTTTAATCGATGTTTTAAATTTCAGTGTTTTAAATCTGTTTGATTAATATGACTTTTTTATGCTTGATTCTAATGTATGCACTTTCTTTTTACTCTTTATTTCCAATGTAAATCACTTTGAATTACCCTGTGTACGAAATGTGCTATACAAATAAACTTGCCTTGCCTTGCCTTGCCTTGCCTTGCCTATAAATATCCTGTCCTTGAAAATGGTTTCGTTTTTTATCTACTATGTTGACCCCAAACACTGCCGTGTATTTGATGACAGCATGCTGAACAAACCTCATTTGTGGAATACGTTGTTGTCTAGATCATTGCTACACTATATAACAGTGAATGTCAATAATTATTTAGCATTCACCTCTGAAAGATCCGTGTCACTTAAGTCATCTTAGTTTCCATAGCAGCAGCTCTCCTGGTCGGGTACATGTTCTCTTTGTTGTAGGTGCTTGATGAAAATTTGCTTCTGGCCATTTATTGTGTAGCTAGCGTAGATTTGGTTTGATGTAGCATTTCAAAGAGAAGATCCACTCTCCAGTGTCAGCATAATGATCGGCTTCTATCCTTGGAACAAAAATAACATCAGTTTTGGTCAAGCATCAATTATTCATGATAGAGGGTGATGATCCAAGTATACAAATATTTCCCCCAAAACTGTTTTCTTGTCAAAATATGCCATTTCAGTGCAAGAATGACCCATTAAATTATGAAAATGAATATTTCCTTACTAACCTGACAGGTTTAATTGAGGGTCATTGATGAGAGGGTCTATTTGAAGCATTGTTTCAGGCAGTAAACAGAGTACCAACTGGAGTGAGACTTCTGTAGACACACAAATAATGGTCAGAGACAGTTGAGGCAAACACTCAGTACAGTAAACACTCAGTAGTCGCGAAAGGTGTCAGGAACAAGTCAAGAAACAATAAAGATCAAACACTGGAACATGATTAGAACAAATCAAACAAGGCTCTGCATGGATATGAAGGTTCTGTCACTAAAGTGGTATTGATGAGCTTCAGCCCTCATGACTGTGATTGTAATCAGCCATATTATACTGTACACCCTAGTTAATTAGTTATTAAAACATCTTAAACAGCATAAGCGCAAAGTGGAATTAACGGTTTGTTTCACATAGTAATGTTTTTCAGTGTGAGGTACAGTACGTAGCATGTATGCTTGTATGGTTTGACTATTTAAAAAGGCAAAATAATAAGAAAATAAAACAAAAAAATTATCACCATAATAAATGGAGATTTTTATTATTTTCCTTCCAGTTATGTGTGAAGTGACCCTATTTAAACTTGCACAAAGGATGACTCATGGTAACGAATCACAGTAATTGTGTGGCAGAATTTGGAAATGTTTCTTTTTGGAAATTATGGCCTCAGGACAACAACCACTTTACTGACCAGCTGAAAAAGAAGATAACGAGGGTCATCAGGTGTTTAGGATATAATGGCACCTGTCTAATCAGCAAAATCAGCCAACTATAACAGATTGCAACCTGAATACTGATAAAACCCTGAGTAACTTATTAAAACCGTCAATTTCTAAACATGAACTAGGCATTTGTCCTGTACTGTTACAGAAATGGTTTACAGGGTTTGTACATTAAAGGTACACTATATAATATTTGGGGAATCTGAAATCAAACACTCAGATTATCTTCAGACCATAGCTCTCATTTGTTGATATTGGGGCAGGCATGTGTGAGATAATAAACATAGAAAGAATTATTGACAGCATGTAGCAGCCGCTATGTTAGCTTACCAAAGGCTTTTACCTCCTGCTACGACAAATATCTTCCTCCGTTAACAGTTTTGCCCTGGTGTGAATCTTCCTGTGGATATGTTTATTCCTGCAGGTTCAACATCAGTTTTTTCACTGACTGTCTTACAAACCAATAATGCTAGAGTTTTTTTTTATAACTGTCTTGAGTATTTAATTAATTTTTGTTCAACACTCAAAGTCAGACATAAACACGTTGATTTAGTTTTGCTTTACAAAAATCTACATATTGAATAATAGCTTTTTTCTTCTTGGCAGCCTATAAGATGATAACTATAGCCCCCGGTGCTGAATCTCTAACCAGATCAGTGTTGATGCAATCATGCAGCATTGTCAGTTCAGACTCAATGTTTGGCTAGTGGCTGTTGAACACAATTTGAGTCTCGCTGTCTAAAGGCCTCTCTCATTAACACAACAGTCTCAAAGGGAATTGCTTTAAGCAAATTACTGTCTGAACAGCTCCACATCAGGACATGGCATTAGATCAGACTTGAATTATTTTAAAGTGCCTTTAATGTTTTATGGAATCTCATATCTGTCATTCAATGTGCAATGTGACTGACTATAACTACTTTTTCAGCTCATTGCAAACGGCTTTGTCTCCTAAACAAAGTGATCCTGAACTGCAATAATGAATCATCCACAAGGATATTTTAATTTGTGCTCTTTTATGAATCCACTACCAGTATGCAAAGATCTAAATAGAAATCCACAAACCAACTTGTTAAAGTCAGATGTCACAAATTTTATATTTCTTGTCCATATTTATATTCAGAATTTATTTTTGAGGGAACTTTTTCTCTCTTGAGATCTTATTGTTAACACAAGTTAGACGTCAACTTAAATATCTAGCAGGCTATCAATTATATTTTTTAGGAAAGTAAAGAATTTTGCTTACATCCTTATTTATTACAAAGTTATACACAAATTAGCTTTGTTACTTTTTTTCTACCTTGGCTTCAATTGAGAATACTAGTCCCACAGTTATTATATTATCGCCCTGATTGGTCGATTGCATGAGTGTTGGGTTTCTGCAACCTCCAGATCTGAACATCAGATTAATTAATTGCTGTAAAATTATAAAATTACATAAATGGGTGTAACACTACAGTATGGAATCTTACAAAACAAGGAAGGTTAGAAAAAAGTCATTGGTAAATAAAATCAACATGTGCTTCTTGTCTATTTGCAGCAATTTGGACACTGATGAGCTGTGTGGTAAGATTGAATCCTCAGTAGTTTTTTAGCAACATTTTTAAACTTTCTGTAGTGTTGCTAACAATATTTAAAAATAATGGTGAATCAGCAGTTAACCTTAGTCTGTACATGTAATGTGTAAAATGCGCTCAAACTAATATTTTAAAGTCTGTATAGCTTACCATTTTACAGTTGTTTAACTATTGCCACTTTTGACAACTTAATATCAGTATTATAAATGGTCAGTGAGCTTCTTTCAGTCTAATGTAACTCACAAACAATTCTATGAATTGCTTTATGAAATTTTACCTTTTGTGTAAAAATTTCTGTTTTTGAGGCATTAAACAAATAAACTCTGATGTTTCAGATGACATCTTCTCAGATTATGTTTTTTTTTTTGCTCACATACTTTGACTCTGTTAATGAGACCTTTTTCTCTTAGAATATTTTTCCCGACATCTTGGAGAGTATGAAAATGTCCTCGCCGCACTGGAGGACCTGAATGTATCTATTCTAAAAGCTATGGACAAAACCAAGAAGGTGAGTTTTGATAGCGATCCGCTGACTGAAGCTATAGTTTTTGCCAATACCTGGTACTTCTAACTTTCATGTGCTGGTTTTGTGTGTGCATGAACATCATCAATCCTTATTACTCTGATTTTGTGAGCAGACAAAACTCTTTTAACACAATTGTAATACAGCAGAGTCCTCAGAGTTATCTTTAGAGATATTCAGAGTTAGTTTCTGAATCAGCCCTTTAAATTTTTTTAATAAAACATAACCAATGCTACAAAAGGAAATAGTAACAAATTATGAAACTATTCAAGAAGTAAGTCTGATAACAGGCTGTACTGAGCACCTTATAAATAGATATCCATGTAAAATCCATAGCAGTCCACTGACTCGCTGGCTGGCTAAGATGGCTGTCATCGACTCCTGCCTTCAAGTAACCCTACTGTTGTACTCTGTCAGATAATGAGGAGGGTCCATATCTTCCATAATTGGCAAGAAATGCTATTAGCGGCAGCACTGGGTTATGTGATCACAACACCTCGATTAGTGAAGCGAGCAGAGGAAGTCACACACCATTAATGAATTCAATAGAAAATTCAGTGGCTTTGCTGGCATTTTCTTCTGCAGCCATGCATCACATTATTATAGTTATTCCATTCACCAAAAAAAGGAAGTAATGGCTGAATTTATTTTCCTTCAAAATGTCAATATTTGTCATTGTGCCAAGGTGTCACATAGACGAGGATCAACTGGGACAGTAAGACTGGTTTATTTACTCTACTTTTTGCACTAAACAAGGAATAGAGTTACCTCAAATAATCCACAATATTATGCAGGTAGGTGTTGCTAACTCACAAAGTGTCTTCCACTAATATAAGGAAAGTTGTCATTTTGAAAAGAGAGATTATAAAGAGAGGTGTGCATGTGTGATGCTGATTATCAATCTATTTATTGTGTATCGAGGGAATTGGACTTGGTGTGTACGGAAGAAGTATGACAAAGGGCGGTAATTTATATTCTCCCCATGCACAGTGGTTGTGTGTTTGAGACAATGATAGAGACTTGAATTGTAGCTGATTATGTTTGTATTCTTTGGAATGCTTAAATGTAGAGAGACGTATGAAAAGTGGTTGATGGCATCTTATGATAATGAATTGTGGCATATGTCAATCGTTTCCCTGTGATAGTGAGGCTGCAAATGTCATCATTGATGTCACTTATTGAAGCAAGCCTTGGAAAACATGTGAGCATAGGCTCAAAGCCTTGGCACTGTGTTTTTATCACAGAGGCCATAGCCTGGCTATTAATATTAAAGGAAAACAGCGTGTGAGTGCCTCTGCTTGTTGTATATAAAATATGCAAGAAGTTACCTTGTTTTTGACCTCTCACAAAAAGATTTCTGGGAATTAAAGGGCAAATAATTTTTTATAGATAATTCAGATTTATATACTGGTAAATTTACCTACGGAGAAAGGTGGAAGAATAATGTATGATAGATTATAAAAAATGTACACATAGTTTCTATTATTAGTTTAATTAATATTTCTGTTTAGAATATACTTTATTTCAGACAAATTGAAGGTGTTAGATGACATTGGACAGTTCAGCTGCTAAAAGCACTACTCCTCTGTGTTTAACCCTTCAGAGTCTAAATCATTCTTGCCAAAAATGCAAATGTAAAAAATAAATAAATAAAATAAACATATTTTATGTAAAAGTACCAAACAGCATTTTCATAGCAGCTGATGCAGGGTAGCGTTGGTTTCATGTCTGAAATGCTTAAATAATATTGTGAAAATGTGCCTTTTTTATGAATAAACGTGTTATTTCAGCCTAAAGAGTGTGTATTTTTGGCTAGATCAACCAAAATAAATTAAAATAACATTTTCCACAAATTTCACTTATTTAGCTTTTTTTTTGTAATTTTACCAGTTGTTTAAATTTTCTCAAGTTTGAGATGCCTGACAGTTAAGGCAGATGCAGACTACTGTTTTATACATCATATGTTTGAAAAAAAAAAAATGTGATAAAACTTATTAAGGCAGTGACTCATCACAATCAATATATGTCTCTGCATTTAAATAAATGTCCAAACATGTGTACACACAGAGTTCAATAATGTCAATACACTTGCAGACAGGATCTGAGTGCAGGAGAAAATCTTATGACGTGAACAGAAGGAGTGTGGAGCAGGCTCACTTCCTCTGTGATTATCGTTTCGGTAATGGCGCTCAGGTGACAGAGGTGAACATTAGTTAGTAGATCTTACTGGTTTCTCTTTGTGACTCCTCAGCTTGAGCCAGTTCATTACAGATGTTCCATTACTGGATGCTCAGGATGCTCTCAGCTTAAATAGTAGCTTTCCCTGCTGTGAGTGCTTTGGGATTCAAAATAATTATAGCTGTCTTTGAACAGCTGAAATTGCATGAGTCAATGCAGTGCTTCTTGCTCTACATGTAAAACTGATGCATTAAATAAGTTATGAAATCACTGGTCTGAAATGTGCTCAAAACAAGATGATTATTTACGTTTAGAAATTACTTTCGTTTAATGAATTTTTGTATCAATTTGTAGCTCTGTTTTATTCCACTTTTGAACCTTTATCACAACTATTCACTACAATTTTTTCAATTCTTTTAAACTACATTGTCGAATGGAGTCTATTGGTGTTCTCTTTTGTGGGCATCGTCAAGTGGCCGGTTGTTGAATAATGATTTCTGGGATTGTCATGTTTGATGAGCACTGTATTCTGCCTCTGCAGGACTATCAGGAATCTACACACCTGCAACAGTTTGTGACCCGTTTCCTACTAAAAGAGACCAGCAGCCAACTGCAGTCTCTGCAGAGCTCACTGGAGTGTGCCATGGAGACAACAGCTGAGCAGACCCGCCAGGACAGGCAAGACACTCAAACTCGAATGCATTCTTAAAAAAGGTGACCCGCTGCCACATCTGCTGAGTGACAAAGAAGCGTAGATGTACCAAAAGTCATTCGATTTTATTTAATAATAATCATTTGATCGGATTTCACTGGATTTCAGCAATGTAATGAACAAAGATATATGATGGTGCTCATGAATAATCATTCAAATCTGTCAGTAATTTTGAAAAGCTTCGAAATGAAGATGAATTCTAAATTCACAAAAATCCGCCCTAATTCTTTTGCTACATCCAAAAGCTATGCTGCAATCAGTTTTGCATTAGAGAGATACAAATTAAATTCTCATGGATGGGGCCTCAATGAGACCGCTTTTAAAAATAAAACTTTTTATCAAATTTAGATGCACTTAACAACGAATTATTTTAATGTAATAGGTTAATTAAAACTTATATTTTATTAAAAATATATTACATTTTAAGGTATGAAATGAAATATAAAAGGAATAGCTTTTGGATTTCCTCACCGTTACAATATTATCTGTAATTTACTTTTTAGAAAATCTTTTAAGGAATTACACGGTGAACTATAATGGAGAAAAAGAGTGTGTAGACTTAAATATCAATCTTAAATAACATTGTTATAAAGACATTTTAATAATCAAAGGTCAAAATGTGATCCCATTTTTATATTTGAAATCATACACCGTGCATTCCTCCACATGTAATCATACCAACACGCTTCACTGATCATGTCCTGAAAGCAATCACAGTCCCAAAGCCTCAGACCCCTGGCATTTCCCTGATATTTACCCGATTTCTTCTGCACCAGTGAACCTGTGAAGTCTCTGCAGATCAAAACACTCTATTTCACTCGAAAAGACTTGTAGGTGACACCTAGAGCCCAAACCACGAGAAACAAGCTTCATCAACTGTTAATAGAGCAGATGACCCGCAGACCGAAAACACAGACCTTTGTTTTAAGGAAAAGATGTCGCAGAATAAAAATAATCCGGATTGTTTGTGATATTATCAGCTCAAGTATCTCAGTGTCTGCTCACAGGAGGGGGTGCAAGCCCACCGTGGTGCTGATGCTTACACTGTGCAGGATTTAGAAGGAAAATGAGCAGTTTTGTTCTAGCACCTGGATAATTGCATGCTACAGAAAGCAGCTGTGATACTCTGCGCACCTTATGGTCTTTGGAAAATAAGCTGGCATGAAGAAGGATGCTGAGGTTGAGCTGTGAAGGAAAAGCTTTTTTTCTGGTTGTCCCAGATTTAGCTCATCTCATTCTTATTATTTTCAAATGAGCTCATTATCACCTCAGAAGGTGATGAAGTCTGTCTCGCTTAATAACCACACTCCACTGGAACACTTGCTTTCATTGCTGCGAAAACACTCAAATTAGTTTACACCAATGCGACTTTAAATAAAAGAAAGCAACTAGAGTGGTGTGCTCACACTTTTGCAGGTGGTTTTTGTAGAATTTTTTTTTTGCCTAAAAAGTACTTGCTTTTCATCAGCTTTGTCTTGAGTGAAATATTTATTTGATTTAAGAAGCATGTCTGACCAGATCGGCTCTACTCTGTCTTATAGGAGAATTCAGTCACTCTGAATCAGATCTCCTCGCTGCTAAAATGGCTGAAGTGAGTCTCTTGGGCTGCTTGAAATATCTCCTCTGCTGCCATGCCATGTGTCTTTTGGCCTTTATTTTTTTTCTGGATAATTTTTTTTAACACATGTTAATGGTAGCTCAAAATGTATCCACATAGATTTGTCATTAAAAATACATGCAATGATTTTAAAAGTACAAACTTTTAATTTTTTAAGAGTTCCTTTTAAAATGTTTATTTTGATTATGTTATTTTATCTTTATTTTATTGTTGAGTTTCATTGTGGTGTTCAATGTGTTTAGTTTATGTTAAATAGTTTTTGTTTAAACGCTCTATTTGTTTTTATGTTTTATTATCTCAGAGCCTTGTCACTTTGTTCTCTCAACAAGCTTTATTTTACAATGCTGCTGTAAAGCACTTGTTTTCACTCTCTGTTTAGACATGTTTACTGTAGACAAATCTCTCAATTCTTAATATACATTCACAATCTCAACATCTGGTTTCTTATCTTGTAAACTACATGACCAATAAAACACAAGTATTTAATTAAATATAAGGATGTTTCATAAATTACATTTGAAAGTTAAATTGTTTATAAAGATTAGAAAAAAATCTTACATTTTATTTCATTATTAGTTGCTGTTTTTTTTAAACATCTATGCAAGATTTACAGTTGTACATTTATTCTGATTATTGAGTAGTCAATTCATTTGGACATACTTTTTTTTGTTCTGAGGGTTGTTACAAATCCCAATGAAACTGATCATGTTTAGAAATAACTTAAATTTTTCCTGTGGCAGTACAAAATTACACTGGGCAATGTTACCCAGTAAACATGGCCTAGCAACCACTATGGTGTATGATAACTTCAAAGCTTTTTAAACTTAAACTGTGCAACTGGTGCTGAGATTTGTTGTCATGCTTTTTGTCCACTCCACCAGCCATGTGATCATTATCAGCACAAGGCTGGTTTTACTGTCTTCATCTATCTTCTCTTTAGACATGTTCTTTGTTTGGTTTAGACGTGTTTGCTCACTCACCTTAATGTATTATAGTTATTATTATTATTATTAGTGTATTGTTTTATTGCTCCTTCTGTTTGCTCGTTATCCCTTGGTTCACTATCATTTACTCTCCTTTCTAAATTGTTGGTTCTTTACAAATTCATTGATTGTCTAAGGAGACTATTTTGTTCTCTGTTTTGGAGATTCTTGCAAAATAATATCCCTAGAAACAGTAAAGTTGTAGTTTAGTTGTCTCCAGTTAGATGTTTTGTTGAGGTTTTGCCTGTTGTTAGTGATTTTGGTGTTTAAGTTAAGTTAAGTAAAGCACTGTAAAATACCAGTCGCTCTGCATTAGGGTTCGACATTGTCCACACACCAACATCTTTTTCAACTGAAAAAGAAAACATCTTTTAAATAATGTTTCAGTCTAGTATGTAGCTTAAACTTGATATAAAATATATGTTTAATATACTTTGCTTTAAAATGTAGGCCTACTGAATTGAAAAGATCTTCCCCGACTAGACTGAAAGTTTGGCTACTAATCTACATCATATTGTTTGAATAAAAATAGAAATGTTAACCATTTTTATCAGGATTTTCTGGGTAGAGCTCAAACCTTTTCAAGTCCTCACATGGTTATACACATGAATCTTATGTGACGAAGCTTTTGTGCTTGAAATTCCTATTACGTTGAAAGCGTTTTCAAGCATATTTTTGAGCACATTTTGAGCCTAAAGGCTTCCAGACAGCAATGCCTTGTATTATGTGAGCAACTCATTGTGTGCTGGACTGCTGGTCAGAGGGGACTGATTCCCTCCGCCATGGATGTGCTCAAAGCAGCTGGTGGGCAGAACAAATGGAAATAACCTGCTCTATTCTGTATTCTGTCAGAGGGGCATAACCGCACACAGGGATGAAACAACACAGACCAGCTTCAATATGAACACTTTCATCTCTGCACAGAGAAGATCATTATTAGCTACTAAGAAATGCTACTGTGTATTAGAGAGAAGTTATCTCCTGAATCAGAAGGTGACATTGATATTATAGAATTACAAATGGTGGTTACTTTTTTGCTGTCAGAAACACATGATATCTTCAAATTAGTATTGTTTTAAAAATCCAGTCAATTTTTTTCGAATACCAATGTGTAGTTTAATAATGCTGAAAATCTTTTTGTGGCATTAGTGTTTTGCTATATGGTTCACATCTTCTTAATATGCAGTCAAGAGAAAAATTATTTCACTTTTTGTTAATATTAAATAGTTTAAAGAGCCCATTTTGAATGATTGGAAGTTCTCATTGTGCTTTATCTTTACCACATATTTTGGCTAAAAGGAATTGGTGAATCCAACTGCTAATTTGCACAATTGTGAAAAGCTTCTGACTTTTATCCGATGTGAGCTTGGACTGCAGCGGCTCATTTGACCTTAACAATTATCAAACAATTACCAAAAATAGAAGTTGAATTCAAATCTCTTCATTTAGACTCGCTGACATTTCTGTTAGTTTCTCAGGGTTTCTGCTGTGGATGGGCTTGTGTCACCTGTATGGCTCCGGATGATTCATTTGCTGTAGATTTTTGGCCAGCTGATGCAGTCGAGCCATTTTTAACCATGGAGAATTCAGCTCCCCTCAGGATGAGCATTGTAGAACTTTGTCTTCAGGAATAATGAGCAGCCAACCGAGTGCTCATTCCGACACCTGTCTGTCTGCATTATTTCACTGTCTTTGAGGTATAAAAAAAAAATAGACCATGTCTTCCATAGCTGCCACAAAAGTATGCAACTTCAGTATAGATTACCAGGTTTTTAATTAACATTTTAGTTCATGTATTAGTAACTTAATCAGAAAAGTTGGATGTGATAAACATAAAATATAATGCCAAGACTATTTTTTTAAATTTAATCTAGAGGGTACTGAAACCATTCATGTAGAGGCAGATGACTCAAATTAAATTATAGTTTTTTGGGAGGTGCAAAGGCAAGGTATACGTGTGTAAAGTAGAATAAAATGTATATTTTGCTCTAAGAATAAACTGAACAAGATTATTATGATCATGATAGTAATTTTATTGTGTTATATTGTATTTTGTGTGCTATCTGGATTGCAGACAGGGGCCACTGAAGCCAGAGGTTCTGCAGATTCAGTGGACTGGAAGGAGATCTAATCGAAGACTTCAAAGAAATAACAGCTTATCTCCAAACAACCCACTTCTAAACCTTGTCAATTCAGGTAATTATTCTGTCTCTGTCAGAGCTGCAAAGGACGACAAGTCCACACATTTACAGCAAGTCACTAGAGAGCTATAGACGGTGGAATGTGAGGATAACATGAGAGACGCAAGAAACAAATAGGTCCTATTATTACTGATGTTAGGTTTTTCCAGCACTGCATTCATTTGCCTAAATGATTGGACTGCTGGCATACGATTGGCTGATTGGATGTTTGCATTAAAGTGGCGTTTTATACACGCAAGAGATTTTGCAACTGTGACACTTTAGAGAGCTGAAGTTATTAATTTTTTGTTACAAACATGGCTCAAAAATCTATACGTTCCCTGCCTAATTCATTCATTCATTCATTCATTCATTCATTCATCTTCATGTCGGCTTTCTTCCCTTTCGGGGTCGCCACAGCGGAATGAACCGCCAATTCTCTGGCATGTGTTTTACGCGGCGGATGCCCTTCCAGCCTCAACCCATCGCTGGGACTGCCTAATTCACTTAATTCCAATTCTATTACATAATACAAATGCCTTCTTAAGTATTCTGGAAATAAATGAATGCTTGAGAGACAAAAAGAGACAGAGCTGTTTTTTCTGCAGGTCTGTATGAAGAGGACAACCAGTGGATGACTCAGATCAACCGACTGCAAAAACTGGTCGACCGTCTTGAGAAAAAGGCAAAAATACACACAAAGTCCTAATTTGTACTCTTTTAGAGGCTTTATTCTTGGTTTATAAGCATCTATATAATATGCTTAATAACATGAAGTTGATTCCTTATTGAGGATCAGTTAATCATTAATAAATTAAACTTTTCAATATTTTAAAAACAGTTTGTTATTAGTTGTAGGTGACTAATGAGGTCATTTAGAACGTGTTAATACATTATTATTACACCATTTGAAAGCACATTCATACTTATTCTTATTGTTCAGTCATATAGTGCCAGTTATAGTGATGAAAAATGCTATAACACATAAGTCTGCTGTAACTCATGAATAATTAATCAAGTTATAAAACAATTGCTAGCTGCCAGTTAACTGTTTTGAGAGCTCATCTAAAGTGACGACTATTTTTGAGACTTAATATCATAGGTTATTAAGCATATTACATAGATGCTTATAAAAAAGAAGCTTAATGCTTAATTAATGACTAATAAAGTGTAGTTATCATAAAATGCAACCAAAAATAAAATGTGTTGATCTATGTTATTGACGATGGCCTGCTAACAGTAGAAACTATATTATGTTAAAGATGATCGCTCTAATTCATGAGATATTCCATTTCTGTTTTACAACCTTAGTCGATAGTTAAAAATGTAAAATAGTTTTTAGTCAGTTTCTTTGGGTTAAAGTTCATCTTTTGTCATGAGATGAATCTGAGATTGATTCTCTTTGTCAGGAGCTGCGTTTGGAGCCGATGGAGGAAGAAGTGTTAGAAAGCTCTTCCAAATCAGTAAGTCATTGACATTTTCTCCATCTATCACGATTTCTCCGAAAATCATTCACTCTCAGACCACAAGATAGTCGTCTAGGAAACAGCAGGAACAGGAAACTGCTTCCAACCCTTTTCATTTTTTATTGAGTCCATCACTCACTGGCTTCTTCTGCAGAGCACTTTTAGCGTTTTTCCTCTTCGGCTCTCAAAATAGTACTGATGGAGTTTTTAAATAGCAGGTTTGCATGTCTGCTCCTGAATAAAGCAACCACCCGCCTCCTCAACCCCCGTAGAGAGCGTCTGTAAACACAATAACCTCCCAAACACACACTCATCCCACAGAACAAATGCATTCATTCTAACACAAGTAGGGAGGAATAATTTGTTTAAAATGTTTGCATTTAAATGACGTTTTCCATCCATTTCAAATGGTAAAATTGAATTCAACAAAACTGAATTCAGGTGAAGTTTAATATTCTTTTATCGTTTATTGTCATTTTATGCCAAATAAGAAATTTGTAGAGAGGCATCCAATATAATAACCTATAATCATAGTGATAATGTGTCAGAATGATCATATAGTTATTTGTGAATTCATAGACATTTGAATGATTAGCAGCAGCACTTTAAAGAGATTTAAACTAAAATATGTAGCAACTCTTGAATTTGGGCATGCAATCTGGAAGTGAAAAATACAGGATTTGTGTAGTTAGTAGTTGTAGTAGACAAAGTAAAAAAAGTAAAAAAGGAGAGAAAGTACCATATCGTTTTTTTTCTCTATTTTCTATAGTTTCTGAAATGTAAAAACAGAAAGTTTCATTATTTTATAAGTTGTATAAACAAAACAAAATTTGATTGTGAAATATAAAAAAATGCCTCAGTCTCACATAAAAGCACATTTACTAACTCAAGTTTAAATGGAAACATGTAATTTAACCAGTTTATTGGATAAAGTAGTACAAGCTTTTCTTTCTCCAGTGACCAACTGAAAAAGAAGATAACGAGAGTCAGCAGGTGTTAGGGATCTAATGACACCTGCGCAATCAGCAAACTATCCCAGAATGCCACTCAGGTTTAAAAATCACTAAAGCAGACTATTCAGTCAAATGAAGACAGCATTTGAACAATGCCTCCTGTATTTAATTTTTTTTACAGTGTTCATTCATATAACTGTGTGGAAACAAATTCTTGTAGCTGTACAATTCCAGGTCATCTACCTTTTTTTGAAATGTTAAAACAAAACAATTATTAATCACACCTTACGAATCCAATTATAGACTCCCATGATGCCTCAGTGATGTATCATCAAATATATGTGTAAAATGACACATATAACTGGTTCACCTTTAATACATACAATATACTAAAACCTATTTTCATGCCATATTTTTATAACCACATTGTTGGGTAACAGTAGAACATTCACTCAAACTCTTAAAGCTACTTTGTCACATTGAATCAAATGCATTTCACATATCCATGTACTTGAGTGGTCTGGAAGGCAACGACGCAGCAGATGATGACCACACAGCTGTCTTTGAGAGGTCAAGTATTCCTTCAGGGCGAATTATTGCATGTTTCATTCTCTTCAATCCTCATTTTCCTCCCGCCAAAGAAAACTCAACGACGCACATCTTCAAATTTTTAACATACAGTCAAGACCAAAAGAGTTTCTTTTGATCCCACTTTTAAATTTGGACTCAAATGCTGTAAATAAATGGCTTTAGGGATGCTAGTAAGGATGCAGGAGCTGTACTATGCTGTTTGTTACACATGTGGATTTAGAAGGCTCTTTTTGATAGTGAAGCCAGGTATACTCTTTCTAGGAATGACTATTTCTAGGAATCAGACCCATCATGTTGACATGAACTACAGGAAACTATTTAAATTTATATACTATCTATATTTATACCAATTATATATATTTTTAAATAGCTAGAATTCATTTAATAGAGCTTCAGGTAGACAGTGTTATAATCAGGTAGCAAATTTTAGCACACTGTTTCTGATCTCTCCTCTCCTCTGCAGCACCTGCTGTTGGTGCAGAGGCAGCTCTGGGTGCTGGAGGATGAGCTGGAGGAGTTTCGTCTGGCTCTCAGACAGTACACGGACTGCACCAGCGCTCAGACCGGCTGCCTGCAGTCAGTAAACACTCACGCTGCTCTATTCACACACACACTTCTTCATCTCAGTAAATCACTGCAAAGTTGTCCTATTGTTGACTTTGTTTATTTACTGCTACGCTTTGCTCTTCAAGTGAACTTGTGTTGTTTATGTTTGTTTGTGGGAGGGGTAAGGTGGGTGGTTTATATCAATGTTTTGTTCAAATCAAGCAGCTGTTCACCCTTCAAAGCTCTCACTCCTCATCGCTGTAAAGCACTTGCTTCGGATGGTAAAACTTAAACAATTATCAGAGCATGAGAATGAGGTCTACTTAGTAAAAGCATAAGCCAGAACCAAAATGTCAGTGACCACATTATTTCTCAGAAACGTTGTTCAGTAAAGGTGAACCTTCAGCCATCAGTTGGCAGATTAACCCCGACAGTGGCTTGAATGAAGGGTTTGATCTTTAATGTTAGACAACTTATTCCATTCAAACTTATTAAATTATGACCTTTTAGACCAATATTTCTTGTCAGAGGAATGGACCAACTAATTGCTAAATTAAATAAATTATTTAATGTATGTTTTTTCTCCTTAACATGTTGATTTTCTGAAAGCTAATTTAGTAAACTACTGTAAAATGTTTGTTGATTTTCATTTATACAAGTATATTGAGCAAGTTCTGTGTAAACGATTTTTTTTAATGAAATAGTCTGTATGTTGAATTTCATCCCTTAAAATGTAAGAAATAACTATAACATTGCAATTTTAGGATATATGTTTTTGGATATGCTTTCGTAAGCCCTTTCTTGTATACTCCTAGTAAATGCTTTGGTAGAAATTCGTTTGAGGTGTTAGTGAGCGTCTTTATGTGCTCTCTGTTCTTCGACAGTGTTACAGTTCAGCGACTTGCCAACGAGTCCCGGTTCATACTCTACGAGTTCTGGGAGCAAACCAACATGTGGAAGAAGTACGCAACTGTCTTTCTCCAGAACTTTAAGTTCAACACAACTCTAAACTAAAAAGTCAAGTTAATTTAAAAACATAATCTTTAAGAGTTTAATGTAACACTATGCGAGTGGAATTACAGCACCAGTTAATTTAACACTGAGTTTTGCGATATTGTTTTTGTAGTCACCTGCAAACAAACTACAGCAAAACCTTCCAGAGAGGGAATGTGGATTTCTTGGAAACACCTGAAATAATGACAACTATGCTGGTTCCAGGTGAGTGATGTATAGTATAGAACACTAGATAATATTATTTTATAAAAGGGAGAGCAGCGGTATCAGGGTGAGCTTTAATGCTTTACAGTTGCAGGTGTGTTCCTGCCTCAAGTCTTGAATAATCAGGATTAGATCGTTTTCACCCAAAACATCAATAATTTCAGATGAATTGGGGAACCAAACAGGAGTGAGATTGATATTGAATGTGTTTAGTGAATGGTGGAGCTCTGCCCCGATTGAGCCGGGATAGGAATCCAGCAGAGACCCATCATCTAAAAAGAGAATTAATGGCATATGACTGAAAGAATAGTTACAAAGTTTCCAATTTGCATGATATTATACATTAAAAGAAATAATCTGACAGACTGCAGATGACAAATATGTAGGTATGCTTGAAAAAAGTAATTACATGATAAATATATAATAATAATAATAACATATTTGATTAAATATTTTATGTTGAATAAACAGATATAGGATTTAAGCACAGTTGTCTATTAATTTCAAACTTTCCTCTTTCCCTCTTTCTTTTATTAATTTACTTATTTTCCACATTTTGGTATTTCTTTATTTCTGTAATCATATACAGAACTATATGGGTTAAGTTCGAGATTGATGATTTATGCCTGGCTGAAAAATGACCAACTGTATGCAGCGTTTATACATAATAAAGTAAAGTTATAAAATAAAGAAGTCAATAGATGATGAAAATATAAATTAACTAATACAGATGTGTTGAAATGAAGTCATTATTTAATTACATTTATTCATGTATCTATATATTTAACTTTTTATTTAGGCATACATAAAATATGATGTAATAATGCTTTCATTCATACATTTATTTTTGTGTGCATTTATTTGAATTTTAATTATATATTTATTTATTTATCCTCGCAAGTTTTAACCTTCCATATTATTCACTATAAAGTATTACCTTTACTTTTATTCAGATTTCTATTGTTAAGTCAATAGAATAGAAAATGTCAAGTCAATAACCTACGAAATAATAAATCTGTTTCTACAGCATCATGGTGGGTCCTTAACAACAACTAGAGCTGCTGAAAGAGGGGCACAGTGGCCAGCATTGAAGAACACACGAGAGTCTTCATATAGTGACTAGCACTCTATGTTCATCCCTAGCTCTACATGAGTAGTACATAAACTGTTGTAGGGCATTTCTGAATAAGCAATGAGTCTGAGCGAGTGAGCCGCGTCGCCGAGTCTGTAGCTCGGATTTGAGGTTCCTTCCTGTGATCTCCCGTTACCTGACAGGAACATCTCTCTGGGAAATGTGCCATTGTTTGTTGTATAATTCATGTAGGTTTTCAGCTCTGAATTAGACAATGATGTCCATGTGACCAACCACATGTATTCCTGTCAATATTTATGTGATGCTGTTGATGGCATTATTAATCAATAAAGTGTGATTCATTGAAATCTGGATGCAATATTCTTGAGTTCATAAAATGGATGCAAGAAAGAAAGAGAGGGTGAGCTCTTTGGGTCTACTGCGAGATTCAACAGTGCCATCCTGTGGCAAAATAAAGATTTTTTATTAAACAGCTCCCCCCACCCACCAGTGTCTTGAAAAAGAAAGATTAGGGTTTTGTGACTGTCTATGAAAAAGTTTCAAAAACCGTGCTCTAACTGTTTTTAATTGATGTAGTGTTAATCTGGATGCTCTTTTTAAAATTATTTTATGTTATCTGTCAAGCGTGCTGAAATTCATCTTCAATAAAAAGCACATTTCAGGGACTTGTTTAAAGGTCTTTTTAATTAAAGAAAATTGTCAGCAAAACTCCTTGTAATAAACACTGATCATGATAGATTACCGGTTTTATATATATATATATTTTTTTTTTTTTGTGAGTAATTCCGACAGAAGCTATTGAACAGTTTATCTTAACTAAATTAAAACATACAGTAATAAATATTCTCGATGTGAGTTTTGTAGTAGGCGCATCTGGTATCAGTAGAGGTTTAAAGTGAAGCTATTACTCATTTATGCAGTTTTTGTCACTGCATGTCCTCTGGTGAATGCATTTCAGTGAACGCAGAAGAATCTATTTGGACCAAAATGGTTTTGCCTATGTTACATAGATTAAGCATTTGTTTATTAAAAGTGAGATGTTGAGCTGTAAAAGAGAGAATCTTTGAATATCGTGGCAATTTTATGAGAAGAGGTGTAGAAGATGCAGCCGCAGCACAGTCACAGGAGTGATTGCAGAAAAGATCCTTCACTCTTGCTCTTTTCGCCGGTACACAAGTATCGCATCACAAGCAGATTCCCAACCTCCTACAATGAAGACTTGAGTTATGAAAAGGACATTTTTACATTTTATGAAAATGTTTCAGAACCTCTAGAAGTGATACCATGCGCCTACAATATTCTTGTTTTCCTTGAATCCAAGTTGCTTAAAAAAATAGATGTGAGAAAAATAAACATAATCTGTGTCTACGTTAAAGAAATAAAGATTTTAGTATATAAAGCACAAAACAAATGAATAAAAATTAATGCCAACCAAGATAGCACAAAGCATTCAAGTACAAGACATATTTTTCTTCACTTTTATTGAGAAATTATCATTTTAAAAAGATCCAAACCATATTCCAGCTCCAGCCACAGACTTATTGTGCTCGGTTTCTTATATATAAGCTTTTCACTGACTCGTCACGCTCAGAACAAGTTAAGCTTGTTTCATTATTTCCATTTGTCTTGACAAGATGCAGAGCTACTGTAAATCTACAGCAATATAGCGAGGTGAACTGTGGGACTGGATGGCAGCAGCGGAAGAGTTACATTCTACAAAGGAAAAAAAAAAACACCTGATCCTTGTCTCGACGAGCAAAACAACTGAATCAAAGAAAACCATGCACGTCATTTACCAGTCAGCAAGTGTCCCTCTGTTTGATCTAAGAGAGAATATTCTGGGTTCAAAACAGTTTCACAGCATTTGTGGAGTAACGTTCACCACAAGACTTATGAATAACAACAACCAAGTTTACACAGAGGCACCTGAAAGAAGGCGATGTGATATAACTTGAGATTACCTCAAAATAAAAGCTTAGCAAATCTTTAAACCAGAGCACCAGAATGAAGTCACAGAATATGTGTTTCCTTAATGTGATGTGATTCACCTCAGATAAATGATGAACTCCTTTAATAAAAGCAGATCTTGCTCCATTATTTTGGGCCATTTTGTAGTTGGTTTCAATAGCAACCATGATGCACATGGTCTAAAATATATTAACAGAAGTGTTTCTCTATTAAGAAAAGAACACTTTATGATGACAGCACATTGATACAGTATTTCATTCGGGGACCAGTTTGATTCTGACTGGGTGACTTTATGAGAAGAGCTGTATTTTGCATCTAATGCATCATGTAAGGTGGAACAGCTGCTTTTAACGGACTGGAGTCTTTAAAATATAAAAGACTGCTTTTAAATACAACTTTAAAATGTCACTATAATAATATGAATACAAATGCTTTTAAGCTGGCTTTCCACTTTAGCTGGAGTGGACTAAGGTGACCTGAGAGCAATGTACTGTCCGGGGTGTAGTACTACCTTTCTCCTAATAAAGGCTACTCTGGCAGTACATAAAATAACAAAAATAAAGCAGATAAATGGATGGTAATTGTAATTTTTTTAAATTAAAGATGCATTCAGTTGACCAAAATGAGTAGTGAACACTTCTTCTGTCTAACAGTTCCTCTCTATCAGAAATGTGTTTCCTAATATATTTTTGTATAACTTTAAATGTTAAATAAGCACCACATTTTTTGTGAGAGGCCAGAAATACTGAAGCTGACCCTCACGCTAAACACCTGGCACTTCCACCCTGGCAGTTCTGTTCACATCTGTCTGGAGACTGCGCGGAGTCTTTTTATTTCCAGACTAATACTGGAACTCTCTTCATGCTATTCTTAAACCTGTATCATATAGTGGTAAAATAGTTATTTTGCTTCATTAAGTGCAGCAGAATACATGTATTTCCTATATACGTACTGTCTTTTTAACTTGTCTTCATTTAATTCTTATGCTTTGTTCAAATTTACTGAAATGTCATCATGCTTGTAGCCAAAACGTGAACTGAATAAAACCGATGTAAAAAGTATTTGAAAATAGTTTTTTTCATTTTTTTACAATAAATTATACCAAAAACCAGAGTCTTGAAAAAATATATCGATTATTAAATTCAGAAATTTAAATCTGTCATTTTCAAGTACTAATTTCCCCAAATTATGTGTCAAAATAGGATTTGTTTCCATGAACCATTCCGTTTTCTCAAACACTAGCACATAACAACACACTTAACAAAAGTTATGGTCAAATTAGAGCTCAAACCACCCCTAGGCGATAAAAAATTCTTTAACTTCACCTTACAAATAAATAACAATAACAACAACATTTTAAAATGTGAATTGTGAAAAAGAATATCAGAAGTGACGCCATATGCCTCCAATATAAGTGAAAATTAGCGTCTTTAATCACAGTAGCTTAAAAACTAGATGTGATTACCATTTGAATAATTCTAGTATTTTTAAACTTTCATCCATAGATACTTTTTAAAAGTGTAGTGAACTGTGAATTCTTGGTGAAGTTAAGAGACCTCTTTAATCCTTCATTAAAAATAAGCTATAGTGATGTTTTGAGTCCAGTTATTATCCAGCATGCAAGTTAAGTTTGCAAAATACAAGTAATGTCACACTTTTCATGTGAATTGATCTTTAAATCCCAGTTTGTCACATTGCCAAGCACCTCTGTGAAACCAAAATTGAGCATCAGCTGTTTTTTTTTCTACCACAAACACCGTGAAAGGCATGAACCGCAGGAATATCCTGAATTCAGAGCTCCACTGACTGAGTCATGCATGCTGATTTTAATAAAGCCACAGAAGCTGCTTGATTATTGCTCACAAGGAGTTTGAGCAGCCAGATTGGGTGTAACATTACTGCATCATACTCAACACCGATCAGCAGAAAGTATTGGCACAGGGTTTAAGGAACATTGAAATAAATTGAAACATTTGAAAAGATGGAGCCACCGTGAGCACTGGCAGGCTTTCTGAACACAGAACATCTCTCCTCACGGCAGCTCTCGCATCTAGCAGCAACAAAAAACTTTGTATAAAAGTCTAGTGCAATGGGCAAAATGTTCATGAAAGATCTTGTCTTTTGGTCGAGTTGATAACACAATGAAGTTTAGAAAACATTAAATATTAATCAGTCCTGATAATACTGAGATGTGTTCTCCATGTTTGTTACTTGAAACATCACTGATATATTCTAGAAACCAACATTTGGGTTTCAGATCAGAGGAACCTCAATAACTCAAGTTAAAGTCAGCTGGAGGATTCTCTTGAATACTTAAAGAGCCAGTATTTGTGATTGTGAAATGTTTATTATTTGTGTTTTAATGTTTCAAACAACAGGATGACATCCATGCCAGGTTACAAAACACTTTAAAAGTATTAGATGACTCAAAAATGATTCATTTTGCGATTCGTTCAATCAAATCTCCTTCTTTACGTGACTCAATATGCAGCAGTTGGTAGTTAGACTGAAGTCTGTTTTTATTGGATACAGTGTCTACCGCTTCACAAATAATACACCCACAGTTTGCATCGCTATTATTGGTTTTGACTGGGAGGAAGATGCTGGCTCAAATAAAGTGGGAATTGATCCATGTTAAATGCATGTAGATTCGCATAGCAGTTCTAATGAATAGTGCGGGTTGTACTTGTGGGGATTTAAGTTGTATTCATGAGGTACAGGTGAAAAGAAGGTGAACCATTGCTTCCTTACAGCGTACAAGATGACATTCCCTCACAAAAGAAAAAAAATTTCTTTGCATAGTGCGACCAAATAACTACCACTAGAAACTAGTTTAAGGAAACACCTTTCCAGGTAAATTTGCGCATGCAGTGGAAGGAGCTTAGTATGGTTTGCACAGTCCTATGTCACTTTTCGAAAAGACTTGTTTCAGTGAATCTGAGTTTCTTTTTAAAGATGATAACTTAACAAGGAAATACTTTTCACAATAAAGACTTACAGCTATGTTACCCATGGCATGGACGATTTTTTTCAAGGACTCATACTGGCTCTTTAAATGAAATTTAGTCATTTGTTCCAAAGCATTCGTAGTTTCTTTCCTCAGTTGAAGACAAAAATCAATTCAGAAAGACATTTGGAAAAATCTTAACACAGTATCGTCTGTGGCATTTTCCCTATTGTTTTAAAACTGGTGTCTACTGGCATAGAGGTTCAGGCAGATGATGATAAGACTAGATCCCCTTTCCATGCCCTCCTTGTAAAGTTCAAAACTCTCACACAGAGTGAAATATTGGATGGATTACTGCCAGTTCAAAACGTTATTGTGTTTATCTTAAAAGGAACTTGTGGGTTTTTTTCAACCCATTCTGAGTAACTGGTAATAAATCTGTTTCATATAAATATCATATTTTTGAGTTTTGAAACTGGACTAAGCTGCATCTCTTTACCTGCTGAGATTCTGAGATTGCATCATACTACAGGACCTGAAGGAGGCTGCTGTGTTTAAGCGAAGGTGTTCTCGGGGTAGCTGACTTTGATGACTCCCCAGTAGCAGGCTCGGACCAGGCAGATGAGCCCCAGCAGGTATGCGAAGGCCCAGGATACATACGTAGCATTATAGCGCCTGGCAAAGTCCTGCGTGCCCACCTGAGAGGAAATATTGACAAGCAGACACACTTCTTAAATAATAAACATTTTGTGTGTTTAGGGAAAAAAAACTGGTAAATACTGGTAAAACAGTTAACATGTAGTTTAACAGAGCTTTTTTTTATTGAGATCCATTTAATTTACGAGTGAGATTTAACACTAAAACCATTGACTAAAATGCAGAATGACCATGTCAACAATCCCTTAAACTTGTGTTTCATAGAGATGAAATTGTTTAATTTTATTGTCTTCAACAATTCAGTTTAAAAAAAAGCAGTAATGATTTTATAATAACAAATATTTGGATGGCATGTTTCCATTGCTTTAAAAACAATAATGAACTTAAACGACAATCAAATGGTACAGATTACACATAAACATCAATAAATATTTAAGATTTCTAATTCAATTATTTTGATTTAATAGATTTGCTGCTAATAAGAATTAGTTATTAAGGAATACAACTGTCTGTGAGTAATGTGAGGAGTCAAAATGAACCACTAATACTAGGTCTACATGGGTATAAACTCCATAAAACGCATAATCCACTTTACAATAATTAAAGCCTTTTTAGGAAAAATGGCTTGATTGCAAAAACCTTAAAAATGTTGTTTGTTTATTTATAGAGGCTGTAAATTGTTTTGCCACTAGGAGTTGCTTTGGTTTTAATCTATAACGAAAGCTGACATTTGAGGATATAGTACTTCTTCCATAAATCTGTTTTATACATATAGAAACGTTGCCTGTTCCATGTGATGAAAATCTTCTAACCCTTTTAGAACTATTGTGCAGTTGAAACAAGTTTTGGCCCCTTTCTTCTACCTTGACATTTTTTCCACAAGGCTCTGAATTAGATCAGAAAAACAAACATTTGCTTATATGTAAATGCTCACCGTTAATCCGATGCCAATGAAAATACAGATCATTCCGACTGTAATGTATGCGCAGCAGCGTCTTCTGGGTAAAGCACTGCCGACAGAGGATCTGCAGGCAAACACAAGACAAAGGTGCATTACACAAAACAAATTGTTATAGAGGTGTAATCTGCGCAATAGTTTTACGTCCTAAAGAGCCCTGAACAAACCAGAAGCAAGTGACCAAAAATATTTTGGGGTAATTTTTGGTTATTAAACCTGTCTTGTAAAAGAAACATGATTAATTTGGCTGAAAATGAGGACTTTTATCTTAATATTTGAATTTCCATTCATAAAAAGGCGTTCATGAAGGCATCTCATAGGCTATAAGGTTTAAACTGTATATATCTTAAACATACAAAATTTAAAATAATTCACCCCCCTTAGAGTGTTTATGATGGTTAAAACTAGGGATCTGAATACAAAAACAAAATGAAGTCAGAAGTGGAAACATGCTTTCTTCAGCCCCAAAGTTGTTCCGTTTTAACATAGGAGTGAATGAGAACTTGCTCAGTTTTGGAGTCAACCTCAAGCAGCCGCTCGGGGAACTGCAGTTCAATAACTTCCTATCGACCTTCAAGTGGAAAAAGAGGAGGTTTCCCTTTGTTCAGAACAAAGAAAAAATCAAATTTCAGGATTTCATACGTACGGCTAGTACACAGACTGGGATTGTTTTTCAATGAGCAAGAATATCACACCTCAGAAGGCAGACTGATAAAACACTAAACTCCAGAAAAGAAGAAGACTTTAATGCCTTTAAAGTACATGGTAATGCTAGAGAATTCCTGGAGAAGTCTCATCTGAGATACTTAAGCAGCTGATTTTAGAAAGTCATCACAGCAGTAGAGCCTACTTTTAAGAACTTACATTTAATATTTAACCATTTATTTAATTTTAAAGGCTGCTCATCTTGTCATAGTGCCATCTTCCCTGATAGAGATAGTGTCTGTGACATCACAAATAGCTTACGGTTAACATCACCCATTTTCATTAGTTTCAATCAGATTCCAAAATAGAAAATAAAAGGGGCATGTTGGCAAACCAATGATCAGCGCTGATGACAGGTTGTCACTCAAATAGCCCTGCCCTAAATTTTGTATAATTTAAAGTCTTAATTTTTACATACATTAGAAACAATATGCTTAAAAAATATTGTAAAGCCAGTCTATAAAGAAGTTATAGATTTAAACATGGGCTAATTAATAAAAAAAAGAATTAATAAAATAATTTTAATTCTTAATTCGTCATCATTTATGATGATCTCAAGCAAAGGGAAACATATTTTTACGTAAAATTCAGATTGCCCATCGAGCCCTGTAACAGTCAGTAGAAACTGTATGAGTGGGTCATGCGGTCTGAACTTTCCCTCTCAGACCCAACAAGTCTCCCCGTGCCCCTTCACATGCCTCTCATGTGATGGGATTTTCAAACATTCTTCAGGATTCGCATGAGTCATTTCGCTTAAGGTGCTTATTTCCTCTCTCTGCTGCTCTTACATCCCTCCCTCCTTCCCTCCCTCCCTCTTCAAACTCTCAGAAATGGAATGGAAGTTTTTGAGAGACTTGTCTTCATTCACGAGCGCTGCTCCATCTGTTGTCATTACTCTGAGCGGTGGCGTCATCGGCGTGCAAGACTCAGGTTTCAGTGTGTCAGCTCCATGCCTGCCATCACATGGCCTTCAAATGTATTTACTTTCACTTCCACAAATCTGCCAGCGTGCAGCTCAGACATTCACGTCATCAAAGGAGGATTTCCACAAACAACGCATTAATTGATGTATGAAAATAGATGGCAACTCACATTTTCTTGCAGTGGGGGCACTTGGCAAGTGTATTGAACCGGAGCTCCATCCACTATAGAAAAGGGGAGTTGAGATAAAGTACAGGATTAATAAATACAGAAATACCCCCAAAATTGTCAAGTTTAACAAAAGAAAGAAATATTTGGAGAAATAAATGAATAACAATGTACATAAAAAGAATTTCATAAAATAAATGTAGAAATTATAATCATGAATTTCTATATTTGAACAAATCTGGATTTATTTATCTCTAAACTTCTGTGTCAATATGTAAATATGTGGGTTGTCCTAACTTCAGGCTTAATTCCATTCATAAATCAAGACTACAGGGGGACCTCTGAATTTTTTATGACGTTAATCATCAGATTAACATAAGTTTGGGAGGAGCTTGGCTGATAATTGACTAATCATATGGTCCCACCTACCTCTCCAGTGTATAAGACACAACATCTAAAGAGCTAACATCTACATCATGCAAGCTATCCCTCCTTCTACGGTCCCGGACTAACACTCAGAAAATTCGCCTAGTACGCTTTTCTATTTCTCGCCAACCATGCTTGCGATACTAGGCAGTTATGAACTTGTGTAAAATGTATTGTGCAGATGTTGTTTAAACATTAATTCAGATGAAAGAATGTAACATTTCTAAACGTTTAAACTCGAAGGCATAAAATTGTCTGCGTTTCTAAACCTACAAATTTCAAGATTTAACTTGGGGATAACATTAGGTTTAACGTTAATTTAAGATTTCTTTAAATTAATACTTAGGGTATCCAGGATGTTAAAATCAATCAAAAAGTTTATTTTAAATCAAGCCATGAACTAAAAAATAAGAAGGGTTGGGTAGTGAAACACTTAGAAAACTAGAATCTATCAGACCAAACGTTTACATGTCTAATTTTTGGACCATATCTGGAGCATTAAACACCCTCTATGAGTAGAAACTGTTGTGTGGTTCATGTGTGGAATGCATGACGTCCACACAAGTGATGCATTCAAACTGGTCTTGTTGATCTTTGGAGTTTGTGTGTGTGACATATAGCAAAAACTCGGAGATGACTTGAATTTGTAATCAGCTTAAATCAACAATTTAATCATTTAAAGCAGATCTGTGTTTTTTGTCCTTTAATGGAGACAAATGGAATGACCATTTTATTTATCAACTGATTTCAATGTTACATGACTTATGCTGCTGTGCAAATAAAGTCTTCTTATAGTCCACTCAAGCGTTGTCATATATTAACAGATTAGTTGTGTTTTATCTTTCATCCTTTAGGTCTAACACCGGACACCGTTTAAACACCGGAAATATGCAAATTAAACAATATTTTTTTAATCATGCAAAAGGAACAAAATAAAACAAAGGTAATTATTTGGCAGACACCTTTCTGTATTTTACAGCACATCAGTGCAATAGTTCAATACAAATGTGATTTGACACAATAGCTTAGCAAAGATGTTTCTACAACTATAGTATATTATGAAAAAGTAGTATAGTTATACAAGTAATGATGACATTTATTCATTCATTCATCTTCATGTCGGCTTTCTTCCCTTTCGGGGTCGCCACAGCGGAATGAACCGCCAACTCTCTGGCATATGTTTTACGCAGCGGATGCCCTTCCAGCCGCAACCCATCGCTGGGAAACATTCACACACACATTCACACTTTAACACTATGGGCAATTGTTCTTACTCAATTCACTTATACTGCATGTCTTTGGACTTGTGGGGAAACCGGAGCATCCGGAGAAAACCCACGCGATCACGGGGAGAACATGCAAACTCCACACAGAAATGCCAACCAACCCAGCTAAGCCTAGAACCAGCGACCTTCTTGCTGTGAGACGACGGTGCTACCCACTGCGCCACCGTGATGCCGTATGATGACATTTATTTGAATTATAAATAAAATACTTTCAACAAAAAAAAAAAACAGAAGATTCTAGTATATTTATATTGTTAAAACATAAACTAGATGTATAGTATAGTTATATAGATATATACAGGGAGTGCAGAATTATTAGACAAGTTGTATTTCTGAGGATTTACTTTATTATGGAATAACAACCATGTTCTCAATGAACCCAAAAAATTCATTAATATTAAAGCTGAATATTTTTGGAAGTAGTTTTTAGTTTGTTTTTTGTTTTAGCTATTTTAGGAGGATATCTGTGTGTGCAGGTGACAATTACTGTGCATAATTATTAGGCAACTTAACAAAAAACAAATATATACCCATTGCAATTATTTATTTTCACCAGTGTAACCAATATAAAATCTTAACATTCACAAATATACATTTCTGACATTAAAAAACAAAACAAAAACCAATCAGTGACCAAATTGACCTTTCTTTGCAAGGACACTCAAAAGCCTGCCATCCATGGATTCTGTCAGTGTTTTGATCTGTTCACTATGAACATTGCGTGCAGCAGCAACCACAGCCTCCAGACACTGTTCAGAGAGGTGTACTGGTTTCCCTCTTTGTAGATCTCACATTTGATGATGGACCACAGGTTCTCTATAGGGTTCAATTCAGGTGAACAAGGAGGCCATGTCATTTGTTTTTCTTCTTTTAGACCCTTTCTTGCCAGCCACGCTGTGGAGTACTTGGACGTGTGTGTGATGGAGCATTGTCCTGCATGAAAATCATGTTTTTCTTGAAGGATGCAGACTTCTTCCTGCACCACTGCTTGAAGAAGGTGTCTTCCAGAAACTGGCAGTAGGACTGGGAGTTGAGCTTGACTCCATCCTCAACAAGGAAAGGCCCTACAAGCTCATCTTTGATGATACCAGCCCAAATCAGTACTCCACCTCCACCTTGCTGGTGTCTGAGTCGGACTGGAGCTCTCTGCCCTTTACCGATCCAGCCACGAGCCCATCCATCTGGCCCATCAAGACTCATTATCATTTCATCAGTCCATAAAACCTTAGAAAAATCTGTCTTCAGATATTTCTTGGCCCAGTCTTGACGTTTCAGCTTGTGTGTCTTGTTCTGCTTGTTTGCACCTTGGTTTTTCCACACGCTTCTTGCAACCCTGTTGACTATTTTGAATGAAACGCTTGATTGTTCGATGATCACGCTTCAGAAGCTTGGCAATGTTAAGAGTGCTGCATCCCTCTGCAAGATATCTCACTATTTTTGACTTTTTGGAACCTGTCAAGTCCTTCTTTTGACCCATTTTGCCAAAGGAAAGGAAGTTTCCTTTAATTTAATAATTATGCACACCTGATGTAATTAGACCACACCCCTTCTCATTACAGAGATGCACATCACATAATATGCTTAATTGGTAGTAGGCTTTTGAGCCTATACAGCTTGGAGTAAGACAACATGCGTAATGATGATGATGTGGTCAAAATACTCATTTGCCTAATAATTCTGCACACAATGTAGAATGATCAGGTGAGTATACTATATTGTATTGAAACATATTGTAAAATATTTATAGATTTCTTGAAAATAATAATAACAGTACCGAAAAAAATAATCATTGGTAGAATGTGAGTTATATGCAAATTATTGGTATGGCGCACTTATAGTTTTGTGAACTTGTTTGAGCACGACTCACAGTAGCCTATATACTTTCTAGCAGTATGTTTAGATTACGTAAAATAAAAAAAATACCTACAACAAAGAATACAGATTCTATCGTTAAAGTGTTAATGTCTTGCTGACTGCAATAGATTACACGGTGGTGCAAAACATTTGACAAAATGTTAAAATAAAGAAAGAGGACCATACCAGGAATGTGTTTCCACAGTGTCCGCAGACCACCCGCATCCCCTCGGGCTGAACAGGTAACGCAGGCTGGGCCGGCTGCTCCTCTGGGATCACCATCACAGGACTCAAGTTTATGATTCGTCTGCTGCAGGAACATGCAAATAAATCTTAAGCGTTCACCTCTTAAAAGCTTATCACTTTGAAGGACTGTTATTTAACCCCTCAATTGTGAATAACGATAATTATGAATAATGTTTGAAACACATGTTTATTATTGTGCTGCAATAAAGATATTCATTCATTCATCTTCATGTCGGCTTTCTTCCCTTTCGGGGTCGCCACAGCGGAATGAACCGCCAACTCTCTGGCATATGTTTTTACGCTGCGGATGCCCTTCCAGCCGCAACCCATCGCTGGGAAAGCAATCAAGATATATTTTAGTTAAAGCATAAAATATCTACGTCCAAGCACTGTTGGCTTGTAGTAACTTTCTAAACTAGCTTTTTTATTAGCCAGAGTGTATGCTTTATTTATTTTCAAATTTTTTATTCACACGATATATAGAAGACCAAGATCCCAAATTATGAAGTATTTTTGAAGAAGAGAAAGCCCTTCCACTGTAAAAATCACCTCAACCTCGGTTTTCATTTGTTTTCAAAGTTTTGCAATTTAGAACATCCTGCCTTTCATGACCTACTAATAAAATATAAATGTATTACTTGAGAATGGGGTCATGGGCTATCACTTTCTTATTATGTTTTTGGCAGATCCCTGAAAGTCCTTCACTTTATTTTGTTTTTTACTTTTATTGTTTTACTATTGTTTTATTTTTCACGTCTGTCTTCTATGTTTTTGTATTCACCAGCCATGTGGTCCTAATCACATGACTGGCAGTGATAATTTTGTTCTATTGTTTGTAGAACATGTTTTTTGCTCATTGTGCCAATTAAATATTGTAGAACATCACCTCCCTATAAACAATGAGATTACATTTTGAGATTACAGATTTCTATAAACATCGAAAAACAAATTTTAACTTCTATAAAAAAAGACTTTTAAGTTGATTGAGAGTTGATGAAAATCATTATTTCTATTAAGTTGCTGTGGCAAAACACTTAAAATAAAGACCCCTCTAATGTGTGCCTTTAACACTTACCAGTTGGGCCGCGGACATCCTATCCTCCTTGATGTGTCTTTACAGATTAGCAGGCAGTTGCAAGGACATCTAACATACTTCTTTCCTGTTGGTGGATTTTTTATTGGCTGTTAAAACATAAAGATTCCATTTCAGACCAGATCAAAACATGTTGATTATGAGTAACACATGGCTATTAAAATGGAAAGCTTTAATGTCATTGAAACATTGTGATTCCCAAAAATTCTAAATAAGCAATTATAAATAGTAATGGTTGCAGTTGTGGTTAATTTTTGCACATATGGATGAATTCATAGACCCTCAAAAAACTACAGTTGTAAATATTTTATATTTTAGGTATATTTTCAAGTGTACATCAGAGAATGGGAAAATTATAGATAAAACATTGAAATGAACTCTTTAGTGTCTACTACACTCCCTTTTCCTTCCAGTCTTTCCTTCGTAGGGTAGATATTCTACCAAAATGTACACTATGATTGCGGATATAAGAATAGATCTTTCGTGGAAACCTAATTAGCTCCAGCTCTGTGATGCCGTGAAGACTATATAAAGTGTATGAGGTTGGTAGGATTGAGGTGTTAAAAGCCTTGTGATAACAGCACAAGCAGATGAAATTAAATGGCAATTCACAGATAAACTTGCTTTGGACAACTTTCTACCTTTGCACAACCATTCAAAATGTTTGTAATGAATCTACTCAATTGGTTTATCATCTATAAACTTAACAGCAAAATAGATTCCATAAGAAATATGTTTGCAACTCGAACTTCATTCTGAGCAGCTTTAGTTTATTAGCAAATGCTCACATCTTTTTTTGAAGGATGTAAGGGATATAGATCGAGCTCTCACCGTGGCCTCATTGCAGACAGTGCACTTCACCACATGCTGGTGGAGTTTACCATCCAGGGTTATAAGTGATTGGCACACTCTACAGTTTATGACTGGCACTCCTCCCGCGTCTGGACTGGCAATGGCTGTATATGGCGGAGGCAATTCAGCTGCAAGAAAACCAACACAGAACAAAATGATCTGGTTAAAATGTTGTTTTCAACTTTAAAAAGTTTTCTATCCCTCTTTAGAATGTGTGTTCTCTCTCCGTGTTTAGGAGGATGAAAATTACATTAGTATAAAAAATAAAATAAAACATTAATATATTTACTTAACACTTAAAAAAGATATATATATATATAAATGCAATTCATGTATTTACAAAATGTAATACATCTGTATTAGATCAGATATACTTCAAACTCAGAATAACAGTTAATAAGTTATTAATAAAAAATATTTTTAAACAGAGGTACATATTTCACAGAATTCATACATATAACTTTGTGTTAAACTGAGGAAATTAGTTTTGTAATAAAAACAGACTGTAAGTTTGTTATTGTGTGAGAATTGTCTCTGAACATCAGAACAGCTCACTTTTTCCTATAATTTAGTAAATTGCAGGGACAAACAAACTTTTTTTTTTACCATAATTTGGGATATTGCTGCTCTCTTCTGTTGGATGTTGTGACAGGAGTGAAAACATCCTTCCATAGGCCACTGAATGTGAGGAGCAGTTGACGGTTCTACATAAGCCATCAAAACCATTTATATTAAACTATAAACTGTGCTTCCCAGTTTGGTCACTAGATTTCTAGTCTTTTCCAGGCTTTACTGTGTGGCTTTCAATGCATTTAACAGATTTTTTTGCGTTATATTTCTGAACTTCTTTAACCAGTCACCCATGACGTTGGTTTGTTTTGGTGAAACTTGAACGTATGAGCCCTAAAATCAGAGATCATGCAGACTCAATCTGCTGCTGCGTAAATGTTCAACAAATATGGTAATTTATCTTGTCAATATATTTGTAATATACAGCCTGATATACAGGCTGATGCGGTTTCATGTTTTACATCTGTAGAAGTTCAAATATTTGAACTTGTTTGTTGTTTGTTATTTAAGCCATGTTAGCATCTCAGTCTATATCATGGCTAAGACAGACAGTGGTAAAACATTAAATGTGGGAACTCTACGAACTAGTTTGACATACTGTACATTTTGTTATGCTTTAGTAAATCCAGACAGTGTGACCAGGTTTTCTTCACCTATAATAAACGTATAGTATTTGCTTTCCTGATTTGGGTTTTAACTTCTCATAAGAAAATAAAGTTGCAATAGATCACTGAAACCACAGAAAAAAGCAAGATATTGAGGCATAGAAAGTAGCATGCTTCAGCATTTATCATGATCATTACACAAATAACTATCCAATCAGAACAAAGTGTTTCAGACATCCATGTAATAAGCAAAGATAATTGGTTTGCTGAAACAAATGGCTTCGGAAAGCAATCAAATAATGCAAACTAGTTAAATTCATCACTTATGAATACTTAATTTTTTCATCTATTATAAAGGAATTTGGCTCTTGGTCAAACCCTGTACTCAGTCTCTAGTACAATATTCTCTATGAAATTTCAACATCTTAGTCAGACTGCAGCCAACACGTGACACCACACAGACAGCTGTAGCAGCAGCACATCAGCCTCCGTGACACATGACACTCAAAATTCAGGTTTTATGGTGTGTCCAAATATACTTGAGTTGTAAAATATAGATAATTGATTGATAGATAGATATATAGATAGGAAATGAGAATCCCTCACATTTAAATCAAATGAAACGGTTTCTTTAAAAAGTCATTCACTTAAGGGAGTATGCTTGTAAGCCCGGACCCATGGCCTTTCAAAGCAAATGCTACTTTTATTCAAGATTTTTCATAATGTCTGTCAGCATTGTGCTTTTACACATAATCTGATCGTAGTGGGAGATTTAAATTTACCCTTTGATATTGCTGAAACAAAATTGCTGTTACATTTTAAATATAACCAGTGCATTAATCAACCCACCAAAAGATCACATTCTTGATAAATGTATACGTGTTGAATGTGTCACATTCATAGACTGTATATAGCATGAACGTACCATGCGTGACATTTCGTATAAATGGTAAAAGAGGTTCAAAACAGGCATGGCCAGCCATTGTCATCATGGAAATGAATCACTTCCCGGTAACCAAAAATGGGTCCAGAGAGGTGGGACATAGGGGTTGCACAGACATCTGATTGGATTGACATCTGAAGGTTTAAATCTTAAGATATCTTAAACAAACATATTTTTGTCACGCCACTCAGAGTGTCTGAGTAAAAAAAAACATTCCAGCCCTGGGGGTGTAGACTCCAAATTCGACTGTGTTAACGTTGGAGTAAATGAGAACCTGCTCACTTCTGACCCCACCCCCTTTGTGGCTGGTGGAGGTACTAGTTCAGTCATTTCCTATTGAGCAAAGGGACGGAGAAGAGGAGGTTACCTCTTGGTTACAAGCTGATCGCTTCTTAGCGTCCTCTACTTACTTGCTGTATAATCATTTCCTTTAGGATATAGGCCAGTTATCAGACTTACTGGCACATATTCCAGCATATATTGGCACTCTGGCTAGCAAGAGCAAACCTTTGTACTATAAATGGGTGAGATTGGGACAAAAAGAGTGTGAAGTCTCTAAAAAATTAGAGGGGGTGGCAGGTTTCAGTGTAAACAAAAACACTAAAAGAAAAATAAATAGTCCCTGTCATTTGCTCACAAGAATACTTAGTAGTCCCACAAAAGGACTTTATGAATCTTCTTGTGCTGGCATTCAGTTCAGATGAGTCTTTTGTTCAATTTCACTTACAGTTAACTTAAACTTAAAGCATGATTATGTGCACAGGTGCTCTCAAAATCTGCAACTTTCAACAAAAGACAGTAATATCAGGCTAACTTCGGAATGAATTAATAAACTTTAGTTCAGATGTGTGTTCAAACTGAGAACTTTCAGATAAGTATGCTTCGCGTTCTAACATAGTTTATTCAAGGGAAATCGCAGCCTCGTTTTCCTGACACAAGTCTGCACTGTAAGATGAGAGGCATTTTCAAACCCTGGAGACTGCAGACAGCTGCTGTTGCAACACCAAACCCTCTGTCTCCTATTGGTTTGCCAAGGTAAATTGTAAACGAAATGAAAACCAGCTGATTTACTCCCCCAACCCACCCAAGCCTACAGCAAAACCTTCAGTTACTCCAATCAATAACGATTTGTTCGATTTTGATCATCTACAACAAAAAGCTAGCAAACTGATGTTTTAAATCGGAGAACAGATAAAAGATTCTGACTCAAACTTATAAATTCAAGAAATTTAAGCAGAGTCAGCCCTTTTCGTACCCTTTGTCATCTGAACTTGAATGTCTAATGCCACAGAACATGACTAAAAGCTATTCACAATTATCCATTTAGCAGTAGGTTTGGATGAGGCGTTGTCCCCGATAAAAGTAGTTTTAGCTTCATGCTGCAGAATGAGCTATCCCAGCAGACTAAGCAATGTTTTACGCACTCAGTCCAGCTCAGCACATCCTCCATTGGCAGGACAGGCTAATCCCTCATAGCCTACTCATGATATACTGGTGAAAACCAGCAAACACTACAGTAATCCAGGGGGTTGGAATATTAGGCCAGATACTAATGCTTCAGCAGAGAAGCACAGATCCATCTCACCTGATAATGGTGTAATAATAAAGTTGCAACACAAATAATAACATGGAGTTTAAGCATGTACCATTTCTGTTCATCCATAACATGGAAGAGATAAAAGAGTAGTTCTTATAAGAGTATATATAAGAAAAGTATCAGTCGCTCAGTTCAGTATGGTCAGTTATTTTTGAATATTACTTCATAACAAGTACACAAATTCTGTGCTGGTTGTGTCGCTCTGTGAAATCTATGTTGTTTGAATTTATTATGCAACGTGTTTTTACTTCAGCAGACATTTGTATCTTTTACCAACATTTCTGCATCTAGTTTCTTGTGTAATTTAGTTGACTGTTGCTTTTGTTTCTCAGTTAAAATAATGTTTATTTATATCCCAAGCGGTGTATAATGTGGGTTATTCCTTAAGCATTGAAATCTATTACAGTTTATTTTTCCTGATTCAGAGAACTCTGTTAAAACACTTCTTTGGTGGAGATATTATAAAAAACAGCATTATAAAAAATTATAGGAAAAAAACATTTCAAACTATTTTAATCATGTAAAACAAAACAACTCCATAGCTCACAACTCAGCTGCAATAATGATAGAAAGAGCTAACAAAGATATTTGGCTTCAAACTAAAAAAGCGTAGACTTTGCTAAAGATAGGAAATAGAGAGCATGACTAGCCTATAGGGTTGACAAACTCAGCTCACTTTAAGAAAGTGACCCAATATCATGTCTATAAACCAAATTTGACAGAATATTAGACAAAAAAGGAAGAAACCAAAACATTATGCTTTAAAAAGCATTCATTTCTGTGCATTCCAGAAGTCAAATAATGTTTTTCAGGCTGGTGCTGATACCGATATTTCAAAATCTGGAGTTTTTAAATGCTGCTTAAAACATATGGGGCTTTGTTTTATGTGGCAAAACAATGCATAGATTAAGTAACACAAAGAGGGCATTAAATTTTACATTAAAAAAATTATCCAAATTTATCGCCAAGACAGGTAATCAGACAATCTCTGAAAGTGACCAGTCAGTCTGTCTGGAACTTAAAAGTAATTAAACTAAATGTGTTATGAAAAAATCTAGCCCTCAAACCTTGTGTGGTGTTTCACCTTTCCTTCACTGTGATTTGCTGCTGTGGATTGAAATAATGCATAAACAGCAGCAGTGTGGAAGTAATTCTACATTTCCTTCGATGTGATTGGGTATGACATCGATGAACAGTGAACTGTTTGTCTCTCATGTGAAATTATGTATAGTTAATAGTGAAAAAGTGAGATTTCTGGGTCACAAATGTGCGTGCATTATAACAGGACAATAATCACAAGACAGTCAATACTGATGATGAACAAATTTTTGACATCTACTTTAAAGGTGCTGTGTCATATAAACTCGACTTTCAGACATTTCTTACATGTTGTAGTGTTGTTCCCTCATCAAAAACATCCCTCGAATCATATTCAGAATCTAAATTCTATTACTTTTTCTGTGAGCTCAAATAAACCTTCATGACGTAGATCTACCCATTAGCTATAGCTCCGCTCACTAACCAATCAGAAGAAGCGCTAGTCATTATGAGTGCAGTGATGGTCTAGGGGTCAAATATTTATTATCATTTAAAGGGGGCATGAAACGTCCCTTTTAGTTCTTGTTTGAGCAATACTGAAGTAAGGCTGATACCTCGCTTCAGTGTTTCGATTCTCTTATATGCTTATTTATTTCTCTTTAAATTCAAGAGGTTCGGACAAAATAAAATCATGGGGAACCAAAAGAAACTCTGCCTCGGTTTTCTTTTGCTTCCCAGTTTGCAAGGTGTGTTTTTTTAAGTTGCTTCTGAAATTTTTTTTGATGTGGATAGTTCTTTAGAAATTCTACAAAAACAGCATTGTAACGTATGCACTACTCAGCAAGTAACTAGTTACTTAAAACAGAAAAAAAGAAGAAGAATTTACACTACTGTCTATCTAAAAAAAAGTAATCACATTGAATAACTTTTGTAACACGCTAATCCCAAAACTGAACAAGCAATGTGCAGCACACTATAAACTATAAATTAAGAACTCCAGACAGTTTGATAATCCACTCTTCTCCTCACGAGCTCAGTCATATGGAAAATTTTGATGTGAGAAAATGCTATTTTAAAAAGCTTTACTGATTCGCACTCATCATGTTTCTGGTAGCCTCCATTTTTTAAAGATTTGGTATTGGTTTTCACTTTAATGCGGTGCACAGTATTAGTTTGGACTCAACTGGAAGCCATCAATCACTGTTTGGAGGCGACTGATTGGTCGGCATCATTTTATTTCTCACCTTATGAGCTGGCATGCGGTTGACACAACGCTCATGTAGCTATGGAGATTGTTTAAAACGTTTTCATGGTTTTGGGCTATAAAGATTGGGCTATATCATCTATGACAAAGCAAAACATGCCAATCTTTTACTTAAAAATACACATAATCTTGAATTGCATGTACATGTTCGCAGCTGGCTATACTAACAGACCCTCTAGGATATCAGGCTACTTTTGGAGGCCTAAAAATCGCCTTGTTTACTAACTAGCATTGTGAACGTGCCCTAGCTCAGGAATGCAACACTAGCCCCCCATCACTGGAGGCTGCGGTGGGAAGAGAGTGTCAGGCAGAGGCCCGCTCCCTGCTGGAGTGGAGACAGCGTGTTGCTATGACTGGCCGCTTGTTGTGCAGATATCAACGCTCAGTTCTACCACCTTGGGTGATTCAGCACCCCCACACTAATCGCGGTTACCTCTCGAGCTTTGGTCCTGCATGTACGGAGGAGCTGTGGGCGTGACATTCCCCGAGTTCGGCGCAGACAGCAGCGGCGAGCGTTCGTCCATTCCCTCAGAAGCCATGATATCTGAGTACGGCTAAAAACAAGAGCAGAGGAAGAAGCGACGCGCGGTGTGCTGTGGTGTCCTTCCGTCTTCTGCTCGAGCTTCTCTGGTTCAGTTCAGAGGGGGAGCGGACGCAGAGCACGAGAGGGGCCGCGGAGGAGGGGCGGGCTGCGTGACGTCATCCGGAGGCGGGAACATGGATGGGGAACTAAAGAGAAATCACCGCTGGACCAAAGGTGTTGGATCTCCTCCTCTGCTCCCCTCTGAGAGCCGTAGAGTGCAGTGTTTCCCGTGGCTTTCTTCTGACCTTCTCAGATGTATTCTGGTCGTCAAGGGCGAATTGTTTATGCCCTTGACCTACACGCCAATCCACTTTATTTCAACAGCACATTTTACAAACAGAACCGTTCCCAAAGTGATGCACTAAACACATATATGACAATTTGAATAATAATAATAATATTAAAATAATATTAAATAAAATTGGAATAAAATAATCTAAACTGAAAACACACACACACGCACGCATGCACGCACACACACAAATAAATAAATAAACACATTATTACTCAGAGGACCACACAAGCTCAGGCTGAGTTAAAAGCCAAAGAGTAAAAATGGGTTTTAATTCGAGACTTAAAACATTTTACCGAAGGAACCGTTTTAACATAATCTCGATCACAGAGAAGGCCCTGATTCCCCTTTAGTTTAAAGTCTCTTCTTTGGAACAAAACTGACCTCTGACCTCAGGGAATATCTGAATGATTCAAGTATTCAGGGGCCAGTCTCTTTAAAACCTTAAAAACATACATTGATATCTTAAAATCAATCCTGTAACTTATCAGCAAATAGTGCAAGAATGCTACAACTGGTGTGATATTCTCTCTCTCTCTCTCTCTCTCTCTCTCTCTCTCTCTCTCTCTCTCATTTTGATCTCCTCAAAGTCTTTTTAAAACCCGGTAAAAAAACAGACTACACAAATGTTTTGACCTGTTTTTCCATTTTAATTTCAGAATGACACTAAGGTTGGTGACTTTAGGTTTAACATATTGTCTGAAAAGCAATAAATAAATGAATAAATGATCAACTAAACAAACAAACAAACAAACAAACAAATAAATAAATAAATAGGTTATGTTAAACAACGTACAGGCCTGTTTGAAATTTTCACTTATGTTAGTTTATATCCTCTGTAAGTTTAAGCAAATAAAATTATTAAATTGATCTGACTTTGATTAATAGTTTTTTCTTATTTTGTAACATGTTAAACACCCATTTTTTCAGCTATGCAGCTATGTATTTTATTTAAATCTTGAGTTTTATGTATAGATGTGTAAGAATCCATATAGCCAATCTGCCAAACAATAAATTCGCATCAAAACTTTTCATATTTAATTACTTTTAGCATGGCATCATTCCAGCTCCAATATTTAGTTTATGTGGACTAAATTTGGATTTGGAATAATGGCAAATCTGTTTCCCCCAAACCCGGATTCATAACGAAATCTTGGGTCATCAACTATAGTTTCTAAATAAATGCAACTTTCCTTCTTGTAAAATTTCAACGTTAACTGAATCATTTTACAGAATCTAGAGTTGCTTTCTACCTCCCCCCTCTGGTTGAAATTTTAAAAAGATTGCAAGAAGCAACTGTTTCATTTTCTTCTCTCCCATACAATGTAATGAAGATGAAAGATTTACCATATAAATTATGTCACCTCTTTTACACTGTTAAACCACTTAAAAATATATATTTTATGTGACATTTCCTTTTTTTTCTGTGGAAATCCCTATCAGTCTATCCTGCACCTCTTTTGGAAGTGTACTCTTACCAGCCTGTTATATATGTCTTGTTATATTTTGTAAAGACTTTAGTACATTTGTTTATATATTCTCCTGAAAGAATTTTAATATGAAAATATATTCATTTCTGTCTTTATAAAATGTTTTTTATGAAATAACGTTTTTTAGTTTTATGAAATAAGCCTTTTCCCATTCAAAGTTATATATATATATATATATATATATATATATATATATATATATATATATATATATATATATATATATATATATATATATATATATATATATATATATATCCACAAAATTAAATGTAGCATTTTAAGCCATAAATTTTGTTTTTCAAAACATTTCCTCTCTTACATTGAAACTAATCTTTCCAATAATGTAACAAAATACTGTCACACTGTCATTTGTTAAATTTTCCTGACTGTATAAATGGTAAACGTATAAATATAATTATAAATATGTGTGTGTGTGCGTGTGTCCGCGACTGTGCTTTTTTTTTTTGGCATATATGTGCAGGATGCATTGACTGTATATAACAGGCAGGAAGTCGTCGAAATATATTCCACTCTGAGGAAACTTAGTTCATGATTGGACGCGCGGAAGAAAACGTCACATTTCGACATGTTGCGAGAGCGGTGAGAAACGAGGCTTTGCGCATGTCAAAGCAAACGACAACAACTAAATGACAACTGAGACCTGCTATTATACGCTAATTTCGACTGGTAAGAACAAATGATCTAACCAAAAACATTTACATATTCTTGTTTTAATCAAACACATCCATATAGAGTGCCTACCGCCAGTCTATGTGTGTGTTAACTTAGCATGTTTAGCTTTGTTTTTAGCCATTAGCGATTCTCGAGCTCGTTTTCCAAGGCCTAACTTTAGCGCCCGACTTTATGATGTTACGTTTTCCACAATTTCCGCACAATAGCTGCAATAAATTCTTTTCGAGGGTCTGGAAACCATTATTACAGACATTAGGATGCCAACTTCATATTTTACTTGATAACTACATATTTTTTTCTGTCTACTCTGGAGGTATTTTCATTAACGTTAAAGGTAATTACTGAAAATTTCCTTATTTGGTGCGCAATTAAGGTCCAGTGTTTATCTTTAATTACCTGTTTTGTGTCATCTGTTACGTTTTCATCAGGTTGTTCATTTATTTTTTTTAATTAGGGCTTGCAAACTACATGATAACTCTAGGTTGCATGCCTTGTGTATTCATCCCACGATATAATGTTCATATATTTAAAGCTGATTACAGCATTTTGAGGGCATCTGTGAAAAGAGATGGCTACATTTGTTGAAAAGTTACAGGCTGAGATTGGCAGTTGGTGATTGGTGACCTTAGTGCTTTCTGTTACACTATCAAGCAGCGACAGCATCCAGGAAATGCTTGCAGGATGCACTGTTGCCAACTCCTCAGTAAGAAAAGTCGCTATTGGCTGGCCCAAAAGTATCTGAAAGTCGCTAGATGACATCACCATCTAATTTGCATAAATACCATGTGACGTGATTGACATACATTCCCTGTCACCAATGGGTTTTTATCAATGCCAACAAAAGTATTGCAGGTACACATGTTTTATGTTGTCATTAAATTAACACATATGCCATTATAAAAACAAAAATGTAATGCAAAATAAAAACAATGAGAATGTAATGAAGGAAATAACATGTAAGATAAACTCTGTTATTTTAAACTAGTCATGTCTTTAGATCAATTTTGATTTCACGTGGTGTGTCAAGAAATTAACATCTAAGAAAAATAATTTTTATAGTGTCAAAAGATGAAGTAAGTGCTGGAGTTGTTTCACCCATAGTGAACCTTATCTCTCCCAGCAGGCGTAAGAAATGGGGAAGGCTCTTTCCCATCTGGTGAAGCAGAGCTGTCCGGAAGATTGTCAGGACAGTCTGACCTCATCTCAGGAGTACAGTGACATGCAGACCGATGATGGAAAGAGCAGTGGAGGAGACGTGTCTCAGTTCCCGTACGTGGAGTTCACCGGTCGAGACAGCGTCACCTGCCCCACATGCCAGGGGACTGGAAGGATCCCACGAGGTGTATTTCTAATTGCAGACTCCACCTGTTGAATTCATTGTTTCAATAGACTCAAAAATGAGTAATTTTTCCTATTTCATTTCTCACTAAACATTAACATGAGGTGACTGATTACCAATTTATGTGCAGGACAAGAAAATCAGCTGGTGGCACTGATTCCATACAGCGACCAGAGGCTGAGACCAAGGAGGACGTAAGCAATATTGAATTTTGACAGTCTCTGTTCTTACATGGATTCAAGACCGAGATTTTTTTTTCAATTTACAATCTCAATCTTAACCACCTTAAGCTTGTCCTTTTTATTATAGTAATATTGAACATTTGCTTAAATTGAACATATTCTTATTGGTAAGCCATGGGATTCTTTATTCAATGAAATGTTGAATGCAGAGGTGTCCAAAGTATGTCCGGGAGGGCATGTCTCGTACACATTAGCTTCAACCAACATATAAAACACCTGATCAGACAACGAAAGAGGGGCTTAATTAATGTGAATCCAGTTTAAGGTCCCTACACACCTATGCGAATTTAGGTTTGCACAAACGTTTGGATGGCTTCTCTGCAGGGAGCTTTTTGCTGCAGTGACGTTCCCTGCCCTTGGATGGGGCAAGTGGGTACTGTAGGATGTGTAGTGATGTGTTTGTCGTTCGTTAACAAGAATGAGTCTAGCTTGTTAGTAAAAACTCTATTCAGGGAGTGAATCGTTTTCTTTGGTGTATGCGGATTGCACTGAAAAACACAGGTGTGCAAGTTAATTTATGAATCATTTCAGTTTGCAAGTAGATAAAAAAAAATCAATTTTGTACGATTTAAACGAATCATTGAAATGAATCATTCTTTTAAATGAACAAAACTTAATAGAACGAATCACCAAAAGTGAATGAAACTTCCCATCACTTTTCAGGGGCGCCCGGCTGTTTTATAATCGTTTTTGGGTTTGCGAACAACTCATAGGCCCAACAACACGAGCTTCTAAATGTTCATATTCTTTTCTTTGGTGATTTTTTTTTTTTTTTTTTCACGTGATATATCGTTGGAGCTCAATGTTTTTGATCAAGGCACGTTTACGCATGAAACTTCAAAAAGCTGTTGGAGACCTTTTGTGTGCATACTAGCAAGGGTTACAGTTTTTGCAGGATTGTGGCCCTCCGGGACCAACTTGGACAACTCTGGTATAACGCATAGAGCAAACCTGATCACTAAAACACATGTTTATACTAAATGAAAACTTGTTTATTATATGTTCTGTAATTACCTTCCGTTACTCTAATTAACTACTGGTTTTTGCTTCATAGTAAGCTGTATGTGACTGCTTCAGTCGCTGTGTGCCTGCTGCTGTCCACTCTGGCCGTCTTCTTCCTGTTCCCTCGCTCTATTGATGTTAGCTACGTGGGAGTAAAGTCTGTCTATGTTTCTTACGACATGAACAGACGAATTGTGTATCTGAACGTAACCGTAAGTTACATTTCAATAGAAGCTGTTTGCAGATTGCTGCAGAAAAAGCAATGCTCATACCTGTGCTCTGGTCCTTGTCTCATTTCATCATGTCTTTGTTTCATTTAAAGAACTCTCTGAATATTACCAACAACAACTATTACTCTGTGGATGTGGCCAACATCACAGCTCAGGTGCAGTTCTCCAAGACTGTGATTGGAAAATCCCGCGTGAGCAACATCACCACTATTGGACCCTTGGATATGAAGCAGGTATAGCTTTAACTAAGCAGTAAATAAAAAAAAAACACATTTAAATGTTTTTGTATTGTTTGTTCAACAGATTGACTACATGGTACCCACCACCATAGCAGATGAAATGAGCTATATGTAGTAAGTCTAAATAGCTTTACTTTTGTGGAAAGTGAGCCCAAATGGTCTGTTTAAAAATGTTTTCTTTTACAGTGACTACTGTACGATGCCGAGCATTAAGGTGCACAACATTGTGGTTATGATGCAGTAAGTATCGTGAATCAACAATTAATTTAAAAACACTAACACGAGTGTGTTCACAGCATTCATTAACACAATTATGTCCAAACAACTTTTTTTTTTTCATAATAGCTATCCTTGAAAGTGTTTCAAAATAATGTGTGTACAGCTGAAAATGATTAATGCTAAAATTTTAGCAGTTAGCATTTCAGGCCGAAATTCAAATCAGACAAAAAGATGCTAAATTTGGATCAGGCATGTTCAAAGTCACATTTTGTGTGTGGTTTTGAGACAACAATTGCTCGTCTCATTCAAAAAGGCATGTAAGGAGATCCTTCCCATGTTTTTTTTTTTTAAAGTGCCCTTATTGTGATTTTGTTAAATTGTTTGCATTTTCAACATATTAATTTTATTTTACCAGATTTGATTGCGATTCCCAAATGATTAATTTAGTGGCTCATTTATAATAAACCCCTCCTCTAAGTGACACAACCAGAGCAGTTTTGGGATCTGCTCAATTAAATCTATCTGGCCCGGTTTTCACCTTTTGTTGACAACACCTTTTGTTGAAATTGCGTTGACAAATGACAACCAGTAAACAGAGTACAACCAAACTCCCCTTGATTGAATAAAAAAAATCATGCTCAACAGAGAAGCTTGAGGTTCATCTTGAGTGTGTTTATCCTTCAGGGTCAAAATATGGTTCCAGTTCCTTACTCCACATTGAATAAATGAATTCCTTAGGAATCAGACACAGATAAAATTACACTTCCCCTTCCTGTACGCTAATCTTTGTGAAAGGCTTGCACAGAGGCGTTCTCCTCATGCAACTGCTGTGTAATCTAGGAGCCATTACCTTGATGTTTGGGGTGGAGTTTTATTTTCTCCTCAGTTCAGTTTCTCGGCATGTATGATTGATACGGGAAGTTGTTCCGTGTGATTTGTAAGTTCACAAGCTAAAAGGCTCAAGATTCAACTAGGACTCATCTCTGCAACTCTGAGTCGACTCTTTCTTATTCAAGGTAATATTTTGATACGCAATGCACTTTCAGTTTTATAACTCCCGCAGGGTGCTCCTCAAACCTAAAGCAATGTTTCACACCACATGAGAGGTCATTTTTAAAAACCCATTTTAACAGTTATAAATAACAGAGCAAAGAATCATAAAACATAATCTGATGGTTTCATAAATATTACAATATATAACAAATACAATCATGAAGTTCTGGCTATTTGTTGGTATTGTTAGTTGGCTAAATTAACATAAAAACTGAATTGTTTCCATTAAAGCTATTCATTCCTTATAATAATTAAAACCTGTTAATTGGTTGGTAAATAAAAATGTTTTAACAAATTGGCTAATTGCTCGTCTCTGTATTTGTGTATTTTCAGGGTGACAGTCACTACCGTGTACTTTGGACATGCTGAACAGGTGTCTCAGGAGATGTACCAGTACGTGGATTGTGGAGGGAACACTACATCTCTGCATGAGTATAATCTAAACACCCCGGGGACAGGCTAAAAATCACCCTGCTTGAGTAGCATCTTTCTCTGTCCTACTCTCCTGTTGTTTGAGGGTGTACTGCACTTGAGGTTGTTCTCCACTAGATGTCAGGGTGTGTGATTCACGAAAAAGGCACTTTATTCTGCTGTTCACTAAGCAATATGAACAATTTAAGCTCTTCATAGCACTCATTCCAGTTCACTTTGCCAAACATTGGTATGACATCTGAAATGCTTTGTTTTTAAAACCTTTGAAAACATTAAATGTAGAGATGTAATTGACATCTACATGAACCCCTTGTTTTGTAATATAAACATGTTCTGAAGTAATTGATCACTTTTCACTAGCTGCTCATCAGTTTATTTTTTAGTATCATGAACCTATTTTTTCAAAAGCTCTTTACAGTTGAAAGAATGCTAGAGTATGAATTTATTTCATTGGAAATTTTGAAGAAGGATTCCTTCGGAATGTCATGGAATTTTTCTGACATTATTGCTTAACTCTGTGTTTCTCAATAATTTCTTCTTTCATAGAAATTGATTAGGAAAGTTGAGTGAATTCTAGTGTAAATAGTGTGCTTGAAAAAAGTGAAATGATTCACTGTTTATTTAGTTTGCTTTTTTGTAGTGAAATATTCTCTCTTATGAGGGGGGAAAAAAGAGATGCATTTCTTAAGAAAAAAGATAAACCGCTATTTTGAGCAATCAGAAAATCTGATGGCAGATTTCCTCAAATCCCAAATAATCACTTACTAAAATAGATGTGATTTGCGTATGTGATAACGTTTAACAGTTCTCACAAATTAATATATATATTTCTAATATTTTTATCCTGTTTGTAAAAAGAAAAGAAGGTGAGTTAATGCTAATAAAATTGGCTGCTTACATGATTTAGTAACTTCATGACATTCTCAGCTTCATGTAAATGTTTGGTTGTAGCATTATTTGTACTATTGAATGATTTGTGATGCAGTGCTGTAGTAACACAATCCTTCTAATGTCCATTAAATAAAGTTGTTTGTCACCTGTCTACTATTTTTGCAAGCAATGTATATTTGTTTAAGTGTTTAATTTGTTTTTCAATGTATTTAATATATTTAATTTGAATATTTTTTTAGTTTGAATATAATTCAACACAATTGCTTCATATACAGTTAAACATCCTCATAATAATTTCGAAAGTCTATGAGTCGAAAGGCTAAGCTCTCAATTTATCGCTCAATCTCACCTATGGCTATGAGCTCTGGGTTATGACTGAAAGAATAAAATCTTGGATACAAGAGGCCAAAATCCGCTTCCTTCACAGGGTGATGGGGCACTCCCTTAGAGATGGGGTGAGGAGCTCAGTGACTTGGGAGGGGCTTGGAGTAGAGCCACTGCTCTTCCACATTGAGAGGAGCCAGCTGAGGTGGTACAGGCATCTGTTCCGGTTTTCTCCTGAACGCCTCCCTAGGAAGGTGTTTTGATCATGTCCTACTGCAGAACGCCCCATGGAAGACACAGGACTCGATGGAGAGGTTATGTCTCCAGATAGGCCAGGGAATGCCTTGGTATCCCCCCGATAGAGCTTGAGGGAGGTTTGGGCATTTTTGCTTAGAGGGCTTACTAATCCAAATGCTTACTCTTAGGAATTAAATAAATAACCAAGAGATTGGAAGATAAATAAACAAAAAGTAGTTTAATTATTTCAACTACATATAATTGTAAAATACACATCGTAAAAATAGTAAATGCTCTGCATGATTTACAAAATGGGAAAAACAGGAAAATTTCAAAACGCAGAAGTAAAAATAATGGCAATGCCTAAAAAAGCAACAGGATGCAAACTATTGGAGCACTCATAGAAATAGAAATAAGTAGCAAAATATTGCATAAAATAAAAATGCTGTGGTATAACATGGTTCCAAATATAGTAAGATCACTTTTTAAAACTATTTCATCTGAAAAAAATACTTAAACAACAGTGAGTCTCTACATAAATGTACAAAAATTTTACAAAAGTAAAAGTTTGGATGAAGGGAAATGTGCATGTTTAACACAGAACAAAAACATTGCTGAATCTGCACCATGGTGATAATATAGCAATTATATGACATCTGTCATTTTCTGCATGTCTAATTATTATCATTTTATAGCCCCCACAATTTTGCAATGCTTATTATGTGAAGACACAATGAGAGAAAAATGTTTTTCATATCTAGAAACAAAGCAATGAATCCAGGAGAGACAAACTGCACTGTTGTTACCATGGACACTAATTGCAGATAAAGATGCAATATCTTTTCAACTGTTTGGTTTAATTATTCAGACAAAACATTGTCTCTGTAAAGACTTTTAGATGTCAATTAAGGACAGAATTAAATTTGTACTGCAGCAAGGCATTTAGGGGATTTTTAATTCACAGAGTTGTAAATCTTTCACCATAGACCATTGTTCTGGTTGTCAAAATTGCTGGAGAGAATAGTTTCATCTTTCTATAATGGGATTGTAACCAAAAGCTATAGCATCCCTACAATTAATCTTAGTACCCCTAAAAGAAAGCCATTATATTATACATTAAGCTGTCCCATTAAAGTTTCAAGACAAGCTGGAATTTTTATCCTTCTGTCCCCATGATGGTCAGACTGCAGGTGACTGGCAAAAAAAAAAAAATGTGAACAAAGCTTGCAGTGTGGACATTGAACTATTTTAAATGCCTCTAATCAAGCAATGACCCTGAAATCTCATGTTCCAAGACCATGTTGTGGTTGTGCCACTGTACAAACAAACCAATGCCACAATTCCAGCATTTTTCATATTTATTAAGAGCAGGTTATCTTAAAAATTTCAGGTTGTAAACCATGCTTTTATTAAGGGCTGAGCAGCACACAACCCCTAATCCTAGAATCAACCCTGATCTGGCAACAACATATGCCAAATCACCTTAGACAAATTATTACTCAAATTAGATTGCAAAAAATAAAGATGCTGAAATCTTTATTTTTTGCAATCTAATTTGAGTATGCATTAGAGTTGAAATATATAAAAATATATTTTTATTATACTTCACTCTTGGTGTAATACTAAATATAGTTATAAGTATTATTACTTTTTTATTAATAGCAATAGGAAAACAATGCAGCTTATAATAATATTATTTTTGTCTGATTCCATTTCTAAAATTAATAGAAACCATCTGTTCTAAATGTCTAAATCTTCCTTGAAATACACTTTCAAGAAGTTAATGTTTTGTCTGATGGAACTTATGAACAGATGTTAACATAGTCATGCTGGTAACAAAGTGAAACAAGGCTGTGCATATTTACATGGCCCCTCCCCTCCCCCAGTACATATTTAACAACTTGAACCATGTTCCTGAACACACCCACTAGATGTGCGCATGAAGACATCCGCACAGTGCAGTTACTGATTCAGTGCTGTGAGAGCGCTGAACAACACACACGTGTGTCACATAAGCACACTTGTCTCTGAGACATGGGGCTTCAGCACAAAGAGTTCTCAAGTGCCGGCCAGAAGACTGGTCTCCAAATATGGAGGATTGAGAAACTGGAACTGGTTCCTGTGCCTGAAAACTTGTACGGAGGCTTCTTCACAGGTGATGCCTACCTGGTGCTATACACTATTAAAGGTCAAGACTCGTCCGTCTATGATCTGCACTTCTGGCTAGGTAAGATCAAGATTCTAGCTATCTTAGAAATCTGTTGGATAAACTTTATAACAGTGATGCAATGCAATTCTTTGCATGTATTCTTCATTGACTGCAGAAAGACAGAACATTGTTAAATCTAATCTACTGTACAACTTGATCAGTTCCACAGAGTGCCAGTAATCAAACTGCTATCTTTCATCCACTAATTGAGAATACAAAAAAAAATATTTTAATGGATTTAAAAATATAGTTAAGTGGTAAGCGTCTGTTACTCTGGTGACCCCTTTTTAATGTCAATGTTAAACTAGTTAACATGAGGCTCAAATGTACACAATGCACATAAAATACTGAGCAACATAGAATATGACGCTTTAGTGCTTATGGTTGTAAAGTTTATCCCCAGAGCAGGTCACCAGTTATCAGCACTGGACTTTCATCAAAACACTTTCTCATTAAACAGTCAATAATAAATACATGTTTTTCTTACTTTATAATATGGAACTTATAGTATAAAGCTCAGGAAAATTCAAAATAACTAAATAAAAAAATTACAATATAATAAGCCTAATGCTTCACTCTGATATTTTTCATCCCATTTGAACACAAACATTTATATTTTTACCTTTGGCAAGGCAAGGCAAGTTTTTTCATTTAGCACATTTTGTACACAGGGTAATTCAAAGTGCTTTACATCAGAAACAAAGAATAAAAAAGAAAGTTCATTTAATAAAATAATACATATAAAATCATGTTGATTAAAAACTAAAAATTAAGACATAGATTAAGATAGTGAAGTGCAGAGATAAAATAGTTGTTTGGCGAAACTATTTGGCAAAATTGTAAATATATTGACATCTGGTTGCCAGTTCAAAAAAGGGTCTTGAATTATGAAATTTAGCTTATGTCCTTTTAAATTGACCCTAATTTGTGACAAAATATATCCTGCACTTGCATGATAATTTATGTGTTTAGGATCAGCATTTTGAATATTATATTATGTGTCAGTATCTTTTTATAAGACTGTGTGAGATATTATGGTGGGGTGAGAGGGGGGGCAGTGAAAGCTCAACACAATGATTATTAGATACATAATAGAATATGTATTGTTACTGACATGTGAAGGAGTCAGATGTGAAAAGATTCAGTAAGTCCTCAGAAAGTTTCTAATACTGAACACTTAAAGCTTGTGAGATTCATTGATTTTTGAGAGATAATTGCTGACAGGAAACCACATGCATACATGCAAAGCACTTAATATAGCTTCTTCCTTTACTGAAAGTGCTTTTCCCAATAATGCTTCAGAAATATCAATAACTGTGATGTTTGATTCTTAGTATAAGTGGCTATGACCACTAGCACATACAGAGAAAGAAAGAGATCATTATCCATATGCAGGTTGCTCTGTGGTATCACATAAACCTTTTTTTTTCTTAAGCAACACATCTGCTCCTCCAGGCAACAGCTAATAGAGCAAGCTGTAAAACTGATTCTGCAGAAAGAGTAAACACCTGCTAAAGCGCACAAAAAATATCTTAATTCTGGTTTAATAAAATCAAGCCTAAATAACAAATAGCTAATAATCGACCTTACTGTTCATCCAGCTAGCTGAAATATAGCTGTGGTACAATTTAAAAAATTAAGACTAAAGTACATTTCAGTCAATAATGTGTTTCTCTCGAGGTAATCACTGCACACAGGATGAAAGGGCGGCAGCTGCCATCTTTGCCACTCAGATGGATGATCACCTAGGTGGTAAACCTGTTCAGTACCGGGAAATCCAGGGTTCCGAGTCCAACAAATTCACCAGCTACTTCAAAGGCGGGATCAAGTACAAGGTTTTTTAATCAAGTCTATTTCGTCTAGAATATGAGAAGATGCCGAAAAGTACATCTATACAAATTTTTCTGTGAACAAATGTAAATGATTCATGTGACCTCTGCATAGATTGAACTTTTGAGCATTCTGAAATTCTGATTCATCCTCGTCACTTAGATCGAGGGAGAGCGGTCATCGATTCTAAGTTTTTAAACTGCCTTAAATCAACCTAATCTGTTTCAATTTGCTTGAAATCATTTCATTTATTCCACATCAAGGAATAAACAGAGAATGTTTATATTTTGAGATCAGTTCTTTACAGTCATTCTATTTTATTTTATTATTATATCTATGTTATATTTTATTATTATATATTTTTTGTTTTATATAAGCGAGCCTGTTTTTGAGTGGAGTATTTAAATGAATGCATAACTATCAACTATGTGTTTCTTTAGTTGTTTTTTTAGACAAATTATCAAATATTCCTCATATCAATAGGGCCAGAATAATATATTTAAACATCACATTTTACTGTATAAAATACAGAAACAAATAATAGCTTAAAGCTGCCAGGTTTAAGGTACACACTTAACAGCTTTTGAAATTCCCAATAGTAATACAATTTAAGCTCTAAAGCACTTTACAGCAATGCAGCTTTGAGTTAAGTTTACTGCCTCTGGGGTCTTTAGAAGACAGTTGTCACATAGCAAACACTTACTATTTGGTTAGACTAAGTTAGTTTTTTATAAACAATTATTTGACTTTTTTACTATTTAACAAGAGGGCGGGGGACAGATTAGGAAGAGAACAGTGTCATGATAGAAAGCTAACCTTTTTACAAGACATAACATTAAGTTTCAATAATGTATTTATATAAATAGACAATGAGAGAAACCAGCAAAGCTTTAAAAATATTAGAGTGGTTATTTCATTTGTGCCACTGAAGTTAAACATTTCCATTTACTTCAGACAGGTCTAGCTGCTACCTAAGAGCAATTTACTAAATTATGGAAAAAATAGCAGCTCCTAAAGTAACTCCGTAAACATCTCCTCACACTACAAGTGCAGGATTAATTTTGTGTTTGCTGTTTGGGTGTGGTAATGCTCTGAAGGGATTGTGTTGATTTTTTGAAGACATTAAACCGCTTATTTTAGAGTTTGGCCTCATAGAGTTTTAAATATTGAAATATGAAGAGGTAGTGCATGGAAAATTATTATAATAATTATTATAATTATGTCATACCTTTACAGGCTGGAGGTGTAGCTTCTGGATTTCATCATGTGGTCACCAATGATTTGACTGCCAGCCGTCTCTTCCACATCAAGGGCCGCCGAACCGTCCGGGCCATAGAGGTGCCACTCAGCTGGGCCAGTTTTAACAAGGGAGATTGTTTCATTGCTGATCTGGGAGCTGTAAGATTTGCTACGAAAACACGCACACACATAAAAAAACTGTTGCATAAAAACACAAGTGCACTTCACCTAAAATAACAGTCATCTATGATTACTTAAGTAGTCTCTATATATATTCTCAAGTAAAGAACTATGTTGGAAAACACTTAAAAATATACTTATCTCCTCATTCCAGAATGTGCTATTGAATTTTAACTTTCTATATATATTGGAAGATTGCAAGGTTTGACTCAGGGGAGCCCCCAAGACATTAATAAGGTATACAAATGTTAATAGTCGTTACAGCTTTACAACAACAACAAAAACAGAAATATTATTTTTTTTAATTTTCAAATTATAAATAGAGTGCACATTGAATTCTTCCAAGGATATCTGCAATTTTTCTCTAAAGCATGCCTTTAACATCTAAACATATTTCTGGAACTAGAGAATCTACCAATGGTGTGGGTCAGAGTGCAACAAGTTTGAGCGCCTCAAAGCTGCACAGGTAGCGACTGGCATACGAGACAATGAGAGGAATGGACGGGCGAAGCTGACGGTGGTGGAGGAAGGTCAAGAGCCAGCAGAGATGATCAAGGTGATGAATTCATCCCAAGAAAGGATGAATTTAGCAGAATTCCCTCATTTCTTCTAGTGAAAGAATGTTGTGATTAAACCAATGTGCACAGATATGTCAACTATATTTGGTTTAGCTGAAAAATTTACTAATTATAACTTATTGTACTAACTTACTATCGTACATTATTTTACATGAAACATGTTGTTAATATTATTGCTTACATAAAAGATTCATTGTATGTGTGCATGGATACAGCTAGCAATAGCTTTATTTCGGATTCTCATCACAGGTTCTCGGCGCCAAGCCTGACCTCCCTAAAGGGGATGATAATGAGGATATAGCTGCTGATGTTTCAAACAGGAAAATGGCCAAACTTTACATGGTAGTCTACAGCACTTTCAATAATTTCTACACATATAATTTAAAAAAAACTGAAGAAACTATAACGTTCTCAAATTGCACTTTACAGGTGTCAGACGCAACAGGAAAAATGCAAATATCCCTTGTATCAACAGAGAATCCATTTAACCAAAGTGATTTGTTGTCTGAGGAATGCTTCATTCTGGACCATGGACAGAACAAAATGATCTTTGTTTGGAAAGGTGCAGCTATTAAATAAGGGGAAGGGAAATCAAATAGTAGAAAACGCATTAAATAATTACAGAGAGACTTGTCCTTGTTTTTTATCATGTAGGTCGCAATGCAAATCCAAACGAGAGGAAGGAGGCCATGAATTCAGCAGCAAGCTTCATAAAGCAGATGGGATACCCTGAAAACACACAGGTTTTGAAACAATTGATAATTTTCTCAAATTAGTCCCTAGAACATTTGAATCACTAAAGTTCCAGACAGTTGCTAAAAGAGACAAATTAACATTTACACGGCAACTTTAAAGAAATGGATCTTTAAGGCTACTGATTACACTCAAAGGATGTTTTGTACTTGTCTGGACATTTAGGCATGCATAAAGGTCTTTCACATTAATCAAATTAACTCAATGAGTGAATGGAAGTCTCCAAATCAGATTATCTTACAGGAGAATCAGTCCATGAAATCGGTACCTTTTGTGTTCTGCCATTTCTGTTACTACATTTAATCTTGTTATCATAATGTTAAGCCTGCTGCTGTAGCTATTCACGACAATTTAGTAACCTATATCTGGTGTAGGTAATCCATGGTAGTCGATTACATCAAATGTATATTTTTGTATAAAGAAGGCATGACAAAGCTAAAGGTCGCAGAGATGACAGGGAGAAATAAAGATAGCATCTTTTTACGTAAACATACTTTGAATGTCTTTTTTTCCATATCTATGAGAACAGATTCAGGTTCTTCCAGAAGGTGGAGAAACACCCATTTTTAAGCAGTTTTTCAACAGCTGGAAAGAGAAGGACCAAGCAGAGGGTCTGGGTAGAGTCCATGTCACTGAACGAATTGCTAGGATCCAGCAAATAGAGTTTGATGCCTCGCAGCTACACACATCTCATCAAATGGCGGCGCAGTTCAATATGGTTGATGATGGCACAGGAAAAACACAGGTGAGGATTAAAGGGAAACCTCTGGCTTTACCTCTCAATGGGTAATACACATGACAGATAATGCACTTTGTCCTCTGAACACTTGAGGCTGACTACAATTCCCAATTAAACAAACATGTTTAAAGCCCTGGCTCCATTAAGATTTTGATATGTTGCTTGAATTGATTTTTATGAAAAATTTGAACTTATTTGTTCAAAAAAATTAGATTTTAACATAATTAAGGGTGGAGCTACTCAAGTGAGAGAAATTAATCTATGCTAAGTTTTAATTCTTGTAATTTCTGATTTTTGACTCCAGCTGTGATGCTTAATAAAAAAGGAAATTACTAATTACCCAAACTCACACAATAGGGCCTGTTTTCTGCAAAAACCTATTGGAGAAATATGTTCTGCTAAAACGTATGGCTCACAAAGTACATGTTATATACCAACAATGGTGAGAATGTGCATTGATGACATGGTGCGTTAAATGTTTTGTACTAGTTTAGTAATCCTGACCACCCCTTGAGGTGCAGTTGCTCTTTACTTGAGTTACTTGACAGGAAAACCCTCATGAGAGAAACAATTATTCATTCATATAATAATGTGTGGTTTTAAACTTGAAACTGATTTCATTTTGTTATGAAAGTTTTGCCTATTTTGGTGACAATCGTTTACATTAATTGAACCTGATTTATATACTCTACACTCTGAGAAGGTACATAGGGGCTTATTTAGTTTGATAACAAACTTATAATCTCATTAAGAATTAATAACATGAAAATTGGTCAACATAACCTGTAAGTTTAAGTTCTTTATGTCAGGTTTGCAAACTTAGAAATACCTTTTTTCGCTTTGTTAATTGTTATGAAAGTAGCTGAATTTTAAAACTATTTTATTCACAACATGCCTTAAAAAGACTTCAAATTATTTAGCCAAGATCTAATACAATTAAAAAATATATTACTCATCAATCTAAACTACAAATAGTCTAGGTATGTTGTTCTCAACTGATCCCAGATTTGGAGAGTGGAGTGCTGCAGAACCGCAGGTGACACCAAGGTTCAGGTGGATCCAGAGACATATAGTCAGTTCTATGGAGGAGACTGCTACATCATTTTATATACATACCCCAAAGGAGAAATCATTTACACCTGGTGAGCCAAGAGGATTTGCAAAAATTGTGTACAAAGGGAATTAAATGGCTTTACTACACGCTTTCCCTTCCAGGCAGGGTTCAAGCAGCACCATAGATGAACTGACAGCTTCAGCCTTTCTCACTGTGGAACTAGACCGTTCTCTGGGAGGAAATGCTGTTCAGGTGAGAGGAAAAAAGGTTTTATCTATTGTTTGCAAAAGTTACAAACATTCTAATCACATTAGAAACGTTTTTCTTTAACTGAAATCATAAAACAGTTCTATTGACTGTTTAATTTAAATGTTCAACATTTCATTTCATTTGTGTCAAAACAAATATTTTTTAACATTAATTTCACACTACACTTATTCATATTATTATTGGATCATTCTTGGAGATAACATTTAAAGGAGGGGGAAATTATTTTTAGGGATACTTGGGTCAGTTGACATCATAACAGGCTAATAGCAAATCAGCAGGTGCTTTAAAATACCAAGAGTAACAACACAAATTGCCATTGGTCCTAGGGGTGTATTACACCTAATCCACCACCAGTGAGCCGCATCCACTTGGATGATGTGAAGACTACCATTCTCCACCAGAACTCCACTCTCTGTAGATTAGTAGTGTAGCCAAGTAAAACAAATTTGTTATTTGGTAATGGCTGGGTTTGGGTTTTACAAAGAAATGATACCTTTAAATTTTTAATCACCAAAGACAGTCAAGAGTACTGAGTGTTAGCAATCTTATGCTGTTCCAATTCATCAAATAATTTCCTAGGTGAGAGTGACTCAAGGAAAGGAGCCCCCTCACTTGCTCAGTCTCTTCAAAGACAAGCCATTAATAGTGTATCAGAATGGAACATCTCGAAAAGGAGGACAGACCCCTGCTCCACCAACCCGGCTCTTTCAAGTGCGCAAGAATCTGGGAACCATCACACGGATTAGTGAGGTTAGTCCTTGTCATGCACAATGTCCAACCACCATGAGCCATTAGTTTATTAACAGACCTGCTTTCAGTGATAGGCTCACCACACTGCTCTTTTATGAAGCTGAGGTTAACCTAGTAGTGTATCTAGGTCACAAATTCAGCTCTGGCATGTCATTTAGTACAAAGCAACTGCTTTCCAAAACAGAGCACCGCATTGTTGGTTAGTGTGACCTATTTGGAAACATCCTGTTTTTTTGGTTTGTGGTCAAACAGGTCCATGCAAAAGCATCAAGTCTGAACAGCAATGATGCCTACCTGCTGAAGTTACCTCAGGAGGATGGGTACATCTGGAAAGGGAAGGGGGCAAGCGAGGAGGAAGAGAAAGGGGCAAAGTACATCAGTGAGAAGCTGAAGTGCAAAACCAAAACAGTCAAAGAAGGAAATGAGCCAGGTAAGCGCAATCTGCATTTGATTTCACGTTCTTAACTCACACATGTTTTGATATATTCACATTCTTACCTGATGTAAAAGATGACTTCTGGAAGGCTTTGGGTGGAAAGACAGAGTATCAGACATCCAGTTTGTTGGAGACTGAAACAACAGCACACCCTCCTCGACTGTTTGCTTGTTCTAACAAAACTGGAAGGTTTATTGTGAGTATCCAGTTAAAAATTATTTTTGTACATTTATTATACTCAAAGCTGGTAAATATAAAATGTGGCATTAAGGAAACTCTTAAAGCTTTACGTTAATATACTCAATGGGTATTTACTTCATCCAAAACACAAGTATAATCAGTACATATGAAAAACATAACGCAAAAATATATGCATATACATAGTTTAAATCTTCGGCGTCATGGTGGCGCAGTGGGTAGCACGGTCGTCTCACAGCAAGAAGGTCGCTGGTTCTAGGCTCGGCTGGGGCAGGTGGCATTTCTGTGTGGAGTTTGCATGTTCTCCCCGTGATCGCGTGGGTTTTCTCCGGGTGCTCCGGTTTCCCCACAAGTCCAAAGAAATGCAGTATAAGTGAATTGAGTAAGAACGATTGTCCATAGTGTGAAAGTGTGAATGAGTGTGTGTGAATGTTTCCCAGCGATGGGTTGCGGCTGGAAGGGCATCCGCCGTGTAAAACACATGCCAGAGAGTTGGCGGTTCATTCCGCTGTGGCGACCCCGAAAGGAAAGAAAGCCGACATGAAGATGAAGGAATGAATGAATGTTTAATTCTTTAAAGAGAAAATCTATAGTTATATCAGTTGTGAAAAATGTACGTATGTGACATGAACAAATCGCATGTTCAGATTTTTAAACAGAAATTAAACTTCATATTGTGTAAATCCCACGTAAATGACCAAAATTCATAAAGGGGAATTTAAATCTATACCAATAAATCTTTAACGTTAGTAAATATCTTAATTATACTTTGGCGTAACAAACGAGTCAAAAAACAGCAATTGAAAATGAAATATGATGTGTTGATTTCAGAATTCCAGTAAGATGTCTATTTGCGACTAGAATTATTGTTCACGATTTTGGTTTATATTTGGTTCTATATTTCGATATTTCTATGCGTACCCTTCTCTCTACAATGGTCACAAGTATCTTCTAAGTTACATTAATGAATCAAATCAAAGTCCATCCATCCATCCATCTTCATGTCGGCTTTATTCCCTTTCGGGGTCGCCACAGCGGAATGAACCGCCAACTCACTGGCATATGTTTTACGCAGCGGATGCCCTTCCCTGCCGCAACCCATCGCTGGGAAACATTCACACACACATTCACTCTTTAACACTATGGGCAATTGTTCTTATTCAATTCACTTATTCTGCATGTCTTTGGACTTGTGGGGAAACCGGAGCACCCGGAGAAAACCCACGCGATCACGGGGAGAACATGCAAACTCCACACAGAAATGCCACCAGCCCCAGCCGAGCCTAGAACCAGCGACCTTCTTGCTGTGAGACGACCGTGCTACCCACTGCGCCACCGTGACGCTCTCAAATCAAAGTCAATAATTAATAAATAATTAAGAAAGTTGTTTGGGGGAGCAAAGGTGCCAGTGAGTCTCTATTGGTAATAATTATTGAAATAAAAAATGAAAATGGGTCCTACAGACCCCAGCACATACAAGTGTTAAAAGAGTGTTTATAAACTGACAGATTGAAGAGGTGCCTGGTGAGTTTAACCAAGACGACCTGGCAGAGGATGACGTCATGTTGTTGGATGTCTGGGATACGGTTAGAAAGTTGTCTCTTCTCTGATATCATGGCTACCATTAAAAGAATGTGAAATGATTGAAAGTAATCTCCTGATTTGAGTGACATACCACTGACTCTTTATTTGCCTCTCAGGTGTTTGTTTGGATCGGAAAGGATGCCAATGAGGTAGAAAAGACTGAATCTGAAAAATCTGGTGAGATTCCTGAAGCACTTATTTCTTTTAAAACTGTTTTCCAACCATACACAGATTTTTAATCATCTGCATCTTAATTGATCTGAACACACAGGTAGATTAAATTATTTGATTACAACTTCAGTATTTTATCTTTTCTGATAAATTGTTTCTACTTTAAAAGCAAAAAGCTACATTGAGACGGACCCGTCAGGACGGGACAAGGGAACTCCTCTGGTTGTTGTAAAGCAGGGACATGAGCCCCCCAATTTCACTGGCTGGTTCCTGGGATGGGACGCCTCTCGATGGGACAGTGACTTCATGGCTAGAGCTCTGAATTCCCTCACTGTAACTTAGCAACTCTCCAGCCAACAGTTTACTGAGATGGGTCAGTCTGTTAAGTTTAGAATTAAAAGTTTATTTAGGCCTACCAATGGTCATCAGTTGAATTAGTCTTATGTGTTATGGTTGCACTGTAAAACTTTTAGCAAACATTTCTCTGGACATTTGGCCAGATTTATCCTTCAGCTCTTTATTTCTGTTACGCATGATCAGAAATTACTTTGAAATCTAATTATCTACTGACAACATGTAAACTTATGTGTACTTTATGTGAAGAAATTTTTTTTTATTAAAGTTTTAGTAAAATGGTGAAATAAATTTTGTAATTCTGTTGACCAGAATTTATAAGGAATACAATTTGAACCCTGACATAAAAATCACTTCTTTAATGAAATTTTAGCATAGTTCAGAATATTTGTATTGGATTAAAGCAGTGGAATTTCATAGAATATAGAATTCTAAACCATGTACACCTCATGAATCAATAATATGGAACAAAAGAGCAACACTTTAAAGCATAAAATAGTTGTACGAAAAAGAATCATTAATGGAGGTTAAGGGTATAATAAAATGAAGCATTCAGGCCTTGATAAGAGAAATTAACGATGCAAATAACATTTGATATCCAGGACTAAAATATGCTGAGCCATCTATTCGGTTACAGAAACCTAGAGTTTGGGGTCTCAATGTTGATTGTTTTGTATTAGTTTTTTTTTTTCACTTGAAGCCTGAAACATGTAGCTCTATTTCTGCTTGCATTCAATGGTTTGACTTGAGAAACCCAATTGATTGGATAAAGCTAGGTTTAAATTGCAAGGTGTACTGATTCACATAAAAAACAGCCTGCATGGATATTTCACAATTCCTTCCTTGTTAAATGACAAAATATTGTTTTTTGAATAAAAAAAATGTGTGATTGTAATCTGAAAGACTGTAGTGATTTAGAGTTAGTGATTGTTTGTGACAGTTGGAATCTGTAATGCAAACATTCACATGTATGCTGTTATCTACTGCGTGTTATAAAGAAATAAAATAACAAAAAACTTTTCTGTGACTACTGAATCAAAACCTACAATTAGGCTAACATTCAGGGTTTCTGTAGGTTTCATAAGGTCAAATTTAAGACTTTTAAATACCTTTTTACAACCGTTAAGAACCAAATTTAAGAACTATATCATAACATCAAAAATGCATACTCTTGTGTAATGAACAGTGTGCTTTAAATACATTGTTCATTAACTTTTTTTTTATTATGACTTTTATGTTTTTGTGAGCATTTACAAAGTTACAAAGTATAACTCTGGCAACCTTAACCATCTTTTTTTCCTTTTTTAATATTGTAGCATTTAAAAGCATTTTCACAAACTCCCCCACCATCACTTTTGCGCCTTTGAGCATTTATGCGTTTTTTCTCAATCTCTGGCAAACCTTACAATCACATTTAACTTTTTTTTTATTTTTTTTACAAATGATGAGTTTATGTCAATATTTACCTACCCTAACAACTAACGTTCAGGTTTTTGAGCATTTATGAGTGTTCATGAGCAATTTCTCGTTTTCTCTGGCAAACCCAAACAACAAATTGTAAGATTTGTTTCAATTTTCGTAACATTTCGTAAGATCTATGAAAAATTATTTAATATAGTAACAAACCTGTTCAGAACCGCGACATAACAGTGAACTTAAGACTTTTCAAGACTTTTCAAGGTCTAAAAAGTTAGACTTTTTAAGAACCCGCGAAAACCTTTTCTTTTCACTACCAGTAGATGGTGCAAGTGTGAAAGAAAAGTATCCACAAAATCATTCACGGTCTCAGTGGCTAGTTTTTAAATTGGCCCCCCAAAAACCTAATACATCTAATGACCTTTTTACAGCTGTTACAATCAAATACACACTTATAATAAAACAATGTGAAATACTGAAACCAACAATGTTTTGTTTTAAGAACACATTCAAACGCAATTTCATGCACGAGCCTTTGTCAAACTTGAATTGAGTATAAATAGCGCACTGGGAAGGTAAAGTGGGCTTTGTGGTAATATTCTAAAGAGGCGAACGGCACAAAACATTGTCGAGCTCAGACGAGGATTGTGGAAGAGCAGTTAGGTTGAGGAGTATTCAGTAACGGTTCAATCGAACGTGTATTGAGTACGTGAGGGGCTTAGCGTACAAAGCAATTGTGTATTGGCGTCTTTGCAAGCAGTTCAGACAGTGAGCTCGTTCCTTTCGCAGACAGTAGGCCTCTCGGAAGTGTTTATTTTCTTTTGTTAAGAGTAACAGACCTAAATGACCATTCGCTTGACCTGTAGAAGTTTTCAGATAATGTATGTCTTAAACTTGTTTCATGTTTTAATAAAAATATGCCAACAAGAAATTGTCAACGTTTTAATTATTTAAAATATTCTTCTTTAGAAATCATGGCTTAACTAAAATAAATGCAATACGGTCTTCTCTGTAAGCTTAGATTAAATTTAAAATGTATTTTTTGACGAACTAGTCAATGTATTAAACTTATACCCACTCAGTTTATTTAAAACTGAGCTAGGAACTGAATCCGATTGGAAATTCACTTTGCAGATAAAGGAGATTCCAGCTACTCGCTTCATAAAACAAGAGAAAATACACTATAGTTAAGTGAAGGAAGCCACCAAAAGGAATAAACAAGTCAACGCGTGTAAAACCTCCGCTTGGTTTTTTCTGCTAAATTAAAAGTTTAACGGCTCACCTGTAACGCCTCGCAAACTTGACACGCCTCGAGCGACACAAACAGGTGGCTGGGAGGTGTAACCAAACAAAAGACAGACTTCACATTTACCAATCAGACTACAGGAGAGTTACGAGAAGCGCTCTTGTCTAAGCCAATCAGCGTGCGCTTTCAACTAGTGGGCGGGGCCGTAGATGTTGGAATCAAGTGGACGCAGCTCGCTCACTGAGGACTCGAGCTGACGCTGCTACAGGGAGTGGAGACACCACACTGAACTCAATGACAACTCACTGTTTGGACATTATTCGGAATATTATTTGTTCACTGAAATAAACTGTACCTCAAGGATTGCTTTGAAGAAGGTGGGTAATTATTAGCCACCATACCCTGGTGGTGGACAAGCTTACATTTAAATCAAAACAGTAGCCAGATAAATAACATCCTAACGCTATAACGACTTAATATGTAGGTTATGCATTCACTGTTCACGTAAACAACTCTGTAATAGTTGTCAGCGATTGTGATTTTGTTGTCACTTGTTTTGAGACCTATCTGATGCATGCAAAAATCCATGTTTATTTGTGATGTGCCCCTCCTAAACGCTTTCACAGATGGCAATGGAGGACATACTCGTGTTTTCCACACATGTCGCTTAGCGTTTCTTTCTGTTTGCGACTGGCATCTACTGTTGAACAATAAAATAATGGATTGAATAGACAGACACGAGTCTTTGCGCTCCAGGATTTTTCCGATGCGTAATTTTGGTGCCCCTGTGGCGCTACATGTGCAAATGGGCTCCCTGCTGTTATGTCTTTCATCCACTACCGGCTCCAAATGACACCCAACCAGGATGAACATGATTGCCTTTTAAAACGAAAAAGAGAAGAGCGTGTTGTTTAGAATAAAGCAGCAAGAGTAATGTAAAACTCACTACTCTGCCTCACTGCATTTCCTTTCTCGTTTGGTTTCAGGTTATTCTCTCTGCAGCCTCTCAAGGGAATGAGAGAAGCTTGGTGAATGTTTGCTGAAGCTGTGGCAGCAACAACACCTGGTCTCTTGAGTCCCTGTCTTCACTTTCATCCTTGTTTGTGCGAAGGAACAAGATGGGGAATGGATTATCAGAGCCTCTCGCTATCTTTCCCTGCTTGCCCTCTTTTCAGGCGCTGCACATTGTTATTCTTGGTTTGGACTGTGCTGGCAAGACCACGGTGTTGTACCGGCTACGCTTCAACGAGTTTGTGAACACCGTTCCAACCAAAGGCTTCAACACAGAGAAGATAAAAGTATCTCTCGGAGCAAAAGCCAGGACTGCCACCTTTCATTTCTGGGATGTAGGAGGGCAGGAGAAGCTCCGGCCACTTTGGCGCTCATATACAAGATGCGCAGATGGCCTTGTGTTTGTAGTGGATTCAGTAGATGCTGAACGCATGGAGGAGGCCAAGACAGAGCTGCACAAGATCACACGCTTACAGGAGAACCATGGAGTGCCTGTTTTGGTTGTGGCGAACAAACAGGATCTGCGTAGTGCAATGCCTCTTTGTGAAGTTGAAAAGATGCTTGCGTTGAACGAGCTCGGGTCTCATACACCATGGCACCTTCAGCCGGCTTGCGCCATTATTGGTGAAGGTCTACAAGAAGGCCTTGAGCGCCTCCACTCCATGATCATCAAGCGGAGGAAGATGATGAGGCAACAGAAGCGGAAAAGATGACTGGTGTTACCATCATGGAAGCCTCTGTGACGGCTCCGCTCGTGAAGTGCCATTGGGCTTTGTTGCCCTGCCCTCATTGGATTGGTGTTAGGGTGGGCTGAGTTTTATCAGTCAGGTAGGTCTGGATGAACGCAGTTCAGAGAGTTCAAGAGGACGATCTTGATCGAACATTTAGGTTGCTGGAGTGCAGCGGCATTGGGGCGAGCGCATGGAATTTCTACATCAACAAAGTGTTATGTAATTTGTTCTTTAGTTCATGGAGTTCTTGTGAGAACAGCACTGGATGTGTAAAGGCCAGAGTCTGTGTTTGTGTTACACCTATCCCAGCATTCACATGTTCTCTGGCCTGATTACCAAAGCTGCCATGGACTAATGAAAAGTCAATGTGTAAATTCAGGTGATTGTTTTAATCAAGAATGACTCGTGCTTCACAGAGCGGTTTCGTCTCTGCTGAGGGCCACCAGAATAAGCTTTACGGATCGCACAATGTTTTGGATCAGAGTGGAATCACATGGTTCTTAGACAGATGAATCTAAAGGTTTAAAAACTGTTCGCTTACACATGCAGCGAAAAAAAAAACTGTGAGAGTCCTGCTGTTGCTTCTAGCTATACCAACATTGTGCGCATTCCTGGATGAAACATCCTGTTTAAATGCACTTTAGTAGCTCCCTTTTAAAAAAAATGAACTTGTAACAGATTTTTTTTTAAACAGTTTATCATGTGACAAAAAGTAATGTATTGCTTCGGTTGAAGCGTTGTTACCTAGCCACTGTTTCACCTCCAAATGTGTCAGTTTGTCACGCATTGCTTGTGTGTTTGGGGATGTTCATATTTATGTGTCAGAATTTGTACACTTTGAATAAATCCACAAGTACACTGAGCATGGTTATTTTGAGTCTTTATTCTTTCTACCTGCTGCCTGTCTGTTTATTTAAGTTTAGCGTTAGACAGTTTCTAATTGTCTTATTAAACAGTATGACGCACTTTGAATCACTGATGTTTTGTTGTCAGTGCTTTGAGAAAGTGCAGGAATGACGTGATTGGTGTGCATAAGGTGTACTTTGTCCTCAAATAGCTGTATTGCTGAGTAAATGTTTAAAGTTCTGCTTGTTTGTCATTGTTACATCATCAGATTGACTCAAGACTTTGAATGGTGATGTTGTTGACAAGGTGCACTCTGGGAATTTCTGCGTAGCTTTCTTGTGTATTCATTGCCTTAAAACTAGAGTTTTCTTTTAAGTTTAATGCCAATCCACAGTTTACAAGTAGATACTATACTGATGAATATATGTGATTTATTGTCAGCATCACATGAGGCATCAGGAGCATCTCATCCCTCGCATTGAGAATGTCTCCATCACGTCAGTAGATCATATTTACAGTTTAGATTGTTGGTGAAAGTAGTAATAGTAAGACATCCAAAATAGACAAAATGTGTCATCCAATAGACACATTTTTCACACCACTTTCACCTCACCTTCCATATTTACTATACTAAAGATGTCAGGCATTTTGAAAAGCGCTTATGCTATTAAAAATCACCATGAGGGAAATTGTAAAGCTAATGCTAAAACGCATTTATAAGAACTTGGAATATGTTATTTTGGATGGTATACATCAGATATACTAACTAAGGGATACCAAACGACTCTGACTTGCTGACTTCATAGCAAATCATCAATTTTTCACAATAAACCTGCTCACAAACATTGTTCTTTTACAGTAAAAAGCTACCACAGCTCACAGTTTCTCTACACAACTGGTACTAGCTGGAGTTTCTAGATGCTGTTGCACGTTGGATGTGAGAGTTTTCTAGCACAGAACACTTTCATTTGGAACAAAAGGCCTTAATCCAGAGAGAGAGAGAGGCCTGTGAAGCAACTGACCAACTCTGGACGCTGCTCTGTTCAGCATTCTGGTGGCAGCTGGAGAATGGATGCTGCAGATCACGTGATGCTGGCCTCAGAGATAATAGAGGTTCTAATTGGGTCTCATATCATGAAAAATGCACAAGTCTGTGCTACAGAGAAGCTGAAGAACCAGGCTCGTTTGAAAACCAGTTTTTTGCTGCTCATTCAAGAAGACATTACAAAGAGAATTCACTGTTTAGCATCTCTGCTTGCTCTTTCATACAGCGATGTGCTTTTAGCTGAACAACATTCATTAGCGGTTTCTGCAGAGTATAGTTTTTTTAAAGAATTAATTTAGAAAGTATGTGTATTATCTTAATGTAACGTTTTGAGGAATTATGGACTTTTATTTTGTATTTACTGGTTTATAATAAATATATATTAGCATAACTATATATAGTTATTATAAACAAGTAAATAAAAATATAATGTCATAATGACTCTAAACAATAAATGTAGATAATACACATACTTTCAAAATAATAAATCTCTTATTTAATAGTTAATAATTAGTGGTGTAAAAATGAAGCCCCTAAAGGGAATGTTTTTCCCAAATTTTCTTTTGCAAGATTTTGCAGTCTCTCACAACAGTTTTTCATTCTCTGGCAAACCATGTTAGCATTATTTTGCTAAAAGTTTGAGTTTGTGAGATGACACCAATGTTATATGAGGGTATATTTTTTTTAATCTTTCTTGTGGTTAATGCGATGTCCCTTTAAGGGCTACATATTTTGGCACAACAATGGCATATGTTTTATTTAGAATTTATTGAATAAAATCATTTGAAAACAAACAAACATATTACAACATTTCAGATAAAACCCTAAATCTTTTTATAAAACATTTCTTACAAAAAGCAGAGGAATAGCTTAAATGGTGACCCAGCTGGCACCTCAACATAAACTGACATCAAATAGACATAAAAGTTTGACAAAGTTGTAAAAAAATTACAAAGTATAAGGCCAAAAAAACGTATATACAATATATATCAATTCTTGTCCCATTTTATCAATGCATTTGATGGAAATGTGGAAATTTTTCTGTGTTACCCTGATCAACTGGTCTATGCTAGCTTAAAAGCAGCGCTAAGAATGACGTACATTTGATGGACATTAAATCTAGAAATTAATCAGTATGCAAAGTTAGAGAGAAAATCAAGGAAGGATGAAATTATCAGGTATAGGATTCAAACTCCGAGACCAGTAGCACCCAGTCTAGCTTACAGCTCACAGCCCACTGCACCATGATCTACTGACTGCTTGCACTGTTTTTTTTTAATCACAATCTGAATTTAAATATGAACAGCTTTTAACAATGAAAAAGAGCACTCTAGATGTTGGCTCATATTACAAATATTCATTGTGAAAAATTATTTAAACATTAAATTAAGTATTTTTATAAACCTGCTGTTTTGTATCTGTTTTTACTTTACCGATTTTCCCTGGTATTGTATTTTAATCATCATAATTGCTGTCATTTGAAATGAACCTTTATTTCTGTTCTGTTTATATCTGTTCAGCACTTTGAGCAGCTTGCGCACACACACACACACACACACACGCACACGCGCACGCACGCACATGCACACGCGCACACAAGCGCACATAAAAGTATAGTAATGAAGATAAAAAATATGGCATTGAGTTGATGTCAAACAGATTGTCCTATGTATCGTATTCTACTATTTCTTTTTTTTACTCAAATACTACTATAACATCAAATTTTCACGGCAGAATGATGTTGAGATGCCTGCTGAAGAGTGAATAGTCTTTCATGCTTACAAACAAGGGTAAAACACATCTTTACTATAGTTTCTGTTTACTAAAATCAGGTATTTCTGTTTGTTCTAAAAGATTCTTCCATCACAAAGAAAAATTCTTCCATCACTATCGAACTTTAATCTGGCTAAAAGCTTTTTACTTCATAGTCAAAGATGGAAAGTAGGCAAATATTTAGTAAAAAAGCCACAAGAGGTTTCAGCAAGACGAGGGAAGTGTGCAGATCCATCGCCGTCTGTCTGACTGTCTGCTGGGATTTTTCCTGTGAAGAGTACTTGAGAAGCACACCTGACACCTTTATTCAATGTCCTGCTTCACAAATCACCAGAATGATGAGTAGAATTTTAATGAAGCCTGTAGAAGACACTACAGTTATGGTGTGCCTGTAAAGAGGGTTTTGTTAATGGCCAGGATACTTAATTCTCCATCCAATGTCTGTTCCACACTTTCTATCAGGGCAGAGGGTAGGTGTTTTTGCCTCGTTTTCATGACTGTTCAAAGGAAATAACCTAATCAGAATCATCCTGAAGTTAGCAATTCCCATGGCTATAGCCACTGTCCCTTCCTGTGCATGCGGCTGTGACCCAGTTCCTTTCCTTCTGATCCTGTGATGTAAGTGACATGGGACGGAAAGGGCAGGGTGGACAGAAGAGATCAGAATTGAGGGCAGACTTCCTGTTCGCTCCACCCAAGAACATGCTGATTCAGAACATAGCAGCATTTCAGTCAATCTTGTTCAACCGTTGTCCATGAGTGTAAAAACTAATTCAGATCATGTTCTTATGAAATTGTGTATTCATTTAATAATGTTTGTACCTAATCAACACTAGGCTTTTGTGAAGCTGCTTTAAAGCAACTGCTAAAAGTACTATATAAAACATATTGATTAATAGATTGATGGATGATTAATATAACAATATTTGTAACCAATGAGTTCAATGAAGCCATGCATCACAAAAAACTGGGTAAAGTTACTAAACTAATTTACAGTAAAACAAAGATTTTAGGCATAATATTGAAACCAACAGTTTGTCTTTCATATTTTTTTGTAGATGTAATACTTTAGAAACATGTAATACATATTTTGGACAACGAGAGGAAACCATCCGGAAGAAATCTCACACAAGTACAGCGAGAATATGTACCTCCACTCAAAATAACTATATCCTTAACAAGAATTTTCTTTTGCAGGAGGTTTACTTTAACAGAAACTTGAATAAGTGGGTTTAGTGACTTCTGATACTTTAGAATGTATTCATTTTTAATCCTTTTGCAATTCTATTTTCACAAGTTCACATTTAAAAATGCTTTTATTTAGTGGATACATAAAATTAATTTAAACAACATTTTAACAATTAAACAATTTAAAGTGACATTTCTGTGGAATTAGTTGCTTGGTTATTATTATCATCAATTATCGAAGAAAAAGAACAGTTTCCTCCTAACAAAAAAAAAAAAAAAACTGGCACAAAAGAAAAGGTGTAAAATTGATGGTCTCATCCTTTTGAGCTGATTAACCAAGTCACACCCAAACACCCAGGTGAAAACAGGAGCTAAAAGTGTTTACATAATTAGATCACATAATCCCCAAACAATCCCTTCATCACAACTCAATCAGAATCAAAGAGGTGCTATAAACAGCACTGTAATAATCACTGTTATTAGTAATCCAGTGCTTTTGATTTAAGTTAATGTTCATGCCTTTCAGAAACTGGCCTAGAAGCTGTTGGTCTTCACTGTGAGGGCCTGAGCTGGGATTAGCATGTGTTTGAAGTGTTCTGGTGAGGTGTGAACATCTAAACGCAGAGCCATGTGTGTAAACGGCAGGGTGGGGGAACGACGGGGTAAACGGAGTGAGATAAGTGTTTCACCCCTCCCTGCTTTTCCTGACAAGCACAACCTCTCCCAGGCCTCTCAAACACACAGCACTTTCCCAAAACCTATTTTGGTTTTAGTCAATCGTCTTGAAAAGCAAATATTGCCTTTAAATATTGAAAATATTGCCTTTTAACATGAGGGTTTTGCCGAAAAAACAACAACCTTCTCCCACCCCCCTAGAAATTAGGCTTGATGTCGAATTGTTTATTCTATGGTATAAGAAATGAGCGATAAAGCACTTAATCATGAGGCACCTACACAAACATTTCAAGCCATAACTTCTCAATTCATGTAAAAGAAGAAAACATTTTGGCAAATATCATAGAATAAGATAAAAAGATTGTAAAGTTAATTGAAAACAAATGTTTTTGCCCTGCTTTTGAAAGTTTTAGCTGTTGGTTTCCTGTTGACCAAAGTTTGAGAATTGCAATTGTGGCTCACTGACGCAGTGTGTTTTTCTTTCAATCTGAACGCTTTCAAGTTTAGTACGTTTCACAGCATTCTTTACTCGTGTTGACTTTGAACCAACTTCGGGACCTTATTAAACTAATATTTACTCTGAGTGAGATTTGACTGTTATGTAACACAGTAGTTATCCACTGATCCTCTGTCAAGACTCTGTGGCCAAAAGAGGTCCATGCTGCCGAATCACAACCAGGCTAAGACACAAATGTAAAAAAAATAACTTGAAAGTAAGTAATATGCAAGATTAACATCTTGCAATCCTCTGTCAGCACATGATAAGATGCAAATCTGAGAAAAAGAACCAAGAAGCAAAGTAATGAGGAGATTCCACAGTTATTTGACAGTTCAAAGCTGACAGTGCTTGAAATAAAATCTCTGTGGAACTTTCCAAGTCTTAGTTTTATAGGTGCTCTTTTATCTTTCTTCAGATGAGTTTTTATTTTCATGAGAAAATTTAAGCACCAATTTAACCTAAATATTGATCTGTAAGGTTAATTTAAAAAGTGCTCTTGATAAAACTATCCAAATAAAATCTCCACATTCACAATTTTCATAGACATATCGATAGATAGAGAATTTTTATAATAATCACAATAAATATGAAACAGTCTGGCTCTAGGCTGCACAGTAATATTCTAGGTGGTCTTTACTGCTTAGGTGTTTGAAGAGGGGCAGTTCTGCTGGCTTCAGAAACTGGCCTCTTATGTTTTTTCTGGAGAGCGTTTGTTCACACAGAGGGTGTGGAGCTCCAATGCTTCCTGTCCTGCTCTTGAAGGTTTTGTTCAACCCCAGCTCAGATAAGACCGGGAGAGCCAAACAGAAAGGATAAGAATGTGGTTGGAGGATTCCAAGACAGAGACTCTCATCAATCTAACCGCTAGCTAGTTTGGCTGCAAACAATTTAAATAAACTACATTTTAACTTTGATTACATATATTTAAAAATGAAATACAAATATTATTAAACCCATAAGGTTATCTTTATCTCTCCAAACATAACCCCATTATGAAAAATGTACAATCTATTTGTATAGACTAAAAATTTCATACATATAAACATTTTAAAACAATTAATGAATTTAGAAAATAATATAGAAAAATCCTTGCATGACTTCAATATTTTTTTCTTGGTTATCAAATTCACTGTATTAAACACACCGTGCCCAAACATGCAATACAGTGACTGAAATATTTCCTTGGTCAGGTTTTTGACTCAAGTACCACCATGAATTATGTCACATTACCAAGTTTTGTCCTTAGACAAAGGCACACATGGTCTATGACTTGGCCAATTGGAAAATACATTTCTTCTGTGCCAATTAAAAACATTATACCAGAATATGACAACCTTTGGCCCACATAAAGGATGCCCTTTGTGCCACAAAAAGGCTAAATATGGCCAAATGTTTTGTTTACCGAAAAGGAGGTAAACAAAGACTTTCTGAATGGAATTTCTTTAATGTGTTTTCTTCATGTAGTCCGAAACAATTGTGCCTGGTTGGACAATATTTTATATTATTTTAGTTCATAGGTGCCAAACAATTGGCTGGTGACCTCAAATCTGAGCTGGAATGGCTTAGCCAGCTTAGTTAACGTTATTAACATATTTCTATGACCCAAGTCAAGCATTTTCTATGAGATCTGGTCAATAATAAGATATTTTATTCTACCTATATAACATTTATCATCATCAGAAACAATTACTGATGATGTGTTGTGATTCCAACTAGTAACAGTGGAGAGAAGCATTTTTGGAAGTTTGTCTATAAATTTCTGAATCCCAATTGCCCAGTTGCTAAGTTGCATCACCTTTAGTAACTGATGCAGACTAGAGAAGTGAGGATTGCCCAATACTTTTTAGAGGGAGTCATCTGCCATTGCACATGGCACAATGAACGTGAAATATCTAGGAACTGTCTAGGAAATTGTTTAGTAAATTTTAGACATCCATTGATATCATTAAGTAGACTGCCACCCAGATAAGTTACAAAGCAAGCTCTGTTTTGTTATTGGAAATGGATGCAAGTCTCTCCAGTGATCTGTTTTTTTAAAACAACGAGTCTGCTCCCTGTATCTTCTGTAAATGAGTAAAAGGCAAGAGTCTATCCTAAAAGGCTATTTTCTACCTCTTTTGTTACTGTAACTCAGTTTTCCGACTGACCTTCTCAGAAGATGATAATGATGTGCAAGGTGTAAAATGCAAATAAACCTCTGTCATTTCAAACTTAATATTTATGCTTCATCTACAGTGAGTCTCATCCAGTTTCCTCATCAAACTCTCTATAAAACATTCAGACATTTAAATAAACACTAGAGAACCTTCATCACTTCACCTAAGAGGCTTTTAATGTCCGTGGTCTACTTGTTCATCCACAACCGTGCTTCATGTGCCAGAGCTTTTCCAAAACATCTCAATCTCTCTAATCTGCCTGACAACAATCCCGTCTGGAAATTACTTCACAATTCAGTTCCCATGCTCATAGAGGCAGAGGAAACACAGGCGTTACCTCTGAATTTCAGCTAGAAATGCCTTGGGCTTATGCAACCTTCAGTAGGGCCCTGGATGAAATCCATGTAAAAGTTTTCCTAGGAGATCTGAGGCAGACAATGAATGACAGCTGTCAGGTATAAATGATGTGGAAGAGCTGTTTTTAAGTAGGACAGTTGAGTACACTGGATGTTTATTTGAGTGAATAGGTGGAATTTGTCTCAGTAGGATAGTGTGATAGCTCGTTATGCCTGCTGATGACACCAGGAAATGAGGAGATTTGTTTACTGTACTAAAAATTAAGATGGCCCATTTGCAACTTGCATTATGTTCTGCTATGGCATATAGGATGGCCTCCACTATTGCCTATAGGACAGATACTAAGCGTCAAGTAGTAACACATTCACTGCTCAAGCTTCTTTAGATGATTCAGATGCCAGAAACATTAAACAAATCACCCCGATGCCAACCAAAAAAAGTATTAGGCAGAACCTACAAGAAATGGGCACAGTTAAATATAAGCCAGAGAAAGCTGGCATCAACCAGATGCAAACCCAAGAAAGTATCAGTCAGAGATTAACTAAAAAAACTGACACAGATAAATTGACACAGAATAAGATGAGCTGTAATCAACCAGATGCAGACCGATGGGAGTATCAGTTAGATATGATCCCGAACCTACTAGAAAGAAATGAGTAGGCATCAAGCAAATGCAAACCCAGGAGTGTAATAGTCTGATACGAGCCCGAAACCTACCAGACTCTGGACCAAGTAAAGGTCAGCCAGATATGAGCAGGCATTGACCTGATGCAATACAAGAAAGTATTAGTTAGAAAGTACCAGAAATTGAAATTAACCAGATGCCAACCCAATAGTGTATTCATCAGAGATGATCCTGAACCTACCAGAAACGGGCAGCGGTAAATATCAGCCAAAGATGAGCTGAAATCAACTGATTCCACCCCAGGAGAGTATGCATATAGGTATGAGTGGAAGCCTACCAGAAACTGGCACAGGTAAAATTAGCTAAAGATGAACTGATGAACAGAGGAAGTGTTTTTAAGTAGTAAATGCTGGGTAATGAAGTTCTGATTAGTATTCTATGAAGACACAGCCTAATAAGATCGAGATTATCTTCAGGTGGTGTTGATTCCAGCAATTTTGATTGGAGCATATCCTTGAATGATTTGGTTTTACTGAGCAGACTGGTAAATCTCAAACACAAACACAATAAACACAAAAACATAATTTAACATATTGTTTCTCCAGTGACAAGAAACAATTAAGGTAAAAAAAAATTTTTTTCATATGCGCAACTCTAACTGTACTATTAAATGATCTAATCACTCCCTAATCTGTTGGCAGAGAAAATGCAGTGAGGCATAAAGATAGTCTGCATCTATAGAGGCTCAATCTGAAGCATGGGGACAGGAATGTAGTTTATCATTACAGGGAACCTAAACAAACCCTTATATATAAACCAGTTTGAATGTCGATGGAGCAAAAGACAAATATAAAAAAATGATTGTTGTTCAAACACAAATTCAGCTTATATGTAATCACACATAATAAAAGAGAAAATCTTTCTTTTTCCTGATCTGAATGGCTAATATATGCAGAGAGTGCTTGAAATCTAAAAATAGCCAGCACGCAACCACGAGTTGAATGGCTAAAAGCTTGTGCAAAATGTGTTAGACGTAGACACACTGTTTAAATGCACTGAAATAGGCTGCCTTCACTTCATCTGATCATATGGACAACATTTCCCTGATGTTAATGTCACTGTGCCTCTGTGGTCATATTAACCACGTCTTCTCATTCCACTATTCTTTTCTCTTTGTCTTGTTCACTGTTATCTCTAACCTTTCCTCATAGCTCTTCCTTTGTCGTCATGTGCACACAGTCATCTCTAACTTGATTTGATTTAAGATTAGTGCTTTCCACAGTTAGTTAGACCTTGTTTACCAAGTTTAATATTAAACTTGAGTGTGAATAAAACATAATTTGTCATGTCATAAAACAAACTGTAACATATGAGATTGAACTGTAGCAGTAAATTAATTGTAAGGTCAGTTATATTCTGAAATTCAGTTCAGAAAATCATTTCGTTCAAGATTAACTTAAAAGTTCATTAAAACTTAAAACACATTTAGCAGCTTTTTAAGACTTTATAATGAAATAGTTTATTATAATGATGAATAGAATCAAAAGTTAAACTAAGCTTTATTTATGTTATGATGTCGTCCACTGATATTAATATTAATGACACTGGTCTGAAGGGATTTAATCATGTAGCAAAAAAATTACCCCTGTCTTTTTTTCTTTTTTTTTTGTAATGTTTGACTTCCATGAAAAGTTTTGCACAAATGAGTTCTTTTACGGTAAGATGAACAATAGCAGGACAAAGGTGGGTCTCCTTCTGTTGAAAGTGCACCACAGGGGGAGGATGTGGCCAGGGGGGGTCAGTGCTTGTTTGTGAAAGATGACCAATGGAGTTCTTCTGTCACTCTGGCATCAGCTAAGTGGTTATACACTTTTTCAAACACTTCACATCAGTTTGTCAGGCAAAGGAATATAAAAAAACTAGTAAATGAGGGCATAATTATTATTTGATCCTAATTTAGATTATTTGTAAAAACATCTTTGGCTATATGCGATTAATATTAACCATAACTTCAGAAGGACTGCTTCGATTAATTTGTCACACTTATCAGTGAAGAACTGAAGTTTGAAGTTGCTGTAATTGGTTGCATAACAAAACATCTGTGGATCAAATCAAAACACATGTAACCCAGGGGGACCAATGGGTGAATGGAGAAGCTAATGATTTGTCAGTTTCACATTTCAAGCTGAAGAAGCGTTTAATTTCATGCTTTCATTCGACAGTCTTTTTGGTGTGTGTTTGAAGAACTCAAGTAAGATCTGTCCATCACAATCCACCCATACATATTACATAGTATTAAAACAAGTAATTGCTACTCAGCAATCATTCGTTCCAAAACAGAAAATAAATTATATTTATTTACTGTAGAATATACAGATGCTTACAGAAGGAAGGTTGCATCTTTTCATTTCAGGTAGAAGAGCTATGAATACTCAACCTCACATGGAGATGATCAGTCTTCTGGCAGTCATCAAGTGGAACAGAATGACCAACACATAACAAAGCACCTCACACTTTATTCAGGAGATCAGATTCAAGGGAACATAGCTTTGGGTTACACTGTAAAATCAAATAGTATACTAGAGAAATACGATTATGTCTGAATAAATATTTGAGAGTACTAAGGCTGGCAAGAGAATTTTAATTTATGAAAGACATTATCTTTGCTTGAGATGCTTTTCTCAGATATTGAAGAAAAGATCCCGTAAAGTCAAAACAAAACTTTTTGGAAGCTTTTGATTGGCCACTTTAAATTTAGGATTGAAGAGTCAACTGGCATCTATAGGATTGGTATACTTTTTACAGCGTTTAGAAGTTTTCCTACAAATGCTTGTCTTGAAGTACTTGCGAGGGTAAAGAGGAGGGCTAGATGGCCATTTCCCTATGGCACCTCTAAGTAACCTAACCAGTTAACTTACTTTTTATAATTTGCACTGTTCACAGTTAAATGTATCAAAAGGACAATAAGATATTAAGAGGAGATTTCAAACAGATTGTGACTGTGATTAAAGCTTTATTCTATTTATCTTACAATTACGTAGGATTTTAGAAAGAACTAAAGTTCTCTTATACCCAAACACTTTTCTAGTTAATATTGTATATTTAATAAACAGTCTCCAGTGCTGTATTGCTGTGTGTTCAGGTGACGTCTTGCCTGACCAGCACCTTATTGGTTACTCAATGAATTTCATGAAGCAATGACTCCTGAGTGTTAGCCAAAGTTCTGCTAAAGACTAAATATAAAATGGCTCATATGATACAAGATAGTTTAAAAATATATTCTTTAGTGACAAAATCACTCAGTTATGCATTATTAGTCAATAAGAACCCATTACTTTCAGTTGCAATGCCTTTTAGTTTGAAAAAGGTAATCCAAAACTTTAAACATATATGGGATAGAAATGAAGAATTTGGTTCTAAAATGCAATAAATTGCATTTTTACAACTATAAATAGACGATTTTGGTCAGAAATAAAGAGCCCATAATGGATTTTCCAAAAGACACAATATCTGAAGTCCGGCTTTTTGAATGATTCATAGGATTTGGAAATAACTCTTTGATTCTTCAGGTGCTCTGAATTTGACCTCCACAAGACCATTATCTTTGAACAAATCCAGTCATTTTACACCCAAGCCTTCCTAAGACTGATCGAGAGTCATCTTTGGGTTTGCTGGCCACAGATTCTCTGAAAAACACATGCTCTTCAAAGTCAAAATAACAGCTGTAGCTCAAAGGAGGAGCTGGATCTGTTCAAACCCTGTCTGGGAACCACATCAACAGTGCATATCTGCCCGATGAGCCATTTTTCTATCAGATGTGCAAGCAAGCCCTAAAATAATCCCATTAAAAATATCTCATCAACACGTACACAACTGTAAAAACACAGAGCTAATTTTAAATCCCTCACTTTTCGTGTCACATGTTCGTGCATCGTTGTCAATAAGTATATTTTTCAGTGTATATATATGGATCTTTCCAGCTTTTAAAATGATCAGTAAACAGCATTTTTGCGTATTTTTTTATTTTGAGGTTAACTGTTCATGTTTTCATTTATTATTATTTGTTTGCAATATATAAATCACATCTTGTTAAAGTTTTATCTATTGCATGCAAGTTTCTGAAACCCGAGGTAGGATTATCTAAAGACTCGTAGGTGTTTCCTTTTATAAATGGTTTGTTGACAACTACTGTAATCCCTGGGGGTTAGACATTTCTCAAATTCCTCTGGGTGCTCATTTCTCACTCTCATTTTTGGCAGCTAAGCTAAGAGTTATAAGAATTTAGAGGGAATGATTTTAATCACACAATCCCAGAATTCTTTGTGGCTCAGACTGCTCAGCTGAATCTTATTAGCATCAGAGTAACGTTCTCTTGTATTTCAGTCTCAAACGAGGGCCACATGCTAAACATGTTTCCATTGGGAGCTTTGCTGCAAACTTTATTATTTCTGATTTTACACCACCATCTAGTAAGAATTCTGGGCAATGGAGTTTTGGGTAATTGGTCTTATAGTCTATTGTGCCATCTTTACTAGGTTTTGGCTGGGTTGCTTATAGGCTCCTGGGCCTTACTCAGACTAACTCTTACTCAGTCTGGTATACTTCTTGTCCCTCACCAAAAACTCTTGCTACTGGGAACTTTTTCGGAAGTGAACTCATGAAAGGTAATTACCAATTTCCACTAACAAATATTGACCGACACTTGCTGCACACACAGGTTAACATTTTCCTAGTGAGGAACAAACCTTTTTTTTTTCTGAAGGCTTGTGAGAGTGGGCTGGGTACATTTGTGGCATGCCAATTTTGTTCCAATTTATAATTGAAAATGGTCGCATTTTTTAGTATATGGTATAAAAAATGCAGATCCTAGTGAACAATATTTGACTTAAAGATACACAAGTTGCACAAAAAATCCAAAACACACTCGTCAACCCACATCATACATAAACCAACCAGCAGAACAAACTAACTTACAAATGCAAAAACCAATCAACAAACCAATCTCACAACTTATATAATCAATACCTAAATAATAACACTTGGCCACTAGTTTTTCACAATTGTTATGGCAGTTTTTTTCAATAAAATTATAACCTTTCCTAAACTCTTAACACGATTAGCACAACATCCGTCTAGGTAGGCAATGCAATTTACACTTTTTTGCTGCTTTGATACAAAATGCATTCACTCAATTTTACACTCAAGCTCCACCAACATCAAAACTATGTCATTTTAAAGCCAAATTTTGTCTCAATGTGTTACGATTGACTAAATGTTGCTGTTGGAAGAAAACACATGTTAGTGATTTGAAAACTGTGTTATTGTATTTTGAAAATGAGTTTTGGAGTTTTGTTTACAATGGGGGTTTTGAGAATAAAATTAACTGTTTTGCCAATTGTGGGTTTTAACTGAATCGGTGTGTTAAGGGTTAAGCAAACTTGTTAAATGTATTGAAAAAACTGTCTTCGCAATTGTGAAAAACTTTATGATCTTTGGAATTATATTTTTTTTATTTCTATATTTCAATTTGTTTGTATTTTGTATTTTTTTATTAAGAGATATATATTATTATCATCATCATCATCATCATCATCATCATCAACTCTTCATTAATTAATTATTAGTATATATATATATATATATATAACATTAATATGTTAACTTATTAATTCATCATTGTCTCATCATAAATTCATGGTTTGTTTATGTATTAACTAATGATAATTCAGGTCATCTTCAAATGTTAGCAACAAACCACTATACCAATAAATACATTAGAAATAAATCGGTATACAAGCAAACTAATCACCCAACCAACAAATCTCTAGACATCACTAGAGATGAACTCTGTTTAAAACTCCTGGCAAGGATGGCTCCGACACACATATAAGGGAGAAGCTGCAAGCTGTACATAGGAGCTGAATGCAGACTCCATAAATATCTTGCATGAAAAAAAGAGTCCTTCGTCTACTGCTATTAATGGCCGTAGAGCAGCCCTGAAATCCTCTTTCAAACCAGCAGCTCATTAATCTTGTGATGAATCCATCAGGTCGTTTTGATGCTCACCGGGCTCATGAAGGCACTGCACTTCATCATTTTGCTCATCTTTAATTTTGTCACCCGCTTCTTTGCCATTTGTCAAATTAAATGCATCCCACAGTTGGGAAAATGAAGACACAGGAAGTGTATTAGAGAGTAATTTTACAGCCTCTCTGCGGTTCTTTCATTAACAGAGAATAAAAGCTTGTATTACTCACTAATGTTCAATCTTCTTTCAGTGCACTACTTACTTTTGCATGCTCCTTAATGTGTCTTTTATGAGTCAAGGCTTTTATATTTGAAGTATACAAAAAGTTCACATAAAAATAGTCACTTATTGCATATTGTATAAGAATTTTAAACTCTGAATTTGTATGTATGTGATTTACAGTGTAAATTGATGCTTCAGCAATTTTTACTTTTCTCAAATTTGAAGAAAAACCTATTTATTGTATAATTGACCAATGGAGCACTAAGGCCATCGTTGTTAGTCTTTTTTCAAAAGCAGCTTAACTCAATCTCGTAACACGCACACACACACACAAAACGAGCATCCTAAAAAATGAATAGGATACCACTTTTTTTTTTTTTTATTGCACTGTGAAAGCCACTTTTAACACTTTATAAGCACTGTGTCCACAGATTACTGGTCGAAACACTCAGCTTAAACTTTTTACAATTTGTGTTAATGTACATATTCATGTGTGTTCAAAGGGAAGTCAATGACTGACTGAGGCTTTAATCCACGTGCGTATAGAGCAGGATCAATGCTTCAGTGCAGTTGGGTCAGGTCACATGCAAATATTAAGCAACAAACAAACAATCAAAGCCAGTTAATTCCATCATGGTTAACCCCACAGTGTTTACTGTCTCTCGCATCAGCACTTTCACAACCATTTGATGAAGAAAGTGAATTAGAGAGAGCAAAACAGGGAGAGAAGTTGATTGAAGATAATATGCTGCAAAACTAATTAAGGAAGAAGGCCATGGCATGTTATCTGTTATCACAGTCATACACAAGTCACCCGTTTATAGATCAAACAGAAGTTGCAGCGTATATGCTCTCTTGTACTGGCACAAAGTGAGACGGATCAGGTGAAAATGTTTTGAAGTACAATGTGTGTTGGTGACAAACCAACCGCAAGCAAAACCCATTTGTGGTCTTATTAAATCAGATGCTTTTCTTATTTTCTTATTTTGGTAGAAAAAAAGATGTGTTTACTGATACTAATGGTGTGCTTATCGAAAACCTAAAACTAATACCCCTGACAGCACGCAATACTCTTCTGTGTTCTTAAAAATGATGGGGATGGCTTTTGAGCTCAAAACAGTAATTCAGTTGCATCATTAAATTAAGGTTTTCTCTATTTTCCTCCAATTACACAGCAACAAAACATACATTTTGCTTGTTGGTTCCAAAACACTCAATATAAATTCCATAGTCAATATAAACACTATCGCGGTAGACTCTAACTCCATAACTTCATCCATTCAGGTAAAGAGTCTCGCAGTCATCTTTGATTCCACTCTGTCATTTAATGCTCATATCAGCTCCATCACTAACACAGCGTTCTTCCACATTAGAAACATTCACCACCAAATCATGCCAGATTGATCACACGAACACCATACGCTGGGCATATTACTTCAGTCTCCAGCAACACCTCCACTGATTACCTACAAAATATCAAAATCGTTTCAAAGTGCTCTTACTAACATACAAATATCTCCAGAAACTAGCTCCATCTTATCTCCCTGAACTAATTTCTACTCATACCTGTACCTTAGATCTACAGCCTCACAGTCTCTTGTTGTATCCAAACCCTCGAAATCATCACTGGGTTCTCATGCTTTTAGCTCAGCTGCCTCCTCCTCTGGAACAAACTGCCTCCGCATGTACAGAAAAGTCCTGATATTGATCATTTTAAAGTTAGTCTTAAAACTTTCCTTCTTAGACAGGCCAAGTCTAGTCTAGTCTAGTGTGTAGTTCAATGTTCTTTGATGTTTTACCTGCTTGATTTTATTACAAATTCTATTACTGTTGTTTTATTACAATGTTTACTTTGTACGGTGACCTTGTTTACCAAGACAGGCATCTACAAATTTTTTATTATTATTATTATTATTATTAAGGTTGAACCACAAGAATCGCAGGAACTTATTCACTGTTGTCATTATATTCCTACAATATCTAAGACTTATCTGGTTATTAATACATTTTTCATTACAATTTGATGTACATTTGGTTAAAAACGCTCTAGATGTATTTCCCAGGACAATACATTTCATTGTCTACCAGTGAAAGAGCACCTGAAGGAAAGGTGCTTTATGTTTGTTTTTCAAAGTTTCTGAACAAAGATGCTGTTTATCTGAGGTTACCTTTCACATCGGACTCCTTTGTGATCGAGCAGCAATCCAGCGATGGATTTACTGAAGAACTGTTTCTGAAGGGTATCTTATCCAACATTTTTTGAGTTGTATTCTTTTTATAAACCACATTTATACCTTATGTTCTGAAAACAAGTTGTTCTGAGATTTTCATGTTCCAAACGTTACATGTTTTAAAAGTTACCCAACGTGTGGCAAGCCATATATACTCTGTACACAATTTGTAGAGATCTCTAAGTCACTTTCTTACTGTTGCTATTGGGATTGTATCTCGATGCCTTTGTGACTGGTTAAAATATAGTTATCACATGTCAGAATATTATTATTTCTATCTTTAAATATAGTCATGGTAACACAGGTCACACTTTAGAATGTAAAGACAGCTTACTTTACATTCATAATTCATAATTAATTAATCTTGAATCACAACATCTAACCATTTAAACAGCCAATTTTTCACCAAAACCTTTTACTTGATGGACCTTTGATTAAATGTTTGTTTGCTTGTTTTGTTGCTGTATAAAAAAGAAATACATGTTGTGCCTATCTCAAAAATTGTTTAATTTAACACATACGTGTTAAAAAAATTATGTAGAGAAAGATCAAATAAACTCTGACCAGACTCAGTCTATGATTTTCTCTAGATTTTAACGTGTACAGTGACAGTGGTGTTTGAGAGACACTAAATCTGCAAAGACCTAGTCTCATCAGATTTGATGACATCGAAGCACATCAAGAAGACAGCAGAGAGCTCCATGACCCACTTTTCCTTGTCCTGTCTTTGACCTTTGACTTGTGAAATGCTGCAGAAGTGTTTTAGGGGTTGGGGAAGCGAGCATCGGTGTGTGTGTGTGTGTGTGTGTGTGTGTGTGTGTGCGTATGTGGAAAAACATTAGAGCAGAAACAAAGACAGAGGTGTCGAGGCACACCATTAGTTTCTGAGAACACTCTGCCAGCTGCTGGTGTTGTTCTGTAACCCAGTGTCTTAGATCCTTATCCCTCTCTCTGAAAACATTTACCGATGCTTTATAACAAGCCTTGGGGATATACGCCTGAGTGAAAGGCTTTAATTTTATCTTCATTTATTTCTCACAACTCATTTGAAAACATTCACAAAGGCAAAATACTTGTATGTATTTGTGAGTTCCTATTAGTAGAGAAAACAAATGATAATGAAAAGTGGGTCCGATATGGAGTGACCCATACCAGGAATTTGTGCTCTGCATTTAACTCATCCCATAGTACACACACAGCAGTCTGTGAACACTATGGCTCTGGCACCCGGGAAGGAGTCGGGAAACCGGCGACTTGCTCAAGGACATCACGATTGTGGTAGTTAAAGATATCTCAATGTTCTGTCTCTATGCATGTTTCATCACTCACACCACCTTCAAGTTTGAGGATCTGAGGATCGAACCCGAGACCATCTAATCTCCAGTCAAGTTCCTTATCCCTGGGCATCAACTGCCACAAGGAAGATATTTGTTAAATGTCATAATATTATAAAAGAATGTACTCATATTTATAGTAAAGTAATCATTAGAATGTTCTTAACAACAAAATACTATATGTATACTTTAGGTGTAGTATAACTAAAATGTAGCAATTCAAACACTAATGTGATTGAATGTGAGAGAAATACTAGTTTAACCGTTAAGCAGAAAGAAATACATTCACAACTCGTTCAAAATACATTTTCTGAATTTGTATTGTTCTTTCAGTCTATCAATGTTGGAAAAAGGTTATATCAAACTGCATTGTTGTAATTTATAGAACATTGGCAGATAATTAATAGATTTTTTTTTTACCTCTAATTCTCCATATAGCTGAAACACAGACTGTAGCATCACAGTGTTTTTGTCTGTGCTCTCTATTGTTGTTTGGGCTTGGTATTAGAGCCTGTTTTAAAACATTTTCTATCTGTTCTGAGGAAAACAATGGTCTGCAAGGTGAGAGGAAGTACAGCTCGATGAAGGGAAGGAAGCGAGGCCTGGAGGAGACAGGAAACCTGAAGCAGCCTGAGGAAACTCTTTCCCCCTGTGCGTTGCACACATCTCTGTAGTGACAGATACAACACCCTGAAAGAGAAAAAAAGGGGCCAAGAAGGTGATGCTACAGACGCTACAGAATTTGTCAGTGAATTTCCCATGTTTGTTTCTCGCATCACTGTATACAGTTGTATGTTTGGTTTATAGTTTCACTCTGTGTGAAAATCGACAGGGATCTCCTACAGAGCAAGACTGTTTCTATTTCTGAAGAAGAACGTACATGAGAAGATTAGGTTTGTTTTTATTTTCTGACATATAAATATATGAACATATACATATATATGCAATACAAATACATTTTCTATGTTTACCATACAGTCCCATTTCTTTTACCTTTGTGGGCTATTCCCATTTTAAAAGCGATTAAAAATCTAAATTTTACTCCATAACACATTAAAATATATGAATTATCTCAAATTCAAACAATATAGAGAACATTTCTTGAATTATTGCAACCTGTCCCTACTAGAAAAGAATATATACTTGTAACATTTTTATTCTTGTAAAAATTAGAAACGGGTGAATTTAACGCGAAGGCCACACAAGGGTTAACCGAAGCAGTAGAGAGTATCTTAAACAAACCAGGCCATGACTGTCTGCAAGAACTAGACTTCACATCTGGAGAACACAAGCCTACGCGTCTATTTCCTCTCTTATGTCCCTTCAACAAGGGCAATAACGTTTCAATTTACTTTCATTTTATTGTTAGAGGGCATGCTGTACTCGTATGCAGACAGACAGCAACGCCCTGCAGGTGCACTGGTGTTACACAACCATCCAGAATCAACATTGCCCTGACATTTCAAGTTTCCCTCATGAGAACCTGAGTCGATGCAGTCCTATTATAAAACAATCTGTCCTTCGCATCGCCCTGGTTCAGGTGATAGGAATGTATGAAGTGTCTGTTGCTAAGATGTTTTCGATGAGGTTGTGAAGGATTTCTTTCTTTCACATGAGTGAGTCTGCTGCCAGATTGAGTGTTTGTCTGCAGTGCGTTGAGATGACATGTTTGAGAGTGTGCGCATGTGGACAAGTGTGCTGTAAGTGCAAGCAAAGTGTGTGTATAACAGACAGAAACACCACACAGGCTTTTATAAAGAATTTTTTTGAAAATGTTATAATGATGAAAAAAAATGTTCATTTAACAAATAACATTCAGCAGAACTGATTCAAAGAACAAAAATGAGGTCAACTTTTGCACCATTTAAACATCATGCTCTCTCGTTGTGGGACTCCTGGACTGGCCAAGTTAAGTTTTAGTTCAAAATCAGAACATTTATTATAATATTTCAAAGCATCTCATTTTGAGATTCTGATTTGCGCTGTTTTAACAAAACCATGTCCTCACAATAAAGGTAGACCTGTTAGCACTAAATGTTTCTTCAGAATTTAAAACATAACCAACTTGAACAATCATTTACAAAGTTTACATTTTTGAACATATCTTAAACAAGCGATACCCTAAAACTGGGCATAACCAATGTTTTGGGGTTTTTACACAAACTATTGTAACAACATACAACAGATTTACTTGAATAAAAGGAGAAAACTTGTGTTGCAAAAGTAATTAAACCTCTAGCTTCCAAAGACAATTACAAAATTAATCCAACATCAGCAAAAAAAAAAAAAAACTATGGATTTATGTGAAGCTAAATCTTAAATGTCCTCTCATATTCTCTTGGAAGTTGGTAATTTCTGGAAATAAAAAATTCCCCTATAAGACAAGATTTTGGCATTTTATCGCTGCTGGTCTACAGCAAGTAAACACATCAGCATTACACAAATGTAATGATTAATACAAGTAAAACAGATCAGTAATAACATAATCATCCCCACTGATGTCACAAATACCCCAGGTTAAAACAAAACTAGCACCACGTTGAAATCAAATGTTTCATGTAACATTTTTTTCCTTGCTCAAGGCTCTGAGGGATCAATGGATGAAATAATTTGCTTCATGATTATACAGGCCATGTATTAGGATGAACGTTCTATTTATATATAATAGCACCAAAAGTAACTTAAACTTTCCATCCATCCATTATCTTGTTGGCTTTCTACCCTTTTGGGTTCGCCACAGCAGAATGAACCGACAAACTCTTCTGGCATATGTTTTATGCAGTGGATGCCCTTCCAGCCGCAACCCATCACTGGGAAACATCCACACACACGCACACACGCATGCACACGCACACACACTCATACACTATGGACAATTTTTTTTGTTCACCAAATTAACTTATACCGCATGTCTTTGGACTTGTGGGGAAACCGGAGCATCCGGAGAAAACCCACACGATCACGGGGAGAACATGCAAACTCCACACAGAAATGCCAACCGACCCAGCCGAGGCTCGAACCAGCAAACCTTCTTGCTGTGAGACGACCGTGCTACCCACTGCGCCACCGTGACGCTCTGTGACTTAAACTAATAAAATAAAATGTGTTGTGTTTTTAATAGTTGCTAAAGTGTGTTTATGAACTAAGAAATAGGTCATGATTTTCTTATATAGTGCTCCGTTCTTGTCCTGTCAGCAGTTTTAAGTAAGGAAGCTCCTACTGTATCTCTGCTGCTCTGCCAAGAATGCTTATGAATATTTTTCTCTCTCACACACTCTCTAGGCTATTAATAACAATGACAGCAAGTACTTAGCCTTGTGCTGTAAACCTAGATACCTGATACAGGACTCAAAAACACATTCAGTCACAGAAGCTAAGCATCTTCAAATAAGGTATTTCACGCCGCTGATTAAAGAACAAGTATAGCATTAGTATAAAGAGCAAAACAAGTAAGATTTCACTATTAAAATCTTGATGTTGTTGATTGATTTACTGACCGGTTTTCTTCTAATACACTTCACATGTTTAGCGCTCATATATTCTCACTCTGAAAATGTTTAGTCAATGATTAGTTTTGTTTGAGAATAACATCTGCTCTGAAAAAGCAACAATAAAAAAAGAACTTTATATTAAGTTTTTTATATTGAACTTATTTTATAAACCAGAAAGCAAATGCATTTTAGAACTGACATTTAGCTACAGGTCTAATAGAACTATCCCCTTCAAACCTTAATTATTTCTTGATCTAAAACAGTTTGTGTTAGTTCAAGGCTTATTAATAATTCTATAGACAAACACTTTAGCTCTATTTTGTTATTTCCAGAATAGATCCTTTATAAATGTAATTTTCAGAAAATGTAGGTAGAAAAACCAGATGTACAACTTTATTTTCATTCTACAAACAAAAAAACTGAGCGTTAAGAATTTGTTTTTAGACTACAACAGGCAGAGCGCTCTTCAAGTTTTAAGTTTATGTTTACCAATGTCAGGGAACATTATTTCCAAAAGTGGCAAATAACACGACTTGTGGTGTCGAATAGATGCAGGTTCTGAAGAGGTAAAAGGATTTTGAAAAAATAAAACAAACAAAAAAACATAGTATTCAAGACTGTCTAGTTTTTTTTAGTTTGCAGTATTATTAATAATATAATATAATAAGTCTTTCTACAGAATGTTTCCGTCACATTAGACGTGGAGATTTTGTGCAGCTTCCATTGAACTGTGTCTGTTTATTTCTCTGAGTAAATTTCTCTGGTGGCAGAATTAAAGGAGGTCCTAGATGGGGAAACCAGAGGAGACGAATCGTAAAATCCAACCCAAAGTATATGAGCGCTAAATGACAGACTTAACCATGATCTTATCCTCTGTGTGTCTGCGGTGGCCTTCTGCCAGAGAAGGAATGAAGAGGCTGATGAAGCACTCGTGCTGATGCTCACACATAATTGGCTTAAACAAACTGAGCTCTTGGCATTTAGATAATTGCCTCCAATCAAAGCAAAAAAAAGAAAACACAGATAAGCTCAAGAGTGAGTAATGATAATGAAATGCATAAATGTTACAACACTGTATACGTTCAACATGATTTAATGTTATGGCATATTAGTCAGCAAGCACTTTGACGGCAAGAGATTTTTTAAACTGGCCTTTAAGGGAATTCATTTGCCCACCATCATCGCTCATCTTCTCGAACGCTAAGGATGTTAGGGGGAGTTTCATGGTCTATCTGTAATTAAACTAAAAGGTGACTAAAAGCTTCTATGTTAACAACACAACACCAAAAGCATGCAAAAGGTAGAGCAGAGCAGCAATTGAATTTTATTTGATAAATAAACAAGAAAATAAACAAGAAAACAAAAGATTCACTATGTGGAAAATGTACTTAACTGAAACTGGACGTTATATCATATTACAGTTTTTCACAATTGCTATGACGGTTTTTTCAATACTTTTAACAACTTTCCTAAACTCTCGACACAATTAGCTCTACATTCGTCTAGGTAGACTATACAATTAACATATTTTTTGTTGCTTTGATACAAAATGCATTCAGTTAACACAAATTTCAAATGCTTGAACGTCTTTTACACTCGAGCTCCACCAACACCAAAACTATCATTTTAAAGCCAAATTTTTTCTTAATGTGTTACGATCGACTAAATGTTCTGTCGGATGAAAACATGTGTTAGTGTTTTAAAAACTGTATGATTGTATTTTGAAAATGAGTTTTGGAGTTTTGTTTACAATGGTGGGTTTTGAGAACGAAATGAACTGTTTTGCCAATTGCGTGTTTTAACTGAGTTGGTGCGATAAGAGTTAAGCAAACTTGTTAAATGTTTTGAAAAAACTCTCTTAGCAATTGTAAAAAAAACTGTAAAGCCACATTTTTTTCTCAGTGTGTTATCATTGACTAAATGTTGCTGTCAGAAGAAAACATTTGTTAGTATTTGGAAAACTGTATTATTGTATTTTGAAAATTAATTTGGGAGTTTTGTTTACAGTGGGGGGTTTTGCCATTTGTTTGTTTTAACTGATTTGGTGCGTTAAGAGTTAAGCAAACTTGATAAATATTTCGAAAAAACTGCTTTAGCAATTGTTAAAAAAATGTAACTCACGGCTGACCACGCCCCTTTTCCTTAGGATTTTCAAAGCAATGATGGGAAGGAAGCATGGTGAATCAATGGTAGTGCTATGAAAATGTAACTCAAACTTTTCATTTAATCACACCCTTATGATTTTCTCATAATTTATTTGGTTCACCTTAGCCTCTTATCAGGTCTTTTTGACGTATTCTTGAGTGTAATTACAAAAAATCTAGATTTTATATGTCCTTGTCATAATGATTAACAGCTGATTTGTGAATTCCAGAGAGGAGAAATGTCTGAGAGTAGAAAGCAGAAAACCCTCCAGAACCCCTGCAGAGACAACTAGAATTCACTCGCTCATCACATCTTTTCCCTTTCTTATCTCTCTCTGAAAGACGTGTGGGACATAGCTTTGAAAATAGGTCAAACTGTGCTGAAAAGCAGCAATCGTGGCAGACACAACTGCTTCTGTTTGTGGAATGTGTGATGTTTAACCTTCCTGCTGAAATATTTCAAAAATCAAAGATCAATGCAAACATAGCTTTACTGGTGCTCACATACAAACAAGCCCTTAGGCAGCAGATAATCAATGAAACATTGTCCACAAGTAGATAAGACAGATTTTAAGTAATGACTTCTTCTTGAGGTAGGGCACAGATGGTTACTGGGTGATCTATGCTTCAGCTGTTACAGATCTGAAGTTTTTTTCTTTCCAACAAGCACATCTGAGATGTTTTGACCATAAAGCGTTTGTGAGTCTGTGTGTGGATGTTAGATACAGTGAAAGAGATGACCGAAGAAACCATCAGCTTGTCTCTGTGTTCATGGTCCTCGTGGGTTGTCATGGAAACACTATCGCCTGAGTTTGGCAGACCAGTCCTTGGCTTGTGTTTGGATTCTTGTGATGCATTTAGACCAATCAGAGCAATCGTGTTTCGCTGATGTTATCAGGATCATTCTTTCTTCGTGAGTTTTTAAGGCATTTGTGGTTTTTATTCCTACAAAGATAACAAATATTTTAAGCAACAAAAATGTAATATTTAGTTTGATTCAATAGGGTATAAAATTATTGTGACTTTTTGAAATTGAATTTACATTCTGTTAAACGACAATTGCTTGCCCATAGTGTTTACAAATGGTCTTAGACCATGTTTCCCACCAAAGGGTAGCATTAAATTAATTTGTGTGAAAACATCTGCAATTGCAATACAATATTGGAAAGTAAAATTATTTTAACACTAGACAGCAAACATCGACAGGAGTTATTTACTTTCTGTTGTTGCTATTCTAAATGGGCAAAAGTAGAGTTTTGGTGTTTTTTTTTTTACAGGTTTTATGATTTTTTTCTCACTTTAACAATTGATTTTTTTGTAGATAATGCTATAAAGAACAACAAAAAATCGATATTGAAATTTAAACTTTTTTGTGATCAGTAATTCGCTGATTTGAAAACGGGAGAGCTGTAACATTGACTTTTATTAGGTCAAATAGGCTTTAAATATTTTTAATTCAAGGGGAATCGTATGTATTTTTTACCAGTCACGTACCAAAAATGGAAGAGAATGGAGAGTCTGCTGAGGGATAATAAGCTGAAAAATGTTGTTGAATATTTGATTTGAAATAAGAAAATGATACTAATAATTATATAAACAAAACGAGTTAAAAACAGGTAATTTGCCTACATTTCACATAAAACGACAGCATGTTTATTTGTGCTAAATGTACATTCAGGTAATTCAGGTTCTTGTGCTAATTGGAACTTCAGGTAAAGATTGATAAACAATGAAATGTTATAATGATATCCATTTTATTCTTTACAAGCAGCTACAAAAAAAAAAAACTCAAAGCATGATCACTTGAAGTGTTGCCAAGCAACACACAGACAGACAGGCTGAAACTGCAGTGCAAACAGACAAGTAAAACCATACAAAAGCAAGCACAATATTTTCTTAAGCATTAACAAGCAGTGCTTGCTGATTTCACTTGATCATTTGCTTCTTTTTGTGCTTGCTGTTATCAAACACAACTGTCTGCAGTAAATGAAGCTTCCTTTGGAGAAATATCAGTTCAAAGAAAAGAAAAAAAGAACTTGGATCATCAAAGGCAGAAATTCTCATGAAGACAAATTGAAAAGAAATACAATAACAGATGTATTGAGATAAAGTACGGAATGTGCCTGTGTTATTGAAATACTTCAGTCGTTGCTCAAGGCAATGCCTGTTCCTTGACCAGAGAGCTGCTTTCTCTGTTCTCCAGGAGGGATCCATCTCACTTGTTCAGGATTTACTTTCACAGACAGAAAATCAGCCGAGCTACAGGGAGTTCGACAAGCAGGTCCTGACATACTTGTAGGGATTTGATGCTTTTCCAATATCAGGTCAGGAGAGCAGAACTTTTACAGGTACCTTCAGATCAATGTGAAATAGAAGGCATACTGTCTTATAGACAATTGTCTGTCTATTTAACTATTTTTAAAAAAGACATAAAGTAGTTTCAGCTAAAGCAAAGATAAGAAGACAAAAAATATACTATAATAATTAAAATCTAATTGACTTCTCATTACAAGCACTACTATGTTAATCTATGTCATGCTGCATTACCATTGCACTGTGTGCAGAATTATTTGGCAAATGAGTATTTTGACCACATCATCCACATTACGCATGTTGTCTTACTCGAAGCTGTATAGGCTCGAAAGCCTACTACCAACTAAGCATATTAGGTGATGTGCATCTCTGTAATGAGAAGGGGTGTGGTCTAATGACATCAGGTGTGCATAATTATTAGGCAACTTCCTTTCCTTTGGCAAAATGGGTCAAAAGAAGGACTTGACAGGTTCCAAAAAGTCAAAAATAGTGAGATATCTTGCAGAGGAATGCAGCACTCTTAAAATTGCCAAGCTTCTGAAGCGTGATCATCGAACAATCAAGCGTTCCATTCAAAATAGTCAACAGGGTCGCAATAAGCGTGTGGAAAACCCAAGGCGCAAAATCACTGCCCATGAACTGAGAAAAGTCAAGCATGCAGCTGCCAAGATGCCACTTGCCACCAGTTTTACCATATTTCAGAGCTGCAACATCACTGGAGTGCCCAAAAGCACAAGGTGTGCAATACTCATGGCCAAGGTAAGAATAGCTGAAAAACGACCACCACTGAACAAGACACACAAGCTGAAACGTCAAGACTGGGCCAAGAAATATCTGAAGACAGATTTTTCTAAGGTTTTATGGACTGATGAAATGAGAGTGAGTCTTGATGGGCCAGATGGATGGGCTCATGGCTGGATTGGTAAAGGGCAGAGAGCTCCAGTCCGACTCAGACACCAGCAAGGTGGAGGTGGAGTTCTGATTTGGGCTGGTGTCATCAAAGATGAGCTTGTGGGGCCTTTCCTTGTTGAGGATGGAGTCAAGTTCAACTCCCAGTCCTACTGCCAGTTTCTGGAAGACACCTTCTTCAAGCAGTGGTACAGGAAGAAGTCTGCATCCTTCAAGAAAAACATGATTTTCATGCAGGACAATGCTCCATCACACGCGTCCTAGTACTCCACAGCATGGCTGGCAAGAAAGGGTCTAAAAGAAGAAAAACTAATGACATGGCCTCCTTGTTCACCTGATCTGAACCCCATAGAGAACCTGTGGTCCATCTTCAAATGTGAGATCTACAAGGAGGGAAACCAGTACACCTCTCTGAACAGTGTCTGGAGGCTGTGGTTGCTGCTGCACGCAATGTTGATAGTGAACAGATCAAAACACTGACAGAATCCATGGATGGCAGGCTTTTGAGTGTCCTTGCAAAGAAAGGTGGCTATATTGGTCACTGATTGGTTTTTGTTTTGTTTTTGAATGTCAGAAATGTATATTTGTGAATGTTGAGATGTTATATTGGTTTCACTGGTGAAAATAAATAATTGCAATGGGTATATATTTGTTTTTTGTTAAGTTGCCTAATAATTATGCACAGTAATAGCCACCTGCACACACAGATATCCTCCTAAAATAGCTAAAACTAAAAACAAACTAAAAACTACTTCCAGAAATAGTCAGCTTTGATATTAATAAATTTTTTGGGTTCGTTGAGAACATGGTTGTTGTTCCATAATAAAATTAATGTGCCTAATACTCAGATTAACTTATTTTAACTGAACTTTGGCTTCATCGATTAGTGAAATAAAATGCATAAAAACATAAATTTTTCTATTTAACCATCTTTTTTTATATATGAGTTTGTTTTTCTTCCAATTTGTCTTAAATAAGTTTTGGCTATAGCAAACTTATAGCTGAACTTTGGCTTCATCTGTTAGCGAAATAGAATGTATAATGTAATGAAAATTATCTATCAATCACCTTTAAAATAAACTATGAGTTTGTTACATAAATAAGTTTTAAAAATTGTCATGAAAACGTTTTGGCTAAAGCTAAAGACAGAAAATCTACTATAATAATTTAAATATAATTTACTTCACATCCCAAGCACTAATATGTTAATCTATATCGTACTGGATTAACAATATACGTGAATGTCTATATTTAGCATATGCTTAAAACTCAGATGAACTGAAAAAGTTTACGATAAAATCTACTGAACTTTGACTTCATCAGTTAGTACTTAACTCCAAAAGGAACCGAAGTTACTTTATCCATGCATGATTTGATTCGAACTCCAAAACAGTGGTTGATTAACGTAATTACCTTTGTGCTTAGCTGTTAATAAGTGATTTAATTGTTTTCACCCAGCAGATCCTGTCATACACAATCAAAAACCATCAATTATGACTTTATGGTTTGGGTGGATCAGCTCTCAGCTAGCACTCTAAATCCACTTCATCATCCACTAATTACGAACACTTAAAAAAGAAGCACTGATTGAACAGTCTAATCAATGAGCTTTTAGGGTTAATCTCTTAATCATCAAGGCTTCATATTTTAATGATTAAAGAAAATAACTAGCTTCTCAACCCTCACTCCTGACCTTAGGCTCTCCGCGTAAAGTAAAGTGATGTTCAGTCTGCCCAGCACACAACTGATCCCTCTATCAGTTCATGAGAGTCACGATCTGCCGGGAACATCCGTGTCACACTTGACTCAGACCAAACATCACATTCCTTCTGCCAGCACAGGCTGCTTTGTGTTTGAGATACAGAGTGAAAACAGAGACTAGCACACTTTCAGTTTCGTGACTTTGTGTGCTTCAACTTGAACATACAGGACGTTTTTCTCTACAGACCCTTTCAGTGAACTCATATTGCTTGAAATAGAATACTAAAAATAGTTTGCTGAATAAGAGCATTTTTTGAAATTTGAACTTATTACACATATTCAAAGAGCTACCTACAGGCTTATCTGGATAGGTTAATAATGAGCTTATCAAGTATGAGTGATATGCTGAAACCCTAAACAGATGGCTCCAAGAGGAGTTACTTTTGGTCACAATGACTTTAAACTGAAGGTCGACAAAAATATATTGTATCTTTTTTTAAACAACGATCAGTGATGAGTTTTGCTTAGACTACAAACTAATATTTGACCATATTTACATTATTCAGAGGAAAATGATATGACACTTTCTTTGATTAAAGAAATATGTAAAGATGACGACGGACCATAACAAACTGCACATCAACATAAAGATAATGCAAATTTGATCATTGAATTCAGTGAAGTGTCTTGTCAAGATTGTAAATGTATGTGATATGTAATATTATTTTAAAATTTCTTTTTTTTTTTACTTTGACAAGTAAAAAAAAATGTTAAGTATGCAGAAATATGTTTTCTTTGAAGTTTATTGTACTAAAACTAATCAATTTGTCCTAATTGTAAACACAGACTAGCCCGGGGCGGAATGATGGTGCTGTGGTGGAGTTGGCCGTTCTGTAACTGGAAGGTTGATGGTTCGATCCCTGCTAGGGCCATTCTGCAGTTGTGGCCCTAGGCAAGCCACTTCACCCGCTTTGCCCTGTGGTGGGCAGGAGGCCGGCCGTAGGCTTAGAATGGCAGCCACATCCTGTTAGACTGCCCCAGGGCAGCTAAGGGCTACCAATGCAGCTTATCAGAGAATGTGGAGTGAATGAATAATGCTCTGATAATTGTAAAGTGTCTAGAAAAATCTCTACATAAATTGAAGGCATAGTTATTGTTGTTATTTTCCTAACTACTATAATACTCAAATTTTCATTCCACTGCCGCAAGGAGAGGTGATGGCACCAACCAACTGGTATAAACAATTACAACATTTCTCATGCAATGCACATTTCTCCCCAAGAGTGATTTTCTCACACCTCGCTCTGAGTAACATCACCATAAGCAAAGAGTATAATGAATTTTTACATTGATAATTCACAATAAACAGCAGATAAACTGCTATTAACAAGAACTTATTGGTTACCCAAAATGCATTGCAATCATGTGAAACTTTGCAACACGTTGCAAAAACTAAAACAGAAACATTGTTCAGCTCATTTGAAAAAAAAGTTTGAAGATGAAAAATAGAAGATGACAACATTTCAGAAATTTTCTTTGATGTCAATTACCAGCTGCCATTTAGCTAAGTAGGTATTTGCTTCCTTTTTTCATTTTGGGACAATTTTAGAAAAAAAAAAAACAATGATTTTTTAAAAGATTGCATGTTATAAATCTTATATTTTGATGTTTGAACAATGACTATCAGAACTAATACTCTAAGAAAACCTACAAGTGTCAGAAAAGGGGAAAATGGTGAGAAAGAAATAAATTCAGAGCACGTAAGGTGAACACAATATTTGTGCAAGCTCTCTGAAGAATCTCCAGGGCTCTCCTCATCTTTCGGGTTGAAAGAAAACCCACCTCACAGAATGCTTGGAAGCAGCAGATACACATCTAACCAGTGCTTTTCTCTCTAAAGAAGAAAAGGCCTACAACTTCCTGAAAAAGAAACCCAACACCCACACCTCTGACACCCAAACAAACCCACAATCTGTCACCAAAACAGTAGCTTTGAGACATCAGGGTGAAGAAGCCGTCTCATGTTTCCAACCACCCTAATCTCTAAGCCTCATCACTTCCAGAGCCTTCTGAGCATGAGATGGCAGCCTTTGAACTCTTTTAAACCTGCTTCCTCTGAAACAAACCAGGGGTCGACACTAACTTGCACCAAAGGTTATTGAGGGCCAAACCAATGTTTCACACCTGCTGGTTACAATTTATTGTGAAACCTTAAATGGGATTTAACCCTTTTTATACAACTCTAAATACTATGAATCTGTCATATTAGAACAAGAACTGAAATGCTGTAAGACATTTGATGTCCGTGTTTTTTTTCCACAGATCGATAACAATGCCAGTATGTAAAGCTATACTTTATTGATTTCTTTGAGCAAACAGAGAAGATTGTCCATTAGAAATTTACGAAGCTCAAGCAGACTGTTGAAGCACCCTTACAGGCTTACACTCTTATAAGCTGTTATAAAAAGCATACCAATAAGATCTCCAGATTTACAGTTTTTCACAATTGCTAAGACAGTTTTTTTCAATACATTTAACAACTTTCCTAAACTATTGACACAATTAGCACAACATCCGTCGAGGTAGGCGATACAATTAACACATTTTTTGTTGCTTTGATACAAAATGCATTCAGTTAACACAAATTTCAAATGCTTGAACTTCTTTTACACTCGAGCTCCACCAACACCAAAACTATGTCATTTTAAAACAAAGTTTATTCTCAATGTGTTATGATTGACTAAATGCTGCTGTTGGAAGAAAACATGTGTTAGTGTTTTGAAAACTGTGTTATTGTATTTTGAAAATGAGTTTTGGAGTTTTGTTTACAATGGGAGTTTTTGAGAACAAAATTAACTGTTTTGCCAATTGTGTGTTTTAACTGAGTCGATGTGTTAAGAGTTAAGCAAACTTGTTAAAGGTTTTGAAAAACCTGTCTTAGCAATTGTAAAAAACGGTAAGAGATATTTTGCTTAGTTAGGACATGAAAGTTGCCCAAAATACTCATTGCTGAATCGTTTAGTTTTATTGTGCTTGATTCTAACTCAAAGAAGACAGGCTGAATATCTTATAATAAAGATCAGCAGCACAAAGACATTTACCCAGCATATTATCATCCTGCCTTTCCATTCAAATGTAAAATTGGCGTCTTGTGCTGAGTTAGTACTATCTTACCACAAGGATTCACTCACACGTTAAAAAAAGGAGTTCCGATCCCCTAATCACAAAATAATAGATCTTTCTCGGAAGCTCTGGGATTTTCAATGTAAGAAAGCTTATGAAAAAAATCCAATTGTGAAATTACCTCTCTAACAAATATTTCACAGTTAGTGGTGTTATAAGAAAATGCAGGATATTTTAGTAATCAACCCCATTCTAACACTTCTGTAGCATTTATAATATTCTAATATTCTGACCATTTATCCATTATATCAGAGTTTGGAGAATTCCCATATATCATTATTTAATAAATCATGTTCATCATGTTCTGATATTATTGGAAGATGCTGGCAACCTTATCACACTCTTTTCTTTGAGAGAGTTTGGCATCGCAAACCTTTTTGACAGTCTAACGTAGCATCCTCCCCATGGGATCTCTAAAGCATGCTCCAGAGAAGTCAAAGTGGCTCAAGAAAAAAATTAGCAGGAAGTAGACAAACACAGCAGGACAAATAACAGGGACCTTCACCTCTTCATTGTAAAAAAAATATAGATATCTCTGATTAACTAAAAAATGCTTCTTTTTGAACAACTTCAGCCTTTCACGCCTTTTTGGAGCTAAGATTAATCACCACAACGAGAAATAACAACCGATCAGAAAAGTAAAATGCAGAAAACATCAACAGCAACAGTGCAGAGCCCCAGACTCTTGAATTATTTAGTCACTTCATGACTAAATTCATAGCATCAGTAGAACCTACTGTATCTGATCTCTGAAATTCCAAAAGATATGGCCACTAAACAATCCTCTATAATAAACAGATTTAGACAAAATACCACACACAGCCAATACTTTGAGTTTTCTGGCGGAGAGACACAAATCTAAGCTCCGAAGGTGAGAAAAATGATCGATTGTTGGCAACTACTCTATGGAAATGGGAAACAATGAACAAAACAAACACAAACTCTGATGAAGTAATCTGAAAACATGTTTTAGTAGTCCATCAATATGCATTAAAATGATACATTTTGATGCTGAGTAAAGCAAATGTGTTTAGTCATTACTGAGCCCTGACCTACAACTATAAGCTTCTCAAAACCTTTTTTGTTTGTTATGGTTTGTTTAGAACTAATAAGACTTCTTTTTAGTTTAAAAATCAGATGTAATACAGAGGACTACAAGGATGGAATTAACCTTCAATGGCTTAGATCATATCGCCACCTGCTGGCAAATCAGTTTTAATGAATAAGTGTCTTCACACCAATTTCGCAACACTTAAAATGTATTATATCTCCTTATTTTTCTAATTTGGTGTAAAATGGAAGAGATACTAAATATTTCAATGATTTTTCTAGGCGCCATTGATCAGGTCTGGTGTTTTGTTCAGTGTGTGCGTCTTTTTTTTATTATGTGCACTTAGTTTTGTTAAGCAGTAGAGGGCGCAAATCGCATATTTTAGAAATACAGATCTGGAGACAGAAGATTAGAGGAACTCCAAAACCCAGATCACATTTCAAGAGAGAACTGTTTTCTGCTTTAGATGGAAGATTAGTTAAAGAGTCATTGTTCTGTCACTAGAAGACAATTATGACTTTTGGAGCCATGAGCAGAGAGAAGATGTGGACCTCCCCTGCATTATAACATAAGGAGTAAAGTGAGAATAGAGTTAGACAAAAACTATTGATTTCTTTTCCGTTTTTTAAACAAAAAGTTGGTTATGTTAGTTGTATTTTCCAACACTCCTGAAAAGTTTCCTGAAAAAATGTTTTTGCAACCCTAAACCGATGCTAGCCAAACATTCCCTCTTAACTGTTTTTGTTGTTTATGTTAATTACGACTTAAAAATATATATTTTTACTGTTTAAAGGCCCAAATGAAACTTGGGTGCACTTCAACAATGAGCTTTCCCTGGGGTCTGCAATTAGAAAGGGGCTGTCTGATTTGTGCACTTGGAAGGATGAAATACAGCGCAATCCAACACAATCTACATCAGGTTTTATTCACTGTTTTGGATATATTTTTTTTACAAAAAGGAAATCTTTTTAGTGAAGGAATATACATTACCTTTTAAATACCTTTCAAAAGTACTAGTTGCAGTATTTGTATTGAACATAACACTAATAACTTCAATAGGGTTAAATGAGTGAAAAAATTATTATTATAATTACAAGAAAACACAACAGAGTAAGAGAAAAAACGAGAAGTGTAAAATCATAGGGCTGAATCCTTTTCTTATCTGTCAACGCTCAAATCACTGAACACACTTTACCCAAGCGCTGTAGTTATATTTAAATAGAGACTTGCTGTTACATCTTTATTAGTCCCATTGCAAGTATGTGTTTTGTAGAGCAAAAAAGAAACAAAGGATAGCAATCAATGTACTCTTGACAGTATTCTTTGTTTTACAGAGAGCTCCAAGTCTTTAAGGCCTTCCAATATCAAATGTATAGGCTAAAGTTGGTTGAGTTATCTCCAAACTTTTTTTTCCTGAATTATTTTTCTGAATGGTGTTTAACTCAGCAAATGAGGAGATTGCTCTTAGCAGCCTTAACAGCGGCAAAGAAATTATTATTCAGTCGGTGGATTCCACCTAATGTAATGAGTAGGGGCGAATGGGGGTTATCCTTGCAGGATATTACTGTGATGAATTTGTCAACAGCATGTATACATGGAGCTCACCCAAAAACGGAGTAATCTGGGGCCTCTGCATTTGAGTCCGTAAAAGCCTTAATTTGCTTCTTTTTGATGTAATATATCTGTTCTCATTGTCATTTTTATTTTTCTATCTACTCATTCCATACTGCAATAAAAATATCACTTTGTTATACTGTTTCATTGTATTAATGGTTACTTTCGTTGGGGGGATGGGCAGAATTGGAGGGTTAATATGTGTCAACGTTGTAGTTTCCTATTGTTTTATCATGCTGAACAAAAATTCCACCAATAAAAGCAATTGTTCACAAAAAAAAGAGTCATTTCTGTTCTCTGAATAATTTTCAAGAGTAGAACTTGTTTTTATCTGGAATCTGCTTGCAAACAGATGTTTAGGTTACTCCGTCAAGCTCTGAATCATTCGCTCCCCTGTGTGAGCTATAAGCTTTCTCTTGAGTGTCCAACTTTGGAATAATTTGACGTAATTTATGATGCATGGTATCAATCTGAATTCCACCTCGTTGATGCAGAGAAAGAAGCGTTTTATGCTCATCTTTACTGAATTGCTTGTTTTACCGCTGGGAGCTTTGAGGAACTATAAACTCAGACCACCATTGGATTGGATTCTCTGTTGTGCTCATAAAACAATGAAACTGATCTAAATTACTAAAGGAGAGGAAGGTAGATTTTAAGATGCAAAGCTCCACTGATAATAGTTGTTACAAACAACAAAAACCTGACAATTACTTGAATGTTAATTATCATATTTATCACAAATTAAAATTTCTTAAATGTTTCATTATCTTCATTGTTTTATACTTTTTGATATTTTATATTTCATGAGCCCTAAAATTAACTGCAAGAAACAGAAACAAAGGTAGGTTACTGTCAAATTAGTCCCAACAGCATTTGATCTCAATTCCAGTTGAACGATTATATCTAATCCAATCATCTCGGTCACTCTTCTATTCAAAGACTGCATTTCCCAGCATTCCCCTGTCTAGCAACTGTTCTATTTCCTGTATTTTAGTTTTGATTTCTTTGTGAGATTTTGGGAAATTAGTTTTACCAAAAAGATTTTGGGAGACTCACAATAAATACTTACCCTTTTAACCTCAGCTGTTTCCATTCAATTCACCCCAGTTCTAAAAACACAAGCAGCCTACGCCCTTCTTTCTATTTGACTATTTAAAGCAAAAATCCGCTTTCCACCTTATACTGAAGGGGACAAGTAGGTATAGAAGGTTTTATTTAAACATTGCCAAAACCTTGATTTTAGGTTATCTCCTGGAACCGCTGACCAAACTTTGCTGGGACCCCTAGTGTTTGTGTCCTTATTACCTTGTTGTTTGTTGTTTCAACAATAAACCCACTAAATTCAGCCACTCCTTGTCTTGATCCTGATAATCTGTGACCTGTGTCAGGGCAACAAATTGATAATCTGAAGGTAAGATTGTTTTGAGATGCTTTAAATCCATCAATGTCAATAGATTTTTACATTTACTTTTCTTTACAAAATTTTCTTCTCTTTACATATCTATTGTGGTAGGTTGATTTGCATTTCTTTAATAGTGTGCCAGCATGGATCTTCAACTACACAAACCAATCCAAGCCGAATGGACTTGAATTTAATGTCAACAGAAAACAATATCAGAAATGAGTCATCACTTCGATACAGTCTAAGCATACATATCGTTGTTTAACATTAAAATGTAACCATTTTGAAGCAATTGAGCAACATTGAACAACTTTACTGTGCACTATCGCAATGCAATGAAGTGCTGAAGGTGCCACAGAGCTCTTTAATTCTGTGTGTGTGCCGCTGTGTTTGAGGGGTTAAAGAGGCGACTGGGATCCGAAGGGCTTGAAGCAGCTGCACTCGTGACTGAAAATGAAAACAGCACTGAACGAGACTGTCAGCCCTCTGATGTACGACTTGTAATGGGATGTTTCCAAACCTCCTTTCTCCATATGGCTGCCGACACAATCAGAAACACCCACCGCCTACAGAGCTCAGGACTCTCTGAGCACTACATCTGGTACACAGACACACCATACTTACACACACACCAAACAAACTCACAGATTCTCCTGACCTGTTTATTATATGCACTTTGTGGAAAAAGCTACTGTCATTGAGTAAAATTTTGAAATCATTATATAATATTTGATGGACCTGTCTTCGCATTGCTCTAGTTTTTAACCACCAGGAATGTCAGTTTGGCGACTGTGTTCAGATATTTAATTCTGCTCACACTCACTATTCATGGTTTAACTAAATCAAGACCTCATACATCTGTTTGGCTCTCATGGTTTGTGCAATTTCAGTTGGTTTGTTTGTGTCCTGAGTGGTGACTCAGGAACACTACTCTAAGTGAACGTCAGATTGAATTAATCCGTTTGTGCTTTCGGGAGATGTAGCTCTGAGTCTCATGAGTGAGTCCAGACCAGCTGGATGTCTCAAAGGTGGGGATTGTAGAGGAGACTTTTTTCACACTTAGTTTGACCCTTGGTCATATACAAAACAGCCATAAGAGGAAGTGTCATCACTGCTACGCTCTCTGAAACCCTAGAATATACTTGAACGCAAGTTGTCAAGTGACTTGCCCTAACCTGCAAAATAAAATCATTAGATCATTACTGACATTTATTACTAGTCTTGAGTTTTTAGGATGAACAAAATTTGGCTGATATTTTATTCCATTTTTACTCAGGGGCAGGGAAGGTACAATATGAAAGGTTTATTTTTTTATTCAGGACCTGCATTTTGCGATTCTTTTTTGTAAAATTATATTTGTGTTTGTATGAAAGGGACAAAATTGAGCAATTCTTTCTCAGTACAAAAATAACCTTCTCACTTCTAACCAGGAAACATCCCCTCACACTTTTAGCAGACATAATTGTGATTGGGGTTGGGGTTTGGGGGTTATGTTTCTAGGTTCAAGATGCCCCTAGCCTTGGAACTATTCTTCAGACAGCAGCCAAGTGTGCTTCTTTACATTACACAAAAAACACTTGCAATACTAATGTGAATGTATTAAGCCTGAACTCATAAAATGAATATGCAACAGTACGTCATAGATCCTGTGGGCCAACATCCTCGAGCCTTCAGATTCTGATATGTACAACCCTTAAAGTACTGTTAAGATTCCATTATAAGATCACCCATGAAACATCTCCTATAAAAAGTATAAAACTGAAAACATGTAAAAATTCAAATAGGATGGATTTTAATCTAACAAATTTGGTTTGTACTGTTATTTGTACACTATGTGTTTTCGCAAAACCGTACTTCAATCCTACCGATCTTTTGGCAGGAGCAGTCAACGGGTCACAAAGTCTTCAGTTCCTGATCTGGGAAAGTCAGATGTATTTGGACAGAAGTGAATGGTATGTTTAACTTTGTGTGAGGTCCATCACATTGTATCTAGCCATATAGATTCCCACATTTTCATTCGTAAAACTAAAACCCTGAAATAGTATTTCAGATATAGTGCTGACAAAGGGCAGTTCATCTTCTTCAAACAGGCCCAGCAGTCATTTTAAGTGTTTGCGAGTTAAATTACACCCTTCAATAGAACCGGGGCTGCTGTGAATAGAGCAGACTGTTGTAGCCAGAGAGGGTGGCTCTGAAAATCTCAAGCAGTTTCCTCACAATTATGGAGCCAGTCAGTGCCCCAGTCAGATGGTGGACTGCCAGGCAGGTGGCTTTTTATTGGCTTTTGTCTGAACTAAGCTTCAAATGACTTCATTGGTGGGTGAGGGCCAGCCTCCATCAGTGCTAATAGAGAATAGGTAATTACTGGGGGAAATACCATGAACTGCCATCGAAACCACCCATGCAGCTGGGGCCAAGTGTTACATCATTAGAGCACAGACACACATTCTCTCTCGCATTCTCATGTGAAGGTAAAACTAAAGCATAACACAGCAGATGACTGTCACTTAAGTTTATGGTCCAGGCCTGGTGATATTTTAGAGAAAAATATAAAAAAGCTCCCCAGCCTGCCTATAGCAGCACCACAGCCATATATCACACAGGCCTGGATTTAACACACTGCCATTTCCATACAGTTTAACTTATACTCCTTCATCACCAGCCCAATTAAATGCTGTCCCACTCCAGCACTCAGAATCTTTGGTCTTTGCCACAGTTAATCGACTGGCACGACTTCAAAACGAAATCCTTGAGAGTTAAACTTTGGCCGTTCACATCAAGAGACCAACCATTATATAGTTAACATATTATTTCAAGAGAAATAATGGGTTCCCAATGCTGGCGGCAAAAAAATCGTTACTACTTATGAGGATTTGTGTTTGAGAAACTTGACATTGTTATTAGTCAAAAGTAGTCTGCTCGTTTTGTGAATGGTGGAGGCTAAAAAAATATGTTGCTAATCCTATGGAAACAGCACACGACATTGTCATTTAACATCTACTTCATGACATGGATGGACAGATAAACACCTGATTAAGCACACCAAAATGAGACGATTAACCCCGTTTAATTTTTAAAAGGTTGCAATGTTTTACTTTTATAAAAACAGAGACAGGGCCACTATTTTTCATGATTTTTATGTCAAATATTCTTTTATTATAATTTACAATATTTGTTTCAGTACTGCGTCACGGTGGCGCAGTGGGTAGCACGGTCGTCTCACAGCAAGAAGGTCGCTGGTTCTAGGCTCGGCTGGGGCAGGTGGCATTTCTGTGTGGAGTTTGCATGTTCTCCCCGTGATCGCGTGGGTTTTCTCACATGCAGAATAAGTGAATTGAATACGAACAATTGCCCATAGTGTTAAAGAGTGAATGTGTGTGTGAATGTTTCCCAGCGATGGGTTGCGGCAGGGAAGGGCATCCGCCGCGTAAAACATATGCCAGAGAGTTGGCGGTTCATTCTGCTGTGGCGACCCCGAAAGGGAATAAAGCCGACATGAAGATGGATGGATGGATGTTTCAGTACTGGTAATCATTATAATACTATACCACAGCAAAGGTACAACTGGTTTCATAAGATACATTTACAAGTACAAGTATAATTGCAGACCGGATTAAAACAAAATACTGGCAGACTTAATAAAAAACTGACATTTCAATGAAGGTGTTCACGGAACACAAAATAATGTGTGACAGAAATGTCTGTTATTCAAAGAACAGTTAATAACCGATATTTCTGTGTTGTACCAAACGGTTTAAAGTACAGAAATTTTGAATTAACTGAACAAATTATGCATATTCTAAGCCACATTACCTTCCCATTTCACAGGCTTGTTAACATACTTATCATGACATTTCAATTGGTTAAATAGAATCCAAAACTCCATGTGCAAAGGAGCTTCACATAATACAGGTTTTTTCTAACTACAACTAACGAGCAATTTCATCTGTCATTATGCTAAGATCAATATTGGTATATTGTGTTCTAGCTGTGTAATGCATAGCCTGCCCTAGAGTATCATTATTGCTATTGTAGAGGTTCCCTTTGAGATTCATCACCTCAGTCAAGGCAAGTAACAGATGGGTCACAACAATAAAAGATGCATCCCAGACTCACATGTGAATCACATTAGTAGTATCTTTTTCTTTTTGGTGTCAGAAATGTCTAATTTATTGCAGATGTAGAACTGCAGGAGATGAAGTCCATTAGTAAGTCCTCATCAGCTCACCTGTAGTCTCAACTAGGGTAACCTGATTCTCGGCTGCAGGGCCATACAAAGACCTTTTGAGGGGCATGTGCTGAAACAAAAAAAAGGCACCCCCCTGATAAAAAAAAACCTTCAAGATTCCTTCCACCACCAAAGTAATAATAATATTTTATTTAATTAGTTTAAATTCATTATTAATAACTTTTATACAGATCACATTTACTCAAAGAGGGTCTCTTTAAAACTAATTACACTAAAACTAATAGCAATCTTCTGTATTTGTGCAATACATTCATTATTGTGCAATATTTTTATATTAGTGCGATATACTTGTATTTTTGCAAAATATCTATATGCAATTTCTTAATAGTAATGTATTTACAATTTAATAATTTTTTTCTTCACTAATACAGATTGAACCTGTGGTTGGGTGAACTCTCAATACTGCTAAATTATTTATTTAATCTACTGCTTACTTGTTTTTTCCACATAGTTGCACTGGTACTGCTGACAGCTTCAATCTCAATGTCTGTTATTGTGTAGAGTGACAATAAACGAATTCTGATATTGAAGAAGTATATATATGGCTGAGCTGAGATATTGTAGCACATTTAATGAAACCACAGAGACCACACATGCTAGAAGGAATAGTCAACAAGGATGAGACAAAGTTAGGTTACTGCGTTTTACAAATATGATGAAACGTTAATAAAATGCATCATGTAATTTACTTGCATCAGCACATTCGTAAGATACCCATAAACAAAAAAGTAGAAATTTATTTTAAAATGTTTTACCTAGCTGATAAGGATTACATTGTCGCTTTGTGTCAAACTCAAATGCAGGTAGACCACGAGTTTTTGACCAGCGAATGTACCAACACGTGTACATAACTATTACACTCAATAACAAATTTCCTTACAAAATGTTGTAATTAGTCTTCTTAACAGCAAACAATTAAAAATAAAGTTAGCTTAACAGCACTTTATACATGCATATATATATATATATATATATATATATATATATATATATATATATATATATATATATATATATATATATATATATATATATATATATATATATATATATATAGGATCTTTGTATGTTTCCATTTTCAAATTGTGCATAAAAATAAAACTAATGAATAAAATGAGTCGGTTGTCCAATTATAGCTCAGTTAAAGCAAAAAGAACATTCAAATTACAGCTGATAACATTTCAACCAAACAGCTCTCAAAATCAACAGGAACTCATAAATTAAATAAAACTACCCAGCATGGCTCCAGAAGTTATGATTATTTTGAAGAAAACTATCCTGCGAGATGCCCTCAGAGGCAGTAAATTTAACTCAGTCCCTGGGCCCTGAAGTAAACGGCAAAAGCAGACACTTTTACAAGCACACAATGAAAGAGTTCACTTATGTAACTTACTGCAACAATGAAGGCTTATTGTCTAGGTCTGAAAAGCAGACACTGGCCTAGCTGTATGTGTCCCTGTGGTCTCTGAAACTCTTTCAGAGAGTACACAAGCAATGTCTGCACCTCTGGATCAAATTTAAATCCTCTACTCTTGAATGTCTGCTGGACATCAGGAGCTTCATTACACATTGAAAAGGATTCCTAGCCCAAGTAATGCTTTTCTACAAGTATTATTTTTAGTAAACCTATTGCCAAAATATTAAATTATATACTTTTAATGGACCTATTTAACCATGGTCGCATGTTTATCAAGATTGAAACACAAGCCAAAAATGTCAAATTCTAGAAATTTACCATTAACCAGGATTCCAAGTGAGGAGAAATCCAAGCTCTAGGAGAAATCACTGGAAATGGAGTCCAAAACAGGAAATGATGGCGAAAAAAGCATATCAATTGTCAAACAAGGAATGCTGAGTCTTTTAAAGGGGATAGTGTTCAAGATGATTAAACAATAAGTCAACTGCCTATAAAATCTACAGGTGCAGTGAAATTAATTGTGAGATTAATGTTGATTTTAGTAACAGCATGACACAGCCTGGATTGGCTTTATTCAACTCCCCACGGTTCACATTTCTGCTTCCACTCAACTGTTGACAAATCAGTAATCAACATGATGTCATGTCACTTCTTTTTTTCTTAAACTCAACTCAACCTGCTTCATAGAACTACATCTTAACTGTTATGAAAAAGTATGTGTACCAGCTACAGAATGTGTTGACAAAGTCTCCAAAACCACGCCAAGATGAGAACCATTAAACAAGCTGAAAAGCAGCATAAAAAGTAGAAAAGCTCGATAAAAGGATAACCAGATGTGGGTAAACCAATGCATACAGATATTTCCAATGAATATAAACCAAACATGAAATAAATGATAAACTAAAACTAAGAAAGCCAAATGGTAACACACTGTAACAAAAACAACAAAACAAGGTTTTACAGGGCAGGTCTGACACTATTTCATCTGTATTCCCTTTTTTCAAGGACTGCTTCAGGTCTTTGAGATTGTGTTAGTGCCTCATCTTAGCTCAAAGCTACACACTGGTTTGGCCAACTGTTGCTCTATGGACAAACTCAAAGGTACGAGGTCAAGAGAATTGCATTTTTATCATAAAACATGTTTCACCCGTATCTCCTTGAATGCAATTGCTTTACTTCATCAAATCAAAATTGCTGAATAATTTTCTTTAACATTTTTACAGTTAGTAAAGGTTTTACAATGCTTGCATGACAAGACTTGCATGACTGTTTCTTATTTTGATTGAATGTTATGCCTTTCTGTTTTTTAGGGTTCAGTTTTAGCCCTACAGCTGGGCCACAGACAATCCATGTCCATGAACAATGTCAACTTCCTCTCTCATCAAACAGAGTGGAAGATGCATTACCTTCGTGTATCATTATGTACTCTTGGCTAGTTACATGCCTATTAGGTTCAATCCACACACATAATAGCAGACCACCCATCATGTTAAGTCAGGTGGCCATGGCCCACTGACCTTTACGCTGACCACCCTGAAGTGAATCAAGCGAGCCATGGGCAAACTGAACCAAAATTAAGAAACCCGTCTTTAGATTGCTACTTTGCAGCTACAAACAGACTTCTGTAATGGTCTGAAAACTGAAAATAAATATGTATTTGAGCTATACATTTTCTTTTGGACCATTTAAAAATTAATTTAGTTCCCTGCTGAATGACCCACTATCAATCTGTATCTGTTTACTACAAGCCTAGACAAAAAAATAACTTTTCTAAATTCATAATGTATTAAAATGTGTACAATGTTTCATGGGTTCACTAACTTTTAAACCTTCTTACCTATATCTTAAAAAATTTAAAGTTACTATTTTGTATGAAATGAGCTTACCAATCAGCAGTTTGGTGTCAACTGCAGACAATTTGCATGTCTGAAAAACTCAGTTTGAGTTCAACTCCTCGCAAATAATCTTCATGAGTTCCCAAACAATGAAAATGCTATTATCAATGATGATAAAACATCTAAAACAAATAAAAAGCTAAAACATTTTCAAGTTGTCGTCAGCCAAACCAACTAAGAGAAGCAACCTACAAATTGGGCTGTTAAATGTAATAATTCACCACATTTGTCGTCTCTAAAACATAAAACCCTTCAAAGAAAGAGCACACACACTTGATTTAATGAAAGAGATCAATGTTGCATGAGATAAACAACTCTCTGATGCTTTTACATCTGCTGACAAGGCTCCTAATAGCTTTGTGCCAAAACCCCTGGGGCACTTTTTGTACTCTTTTAATAATATTTTGTGCTGTCTTGTAATTGGGTCATCATGGAAGTTCTCAATCCATCATCCAGACCTCAGAAATAAGTACTTCCAACAGTTCATCAAGTTGGCCAGCACATATAAATAACAGCCCTAAACTACAGACATCCGTGACAGGGAGCTGAGCCTATTGTTGGTGCTCTGTGATGTTTATTCACCTGGGAATGATGGAAGATTGATGTAAAAGGTGACTTGAAGGAAGTGAGATGGGCCAGGCTCAGTGTAGAGCAGTGTCCCTGCTCTCCAGCGCAGCAGGCGGTCAGAGTTCCAGCAAGCATGTAGAATCTTGAGGAATGCGGCAGAAACAATCCCAACATGTATGAGAAATGCTGTGGTCAGTCTGCATTACCCAGCCAGAGACCTTGGGCAATATCCATATAACACACAGTGGAGGTCCCAAGAATGAGAATTTATCAGTAATTATACTCGGTGGAAGTACCTCGAATCACCATTGCAGGCCAAAAAGGGGGAAATGGTGGATCACTGAAGCATGTCAAGAAAGTAGTCCCTGTGAAGAAACCAGTGATGTGAAATGAAGCATTGATTTGCAATCTGCTGAGTAACAGTACGCCTTGTCAGTCAGGTTATCAATGAGGTGGAAAGGCTTTTGGTATTTGGCACACAGGCCCATCACGTAGGGTGCCAACTTAAACAGCAGTTTAATCCCCACGACGCAGGACAAACTATTCCCTGTCATCACAATACTTCACGCTGTCTCCACTGCTTCACTGCCAAGACTTCAGAAAGAGCTTTTTCTTGGGAAATTTTGTGTATGAACAGCAGAAAACCTTGTTTTTGACTCCAGTGTTGAAGCGTAAAGTATGCAATCTCAACTCCTCTTACTCAGAGATTTCAACTGGATAATGATCAGCGCTACATTGAAACATATATGAGTAATGTCTGTAACAATTGGAACACTTCCACTCAGACACTTCTTTACACAACACTACTACTATAATTGTAATATTTGTTAAGTAACTTTAAAAAACAACAACATTCAATGTAATTTAATGCTGCTGCATTTGTACATAGAAAAATAATTTGTAATATAACTTTGTGATAAAGACTGGTTGGTTTCTCCTTGGTTTGAAAAATGCAAAATATTCTATGCAAAAAAGGTAAATAGTTAGCCCGGATTTACTTTTTAAAACATCATCTATATATATATATATATATATATATATATATATATATATATATATATATATATATATATATATATATATATCCCTTCAATTCCGAAATTCGGCACAAACAGTCTTAAATAAAACCAGTGAACTGAACATTTGTGACTAAACAGGAAAAGATTTCCATATGCGTCATATTAGCACTGCTGTCAATCAAAGAGGCTGCCAAGTTGAGTAATTCCTAGAAAACTTTCTGAAAGGAGTTTATATGATTGAACTTGACCATGCTAGGGCTTTATTTTAATCTTTGCTTCAATATGTTGCAACTGTTTGTCAACCTTCCCACATAACAATTTTGAACTGGCTCAGCTCTTTTTTTGCTTGGCCAAGTACCACACTGACTCCAACAAAGTCCAGACTTCTGACAAGAGCCAAAGAGCCTTTAAGTTACCCTCAAAGCTGCAATATTATGCCCTTAGCATTGAAAATAAATATTTGACTCATTTAAGTTATACTATACTTTTCTTGCATTTATTTTCACACATGCAAACAAACACGTGCGCTGACGGATACTAACCAAGGTCGTTTGTTGTTTGCAGGGTCTGGGTCACTGTTGATGTTATTTCACAGCCCCTTGGGTTTAATGGTCTCTCCACATCTTGAGCACTCAGCAGCTTTTGTCCTCCTTCCAATATGCACAGCTTGGGACTTCCAGTCATGGTCCAGATTTATGAGGCTCTTCTCCATGGGGACTCACCTCACTGCAACCGCAACAGGCTTGCTCTTCAAACAATAACATTCAAGTGCACTTTCTTTCCCCTTCTTTTTTCCACTTACTTTTCACAAACTCATTGTGAGTGGGATGATTTTTGTAATTCTGCTGTTGACAAGTGGAGAGTTAAACTGTATCGTACGAGATGAAAAGGTCAACAGTGTGACAAAAATCAAATGCTGTAGACTATAGATAAGATAAGAAATAGATAAGGATGTAAGTATTGATAAGATAAGAAAAAGAATGCAGATTATGCTATAGATAAGAAAACTTATGCAGTTGCTTCCTGTAAATTTGTTAATACAATACAAAGTGACAACAACCCCCCATTCCAATTTAAAACGTACTTTCCGCTATTTATCATAATTTATAATTACTTAGTATGACTGACTGAGAAGAAGAAATCAAGAAATAACATGAGCCAGAGACATCCCACAAAGTGTGGTAAATGTGCAGATGGAGGGATAGCGTGCACAAACATTGATAATTGTCTGTTTTAATTTGTGCTTATATATTGGGTTAGTAACAAAAGGTAACACGAGGAACCACCTGATTAGTGGCTAATTATATGAAAACTATATGAAAACTCATGGTAATTGAATAATTAACCTAACCTATAGGTATTGAATAGGAAGTGAGTAATGACCTTTTGTCACATCCTCACCCGGCTCAACCTCACAGTGCACAGTCACACGACCACAATCACCAGAATACTGAACACCTGCATCCTCACCAATGATCCCCAGCTGCACCTCATCATCACTGCTATAAAGACTCACTCCTCACTCAGTTCATCGATTGGTCCTCAAGGTTACACACCCGATGATGATCGCTTCACTGTCCATGAGACTCCTTCCCCCGTCTCCAGCCCGTCTCCAGCCCGTCTCCAGCCCGTCTCCAGCCCGTCTCCAGCCCGTCTCCAGCCCGTCTCCAGCCCTTCTCCAGCCCTTCTCCAGCCCCTCAACACACGACTTGACTATCTCCTCTTTGGACTGTTAAGTTTGCTATGCAAGCCTGTTCTCCTTGTTTGACGCCAGTGACATTCCTCTGTTCTTCCTACCTGAGTTAATTGCTTAAAGCCAATTCTTGTCTTGTCTATCTCTCCTACAAAAAGTGACACCTTTGTGGCATGGGTGACTGAGTCATGGCCAGTGATGGGAGTGATTAATGAGCAATCATCTTTAGTGGCAGTCCTCGATGAGCAGCTGATGCCTTCAAACTTGAACATTTAAATTTAACATGTCAATTTAAAGAATTCCAAAAACCTGTAGAACCTTGATGATATATTACCATGTACACGTTGATCTCTATTGAGACCGTAGCCTGACCCATTTAATTATTTTACAAAATAAAAAAACATTTCTTGTTAGTTTTTCAGGTCATTTTACATGCCGAATCTACATAACATGGATCTTGTCATTGTTTTGAAAACCAGGTTGGTCATTCTATTTAAACTGAGAACTATATGATCAGCATGAAAAGTTAAAATCGGACAAATATCCACAAGATTGCACTTGCATTCAACTATAAAGATATCGTTGATTTGACAACCAGGTCGGCCCGTCTATTAAAACTGAGAACATACAATTAGCATGAATAGTTAAAATCAGATAAGTATTCATAAGATGGTACTTGCGTTCAGGTGGTGATTGCTTGCCTTATTTGTAAAGGTAGTTTGCTGTTACAAGACATGATTTGTAAAGAAGTGGCAATACGAAAGTGATGTTTCCTTTCTCATGTGACACAAACCTATAAGTGCAGGCAGTTGGTTTACCCTCTCTAGCTTCAGTAGTAGATGATCATATGGATGACATATAAGCAAATGAGCAGATTTTACAGAATGTTAAGTACCTCTTATTATTCAAGTCAGGATCAATCGCACTTCCTATAATTATAAATGACAGAATCACATTATTCTGATTTCCTTATTTCTTTATCGTTTTCTTCTTCCCTGCCAATTTCTAGTCATTTGGTATTTTAGTTCATTCACGTTCTCATGTTCTGAGGAGTTTAACACATGCCAGACCAATAGTAGAAACGTGCAGAGGATGTGAGTGTGATGAAAGATTAGTCAAAATGACTGTGAGGAACTGCCGTTAGCACATGTGGCTTTCATGTGAGGCTACAAACATGAATGAATGCCTTTTCGTGCAATAAAGGTGGATGATCTGTGTTCATTGGGCTGATAATTTACCATCAAAAAGAAAAACCGCCAGAAAAAAATGCCAACGGAGGCCCAGGTGTGAGGGCCCACTTTCAATACCGAAACTCCATCAGATGACAGAATGATTTGCTTCGACCAAAAACATAGGTTGTGCGGTTAAGGGTCACTTGTCTTTCCACACGTGATGTGATGTTACAAGATTAGTGAATGAAGGAAGGCACTGTGTGAGACACTGCCTGACCTGACACTTATGGGGTTAAACTGTCCTGTGCTTCCTTTAGCCAAACGTTTGTAAGGGCTGAGTGTCAAGTGTGCTCAACGGAGGAGAAAATTAGCCACCTTAGGCTTTCAGTGAACTCTAAAGATGAAAGCATTATTTCCTAATAGAACCAATGCCAGTAGAAGAACTTTATGACTCATTAAAGGTTTATTTGGGTTAGAGAAAAAGTAAAGGGGCAAGTTTTTTTGTGGCCAAGCAGCAAAGCAAAGCAAAGTCAATAGCAAGCCATAGTTTCTCTTGCAGGAAAATGTTGAAATTTGACACACTTGTTGACCAAAGTCTAACCTACAAATTTGAACTCTCTAGTGCTTCCTAGGTAAAACTTGGATTTAAGTTTAAGCTAATAATTTTTTTTAATCTTAAATCAGATTAATTAAATTTTTCTCAGCTGTTTCTGCTAATCCTGATGTAATTTGGGCCTACAACAATTTTCAACCATGATTGTTTATCTAGCATTTAGCCTTTTCCAAAAACGTACTTTCTCAACTCCTGCAAGACTGTTCCTTTAATCTTATTAATGTTTAATGAGATCTTTTTCAGATTCTTCTAGCTAAAAGTTATGCAGTTCAAGTTGTTTCGCCAAATAATTTTTAACAACCTGATTTTGAACGAACTCACCAATGTGTTGTAATTGTATAATGCATAAATGTAATTCAGTATTTCTGCAATACTTTGAGATATTCAAACCTATTGCTAACCTATCTAAACTATAATACCTATCCTACTGATATTAGTTATGGTTATAAGGATCTTAAACTGCCAGCTAAGTTTTGGCTGAAGCCTTTTAAACTGCCAGTTCTAAAATCAGAAATGATGTCTCTTAATGCTCCGGGCCTCATGTCGATTTAAATCAAGTAATTTTCTTGATTGGCAGACAAATGCTGCCCTTGTGAAGCGATTACCTTCTGGTTATCTGCACATGCTTTTCCCTAAATACATTTAAAATTCTTTTTTCAGAACAAAGCTTAACTAGTTACTTTGAAAGAGATGATTGCTTGCTATAATATACTATAAATTCCATTTACTGTATTTACGTTTTAAAAATTTTTGACTTGTTGAAATCTACAGGCCTATGTACAATTGTTTGTATTTATTTTCCAGAGTCCATTGATAAATCTTGTTAAATAACTAAATAAAAAAACTAACAATAGTACATGCTTTTAGCATAATTTTTATTTTTTATTTTGCTTTTAAAAATCAAAGTTTTATATAGCATTGAAGTGCAGACTTTTAAAAATGAAACTAGAAAGTTCCCTAAGCAGGTCCCCATTAGCTTTTCGTATTCGAGACATGAAATAAGTCCTGAAGATCTCTCTTGACGTCCAGTGAGTCCAGCACTGGAAAAAATCCTGACACTGAGAACATGCTGTCAGTCAGCTCAGAGGAAACGAACAGACCATATCGTATTGATGATTGAGAAGCTGAGCTGGAAAGAGAAACAAAGACTGTTGACAAGAAGAAAAAGAACATAGTGGATGGGTGAATTTGATTTAGTTCTGTTGTTGAGACACTTTAAGTCAAAATATGGTGCAAATCACTTTATCTCAAAGGCCTTTCATCAAAAGAACGAAAGACAATAAACATGAGAGGGACTGAAATTCTTCTGCATTCAAGAAGAAAAATGGTTCAAGAGGACAAAATGATTTACCATCTTTAATTTCCCAAGGAACATTATTTTACAGTATATTTATTTCAGGCTTCTGGAATAATTTAGTCAGATTGCTTAAATGCTAAATACAATGGTTGGATTTTTTTTTTAACCAGAGATTGCTTGAGAGTCTAAAATGTACAAAATCAACTGTCATGAAGTCCGTCATTTTATACAACAAAACATTTCTAAAGTAGTTTTCATGTGTAGTTACTGCTGTCTTTCTACTGTTTATCATAACATAGTACAATACAACTTTATTTATATAGGGCTTTAAAAACAACAATGTCGACCAAACTCCTGTACACAATAGACAAATAATTACAGTTTTTTCAATGCATTTAACAAGTTTACTTAACTCTTAACGCACTGAATCAGTTAAAACACACTATTGGCAAAACAGTTAATTTCATTCTCAAAACCCCTCATTGTAAACAAAACTCCAAAACTCATTTTCAAAATACAAGAATACAGTTTTCCAAACACTTACACATGTTTTTTTCCAACAGCAACATTTAGTCAATCATAACACGTTGAGTGTTAACTGAATGCATTTTGCATCAAAGCGACAAAAATGTGTTAATTGTATTACTCACCTAGACTGATGTTGTGCTAATTGTGTTAAGAGTTTAGGAAAGCTGTTAAATGTATTGAAAAGCTGTCTTAGCAATTGTGAAAAACTGTAAGAAAAGTAATAAAAAAATAAATAACAACAATAAAAACAATAACCTCCAAATCTGGTGGCACCTGGAGTTAAACGTGAGTGAAAATGTGTCTAAGCCATGGATGGTTTCAGCTATGATTAAATTAGTTCAGTTTCCCAGGGAGGCAGCATCGGTATTAGATTTATTTATTTTACGCCAATCCAAGCTATTGATCCATCAATCTATTCCCACCAACAAGCCATGGAAAAGAGCGGGCCTGCCATGTGCAGAGCCACCATGCATGAGTTTTTCTAAATTCTATTTTGCTAGACGTGAGCAGTGAACAGCTTCACCTGAAGACCTGTTTGGTGTTGCGCTGAACTGAAGTCTCACACATGCCCAGTAAGCAGAGAGGAGCTTTTGAAAGCTCAAACTTGTAAATATATATCAAGGAGGGCTTGAAGGGCTTTGGATCAAATCAAATTCTTTTGTTAAAATCAAATCAAATCCTTTGTCATAGCATGCTTTGTACAAAGTCTACACTTCTTATAGACCGCCCCAGGTCTTACATAGTGGTTAAAAACCGACAGTGAATTTGCCTACAGCAACTCATTCTACAATTTAAGGGAAGCAACAGAAAATACGCAATAAACTCTATGCACCCTCGTCCACAACTGGACTCAAGTGAGAAGGGGGAGCTATGTGGATAGCAGCTCACTAACAAGTTGCGCTTGTGATGATACATGCAGTTATGAAACCTGACCAATCAGATCTCTGTTGGGACTGAGCAATCAGCAATCGACAGGATGTCGTGTCACTTTTCTTTCCAATCAGAACAAAGTACCTCATCTCATCGGGTACAAAAAAGTAACTTTAAGGTAAAAACAGCAATGGAAACGCTGTGTCATGTCGAGCCGAGCAGAGCCACTACTAAAGTGTTTGGTGGAAAAGCTGCAAAAGTCTGCCTTGACTCACAGTTTATATCAAGCAATTTCATTGACTTTAATAAGGACTTTGTTCAAAAAGGAAAAACATTTTGAGCTCTTAAACATTCAGTGCTGTTAGGGTTCCATTAGCACGTATATATGTCTTGATTAGCTCTAAAATTTTATTAACTCTTTGGTGGCTCAGCGTAACCCCTGAAGATCCTGCCTTGAATTTAAAAAGGCCAAGAAAATCTCATCCTGTATGATCAGTTTCGTTGTTCACATTGTTTGTCCTTTGAAAAAATTGAAGACAAAAAGATTTTAAAAATCAGTAGCAGTTTCAACAAGTGTGATGAACGGCTCTATTGCACTAAAAATCAACAACTACAGCGTCAACTGAACTTTAAAGGAGGAAGAGTAATGGTTTTCTTTTCACTTGTCAGTAAGACAAAAACACAAAGAAACAACTCAAAGTTCACTTTAGTTTTTTGAGAGTTACTGTAATTTATTTGGACCCATGCTGTACAAAGTATCCTTTGGTCTACTTGCTTTGGGAGGTGTTTTGCTGCCAAACTGCACTCTAGTCAAAAACTGAAATCCACCAGAAAATAAATGAAGAGCATCTTATTTCTGTTGGCATTACATTTTGTAAAAAAAAAACACTTTTCATTAGAGTAATAGCATTGACAAGATGCATTCTCTGGTTTATGTGATCTGTGTATTGAAACAACTGTTCATTAAAATACCCCTTGTTATAAATTCACACATGAGAATATATTGCTTTCCTTTTTCACAAATTACAATAAAATTAAGTAAAATCTAGAGAATTCAATTAACTCTGTTCTGAGTCTGTTTGGTCTTTTTCTTTATAGAGTTAAATTGAGAATTAATAAATGAAATTGTTTTGTTACATTGATACACGAAACAACAAACATACACAAATTGTATATATCAAAAACAAATATTGATTCCAAAATTTTCAATGAATAATTGTATATTTGATGGGATATTTTAAGTCAAGTTTAGCCTTTTTTATTCTTTACAGAGAAGGAGCAAATGCACTCTGAATAGAGTTAATTTCACTCTCAGAGTTTTGCTGTGTACGGTGGAAAAGCATGAAGACGATTGACACAGTTGAGTTCATACAAGTTTCACTTTTTCATTCAATTTAAGAAAATAAATGGACTTTCCCTCAATATTAAATTTATTTTTTTGTTCATTCAGATAGATACATACCTGTAATGTCAAAATTCAGCTGTCACATACTGCAGATGGCCTGACACGCGGACCCTCAAACAAACATGTGCTTTATTCTTTAAGTTGAGCCGATATGACCCCAACTGTTTAATAGTTCAAAGAGGAAATATCTCTTTCTCTCACAGTCATTTCTAGCACCAGATGCTCGTATAAGATCGGAGGGAAATGGATCTTACACGAAAGCCTTATTAAGCAGCATATCACAGCTCTCCAAGGTTTTTTAGTTCTTGCTGCAGGTGTTTCCCTCGGCACAGAGCCCAGAATCCAAGTCGTTACCTACAGATTCTTCCGGACAGAGACCTCGATGGGAGAAACTGAGATCTTTCATGATGGGCTCTCATTTTTATACTTTGAGCACAAAGAAGTTGATCTCCAATTTGGAAAATGTGGAGGGAGGAGCATCTTTTTGGCATTGCAGCAGCATGAGGATGTTTTGGTCTTTTGAGTGGTGGGAGTGAGGTGTTCTGGATCGATGCCTGTTCATGGACTGCATAAAGCAGATATTCCCTATCCATACAAAATTCCTCACCTTTGGAGCAGCAGGAGCTCCAGGTCTAGGTTTTGTTTAATGATTTACTCTTTAGCTTTCACAGTAACCACAGCTATGTTACTTGAAGCTGGATGTAGGTCAAATAAAAATTCAAAATACGCGAAGATAGCATGATTCACTTTTGTAACACACAAAGAAAAAAAAAATCACTTCTTCAACAGACATATATCTAATAGAAATCTACGGTACATTACTTTGGAATGGAATCATTTTCAGTGTGTTGGAAGCTTGGAAGCAGTTATTTAAGTAGCACCAGTTGGAAGTCAATGTCTGTGTCTGGATAAATTTGGAAAAATGTTAAATATGACTTCTCTCAAATGTTCATACTCATAATCCCATAATAGTTGGATTTCTCTGTCTCCTGCATGTGGAGGAATATATTAGTGACTTGTGGTTTTGATGCTTCAGGTGTGAAGTCATGTTTTGTGTGGTTGAGATTCAGTTCCTGGCACACATTTTTATAATAAAAGGAACTTGAGCCAAAATAATAGGATTATGAATGGCTAAAGCCACCTTCCATAAGGTAGCCTGCCAATGCTCAGAGACCTTGCGGTTTCCTGTCTTTCGTCATCCCCATTAACATTGTCATATTTTAATGATTCAGAACCACTTCAAGCCAAATATTTTATACGTGATATTGGCATCAAACCCCACCTTTGAATTTGTTCAAACTGCCATTAATAAATCTCTCCCTCCAAGTAATCCTAGCAATTCCAACAAGAAGTATAGAACGGAGAACAAAATTCTAATGCCATTTAAATATGAATTTTATTACAATTACTGACTCCACAAAGAATATTCACAATCCAAATGTCAACCAGATTGTCTTGAACTTTTAAAAGATATTTCATCCACAAGAATCTTTAGCTCTCGGCAACGCCCTGCTTGGAGTGGTGGAATTAAACTTTCATTATTATAGTAGTTTAGATTGCTATCTTACCAATTTATAACCTGGGTGACTTAATAAATAATGTTGTGTGCAATTAAACAAATTAAATTAGTTGCTATCAAAATAAATAATTTGTGCTAGTCTGTATGTACAGATAGGACTAATTAAAAAACTATTTTAAGTACAATAAACGTAAAAAAATATATACTTTTTGCAAAACCCACATTACTCAAAAAGATTAATGTAATTAATTATGTAACATTTTTTGGAGTAAGCTCAATTAATCCGGGTTTATGATGTGCCAGTAATTGGATGACTGACACCAAATGAAGAGCCAAATTCTAGGTCCTAGTAATCAGGTAAACAATGGTTAAAAAAAACAGCAAAGTGTTTCTTTAAAAAAAAAAAGCAAAATTTTCCACTGTATTTTAAAAAATCCAACTTTTTTGTGTGATTTAAATTCAAAACTCTTTCTGATTAGTTATATAAATATACTTGTAGGAGTTGTTGATCTTGAACAGATGGCCTTTTTATGTTTTCCACATTCTTCAGGACCTGGCCTTGCCCCAAATGTTTCGTGAGAAATGACAAGCGCACAGCAATCTGAACTCATTTTATTTTCCAGACATGTCTTTCACTAACGCTGAGCTGCAGCTTCTATAAAGACTTCAGCATTTCATTACCTGCGCAGCCACTGCTTTTGTTTCTTGATGAAAGAAGGTACATTCAGAGCCACCAGAAGGAAAATAAAAGTAGTCATGTGGTATATGGGGCATCGTACCTCAGTGGACACTCTCCATCAACACCTGGACCTGCACAGAAAATTATCTTAAATCAAGGTTTGGAAGGAGGCTAAGTCAGTGTGGAAAACTCTTCAATGGGTCTTGTTTTTCTTGGCATGGCATGGAGAAATGACAACATTAGCCTTCCTGTTGAAGGAAAGCTCTTCCCTGTGGGGTCAAGGTAAAGGTTCAGTCAGGATCAAAATGTTGTATGGGCCAGTGGCATTCCAAAATAACTCTTTTGTGTCTTTTACTAAAGAGAAAATCTTCTTCTAGCTGTGAACAAAATACCTGGGAAGGTTATAGATGCTCAGGATAACATTGGAAAGGTACTGTAAATTAAATATCAAAATGTTGATTGTTAGCTATGCGGAGCAAGGGATTTACATGTTAAGTCAGTTAACAGACATGATCTTGAATCCATGTAGAGAAAGCAAATATTGCCGTTTCTGTGGTGAGGAACACAGGGGATTTGTGTACACTATTGTCACACAGCAAAATCTAGAGTTAAATTTACTATGTTCCGCTTTAATTTTAATCATTCTCTATATATAATTAAATGAAAACCCGTACCTCTAAATTTTTACCTTGTTAAGTTACATTTTTTAAATTTAGATCGAGGAATACAATATACAAAATAAAAATAGTCAGCCTTTTTGATTCAGAAGATTTTGGTGACGAACTGTCTGTTGACGGAGAGCCTAATAGATATTTTAACTATAGCAGGCAAGCTAAAGGAATTTACAGAATGTGTGTGCAATGTTAAGTTTAAAGATGTATGAAACTGCCTGATGTATTTTTAATTTGATCACATGTACCTCTACATTTTACGAGAAAAAGCAAAGGAAAGCAGATTGGATGCATCACAAAAGTGGTAGAAATAATTAAATATACAGTAAGAAGTCAATTTCTTGATGTAACTAACACTGTAAAAATGTGTACAACCACTGGACAAATGTTATGTTAACTTTAAAGAACAGCTACCTCTTGAGATGCTCAAATAATTCAAATCTTGAATTAAAATTAAAACCATGTCATAAAACCCAGCAGCTAGCAGTGAACAGGGCTTGAAAGCACCTGATGGTGTTACACTTCTTCACATCTCTCTCTCTCTCCAAGTTTGCATTCTCTTTTTAAATGCATTCATGTTACAAAAATATAATATCAATTAAACATTAAACTATTTGGAAATATTTGTTAAATTAATAAAACGTTCTGTAAAAAATGGAATGTCTGTTTTTAAATTTACTGAAACAACCAGTGATTTTCTGCCAAAGTTTCAGATATCAGATCTGCAACCAGTCATAGTACATCACAAATATCCATTTACTTGATTTATGAGACCAACTCAGCAAGAATGTTCAAGAAAGAGCTTTACCTGATGGTCATTCATGTTCCTGGGTTTTTTTTTTCTTAAGCTGAAAAGTGCTTAAATGTTTAGGCGATAGCTTTTATACTCTTGCTCTCCTCCCTTGCTTATGAAGTTTAAATAACTTAAAATGAAAACTCTTTTTCAAGGTCTCATTTTTTTTGTCACAATCTATCAAGCGGTTACATAGTTACTCACTTACCCGTCTGCGTCTGTAGTCATCTTCGTGATCCATCGTGGGTTTATCATCAGTCATGTTTGTCTTTTTATTGTTGTCATGTTTGTTTGTGTTTTTGCGATGTCTGTTTGGAAGCTCTTTTGATGGCTTGTATTCATCATGTCTTGTTTAGACGCGGCTTGGAATGGTTTATGGTGTTCATGAATACATTTTGTATTCATTTGGTAATGAACAAGCCACAAATTGTTTCCTTGGGAGTTTTGTTCTTTCTTTCACTTTGATCATAGTGCATCATAAACAAACATGGAAATCAGACGGCTAATCAGAAACGGCTTTCGCTGAGGGAAGACGCACGGCTGCCTTTGACCACAACTGAAAGCAAATCCACTTAGCCTGGCTTAAGTCTGTGTGTCCAGGGGAACAGCAAATCCACAAATCAAAGCCAACCAGACTCCTGCATCTATCCAATCTCCAGCTCCGAACTCTTACAAACTAAACTTATCAAAAGTTTAGCATACTCAAACTAGAGTCAGTCCAGACATTAGTGTATTCCCTGGCATGGCTCTAACCAAATGATAAAACATAACGTCAGCAAGTCAACGAGGCTTTCCACAACATTTACAACATCTACAACTAAAAATTCTCTTTATTATGTCAACCTCAAAACTTTCGTGTCCTTAAAAGTTAAATCAATAACATGAACAACATTGTTAACTTGATTTGAAACTTGCAAATCATAATATAAATTTCCGTTCATCAATATCCACAGTGCAATACAAAAGTTTGGGAAAGTATTATTTTAAATTGGCTTACTGTTAATAAACTATTTATTATAAATTGGAACTAGTCTTGTTCCCTTTGGATCCCAGGAATGTTAAATGTATTATTCTATCCATCAAACTTCACTCATCATTTAACAAAAACACAGCAAAACAATAGTTGTTTAACTTATTTTTCATTTGATTGGTAGACGTCTCAAGTGTCCAGTATGTCAAAGAGCTCATTGTGGTAAAAGGAAGACATTTAAGTTAAATTTGCTACCAAAAAGTACCATCCTGTTATTTATTATCTGATATGCAGGTTTTTAACTGATATCACATTCTGTAACATTTCAGTGTATTGAGTTCAATATGCCATTGCTATGGTTTATTGATCAGTTGATCAGTTGAACTTCTATTATGAGAAGCTGAGATAGACTTTGACGGTGTAACAGATCGCATATTGTCTCTCCCCTTCTGTAAGTCGCTTTGGACAAAAGCATCTGCCTAATGCATAAATGTACTTGTAAATTTATTGGCAGAGTTTGCATGTTCTCCCAGTGTATGTGTGGGTCTGGGTGCTCTGGTTTACCCCACAAGTTCAAAGAATTGGGTAAGCTAAAGTTTCCCAGTGATGAGTGGCAGCTGGAAGGGTATCTGCTGCATAAAACATATGCTGGATAAGTTGGCAGTTCATTCTGCTGTAGTGACCCCAGATAAAAGGACTAAGCCGAAAAAGAAATGGATGGATGGTGCAATACAACCAGTTTTTTTAATAGCCTGTAGAGTGCTTAGGGGCATAGACACAAAAATTGTTAACACTTACTTTAGAAACTAAATTTGAATGAGTTAAATTTGATGTTTCTATGGCTTGTTTACTGTTATATTGTCATACTGGTGGAACAGCTTAATGAACATTAAAGATAACTAAATTTCTGAATGTAATGTAAAGTCAAGACAACAGCTGCTTCTTCCAGTCACACAGTTAGCATTTTATAAAGAGCTTGTGGTGAGGACCTATGGTGTGACATCATCATCATGTTACGAAAATCTGAAACTGATCATTTACATTTTTTCTACCAATCAAAAACATGGCAAAAAAAGCAGTGTAAATACAGTAGAATTCAGTAAAGCCAAAATAGAAACAGTGCAAAACCCCTCTCTGAGCACTACAGTGGAATGTTTACAAAGTTCAAACTTTATTTACAAGAGCAATCTTTCCGATCAATTGCAGTCTTTTAAAAATTATGGTCACCTTTCAGCTCCTTTTAACATCAACAAATGTTCAATGCGCGAACAAACTCGAAACATTGTGAACTTGTGAGTATGTCTGAACAAACAAAAGGAAGCACCATACAGCACTTTGTGTTAATGGAGTACCATCACTGCTAATTCTTGAGCTGGCTGCCCACTTCTTGTGTTTGTATAGAGTGTGAGCATCATAAATGTGTGTGATCCGAGCTCTGGTCACTGTCAGGACTGTCGTCTTCATTGCTGGGAGATCCCAAGGCATGGTGTAGTGCAACCATTGGAGAAAATTCAGAAGGGGAAAGAGTTCCTTTTTTCACGTTCACCAGTTCTTTCTCTCTGGCTGCAGCACCCTGCTGTCCTCCCTTTACTCGCTTCCACTTCATCCTTCTGTTCTGAAACCACACCTTCACCTGTATGCACAAGAAACACTGTAAATAGAAGAAATACTGAAACATTAAGTAAATTGTGAAACTATATTTAAAGAATATATTATTTGAAATTGAAGATATATTTTACTCAATAAAAAGAGTGGAATTTATTCAACCCTTATTAATAATTATTAATTTACTAATCAAACATTAAATGTGCCGTATCTTGTAAATTTAACTTTTCCAACATTTTTTTGTATTTTCCCCTCATCAAAAACATTCCTCAGGTTATACTCTGATTGGTTTATGTATCTGTGCATAGATATTGTGAAATCCTATTTTCTAATTCCGGGAGCTCAAAATGGCTTCATGGCTGTAGCCACGCCCACTGGCCATAGCACTGCCCACTAACCAATTAGTTGAACCGCTAATGTATCTCAATGAAGATTGCACGTGCTGAGTGACCCAAAAGTGTAACTGTAGTAGAACCGCGTTAATTAAAAAATAATTAATTAAAACAATGATTAGGATAAAAAGCACATTTTTGGATGTTCCGGGCCAAAAGTGTTTATAGATACACGGCTCATTCTGCAGAGCAAATCAATTGAGATTATTCAAAACATTGTTTATGATATATTCTGTCTTTGGAAGGTTATTAAGGGTGCAGTGATATTATTTTATTTATGTATTCTTAAATATTTATATTAAAAGGGCATAATATGGCACCTTTAATGTTAATATAGTATAATAATCAGATAAGCCTCGATTGAAATCCATAAATTGTAATAAATATTTTCTTGTCACATACATTTTTAATGATCCAACAGAAAATTAAATTACTTAATTCAATACATTTTGATTGTACAAACAGGGACAAGGGGCAAAACCCTCAATAATAATATGTAAGGAGATTTTTGTTTGTTTGTGCTAATTACTAAAATTAATCAAACAAGGACATGTAATAGTCAGAGAGGCATTACAGGAAACTTGATTCTATAACAGTTGACAGGCAAGGGGCAGATGAGAAATCCAGACTTTTAAACATCGCAGTAGAGGGCATTAAAGTAGAACAAGATTACATGAATAACAATAGTCAGGACATTAATAAACTAAATACTTAAATATAACTTTAAACTATGATACCAAAACCGATGAACTGTTCTAGGAATGGACATAAAACATTATAAACAAAGCATAACACAGATAAAGGTTTTGATAGTCATAAACTGGAACCAGGTGTGAGAATATTCACTCAGTGATTGGCAAACATGTTCCTTATTAGGGAGAGGTGGCAGCACCTAGGGATTTACTGCTGTTGCTTATTTAATTCAATGAGCGTTGAAGTTGTGCAGGTGCTTTTGAGAGTTAATAAGAAACAGCCAATTCCCTAATCCTTAATGCTTTCATTAAATCGCATTAAATATTTTTTATGGAGGTGTAGTTACAAAGAATTAGTTCGTGTAAAAATACTAGGGTTCAAACCCATCATTTAATAAATGTAAATCTTTCCAGATTAATTTATTATTTATATCATTGCACTTTTGGGCCAATTTCATTCAGAATATTTCTGTGGCCAAAGTTATGGTGCATCCCTAATGGAAATCATACTGGTCTTGTCATACAGGCTAATTTGTAAGAAACTGGCCTATTGTAATGCTTATCAGATCAATTTTAAAATATTTAATTTTTAAATGACCAAGTCAACAACAAATTAGATTAGATTAAGAGCTATATACTTGCTAAGTTCCCAGAACCCATTGTTGTAAAGAACGTTTTCTGGAAAGTTCTCAGAGTCGTCTGGGAAAGTCACAATGGTGAGTTCTTTGTATGTTTGGGCCATTAATTATATGACTAACAACTGACAAAATGGGCAAATGTATTAAAAAGCAATATATGTTTTTTTTGTGCTACATTGCATATGTATAGGTTCTGACTGAAGTCATATTGGGGAAAATAAACAGCAGTAATTTAACCACCAAAAGGAAAAGTTTTATTGAAGTGTTTATTGAAGAACTTTTGTTTAAGAACTTTTGAAACGATGACAAAGTAATGTTGAATTCTACTGGGGATGATAACAGTTAACCTAAACATATTTGCACTACTTTGAAATCATGTTTTATATAAAGCTGCCAGTTTTCGTAAACAGCTTTTAATGAAGAGTATTGTTCATGTTTTTTTCCTTGGCCACTTTTAAAACATTTAGCATTTGGCTGAATCCGTGAAGGGCGTCACGGTGGCGCAGTGGGTAGCACAGTCGTCTCACAGCAAGAAGGTCGCTGGTTCTAGGCTCGGCTGGGGCAGGTGGCATTTCTGTGTGGAGTTTGCATGTTCTCCCCGTGATCGCGTGGGTTTTCTCCGGGTGCTCCGGTTTCCCCACAAGTCCAAAGACATGCGGAATAAGTGAATTGAATAAGAACAATTGCCCATAGTGTTAAAGAGTGAATGTGTGTGTGAATGTTTCCCAGCGATGGGTTGCGGCAGGGAAGGGCATCCGCTGCGTAAAACATATGCCAGTGAGTTGGCGGTTCATTCCGCTGTGGCGACCCCGAAAGGGAATAAAGCCGACATGAAGATGAATGAATGAATGAATGAATCCGTGAATGCTTGTTTGGGATTAATACAAATGAATGTATGTCCTTTTTTCATCAATAATGTTTTAATATGCATTTTATTAAAGTAAAGAGTCTGATTTCAAATGTATAGAAGTGCTTAAGTTGCAATAAAATCTGCCCAAATAAAAGTGCACATTTAATGATGGGTTAAAAACCAACTCAATTACATTCTTTTGGTAGTAATAGTAGTAATAGCAGTCATAGTAGTAGTAATAATAGTAATAGTAGCAGTAATAGTATTGGTATAGTAGTAGCAGCAGCAGCAGCAGTAGTAGTAGTTGTAGCAATAGTAGTAGTAGTTACAGTGTTGTTAGGGCCGTGGTATTAAACTCAATATTTGAGTAAACTGTGTAAATCATAATAGCCAAAAATGGGGGACATCTGTCATTCAGGCATTCAGTAGTAGAAGTAGCAATACTAGTAATATCAATAGTAGTAATAGTAGTAGTTGTAGTAGTAAAAGCAGCAGCAGGAATTTTTAAAATTGTGTTGCTATAGCAGTAGGGGTAATATTAGCAGTAATAGTGTTGTTATAGTAGTATAGTAGTAGTACTTGTAGTAGTAATTGCAATAGTAATCATGCTGTTATAGTCGTCGTAGTAGTAGTAGTACTTGCAAAGTAATAATGTTGTTGTTGTAGTAGTAGTAGTAGCAACAGTAGTAATAGTAGTAGTAGTAATAGTATTGTTATTGTAGTAGTAGTAGCACCAGTAGCAGTAGTAGTTGTAGTAGTAATTTCTATTATGAGAAGCTGAGATAGACTTTGACGGTGTAACAGATTAGATTGCATTTTGTCTCTCCCCTAATGTAAGTCGCTTTGGACAAAAGCGTCTGCCAAATGTATAAATGTAAATGTAAGTAGTTTTTGTAGTAGTAGTTGTAGTAGTAGTAGTAGTAGTAGTAGTAGTAGTAGTAGTAGTAGTAGTAGTAGAAGTAGCAAAAGTAGTAATAGTATAAGTAGTAGTTGTAGCAGTAACAGTGTTGTTAGGGCCGTGGTATTAAACTTAATATTTGAGTAAACTGTCTAAATCATAGTAGCCAAAAATGGGGGACCATCTGTCATTCAGGCATTCAGTAGTAGAAGTAGCATTACTAGTAATAGCAATAGTAGTAATAGTAGTAGCAGTAGTAGTAGTAGTAGTAAAAGCAGCTGCAGTAGTAGTAAAAATTGTGCTGCTATAGCAGTAGGGGTAATATTAGCAGTAATAGTGTAGTTTTAGTAGTATAGTAGTTGTAGTAGTAGTACTTGTAGTAGTAATTGTGGTATTAATTGCAATAGTAATCATGTTGTTATAGTTGTAGTAGTAGTAGTAGTAGTAGTAGTAGTAGTAGGACTTGCAAAGTAAACATGTTGTAGTAGTAGTAGTAGCAACAGCAGCAGTGGTAATAGTAGTAGTAGTAGTTGTTGTTGTAGTAGTAGTAGTAGAAGTAGCAAAAGTAGTAATATTATTAGTAGTAGTTGTAGATGTAACCGTGTTGTTAGGGCTGTAGTAATAAACTCTATATTTGAGTAAACTGTCTAAATCATAATAGCCTAAAATGGGGGACCATCTGTCATTCAGGCATAAAATTCAAAAGAATACATATTAGAGGCCAAAGTCATAATCACAGCAATCGGTTAAACACAATGTTTATACAATCTGAGTGCCTTTGCAAAGAAAATGTGCGAGATCTTCATCAAGAAAAATCAAGTTCACTTTCAGTTGACATATGTAAGAGTCTGTGTTACGGTATACCTTTGTTTAAGTTTTATCATGTAGACCACCACTCAAAAACCACCCTCATGCCCTGTAAGAACCCCCTTCTGAGTTTATCAGATTGGATGAATGACAGATTTAAAGCTTTCTTCTGCCAACACACCACTCAGATCCCACACATACAGAACAGACCACAGACATAAACCAAGTCAAACACTTAATTTCATGTGTGCTGTGGATTGAGTTAGCTCCTCTCTATCTGCTTTTAATCTTCAAGCTTCCTCAAAGCGGCTGCAGGTTTGGGTTATTCTCCTGGAGCAGGTTTCTGAACAGATGAGTGGCTATTTCCACCTGGTCAGTAATGTGCTGATCCTCATTCCAGATCCTGACTTGACACTCTGAGAGCTGATCAAGCTGATTCCTAAAAGGGGTCGATGAGATGTGGGGTGAGCAGTGGCGTCTCACTATTTCAGGCTGGGAAGTTTATTTTAGGAAGCACGGTGCAGGTATTTTAGAGTGAGCTCTTAACTGAGCCCTTACATGATTAAAACATGTCGACAATAACTCTTGAATGGATAAAAACCATTGACTGTACACAACATGCACACAATGGGCATCACCCATAGGTTTTAACAAAAAGCAAATCAGTCTCAGAGTAATCAACCTTTACTTTTTAGCACAATGTCACTAAGGGACAGTCAAAAGGCAGGACAAACAGAAACATTTTGGTAGATAGGAAATTATGAGACCTAAAGTTTAGTTATTGGCTGTCTTATTATTATACCTTAAACAAAAGAGTAATCAGTCAGGCGACCAAGTGCAGTATCCATCACTTCCTATTGTTCATTGAGAGAGAGGTTACCTCCTGATTAAAATATACAAGAGCGTTATAGCTCCTTCCTAAATAAGGAGGTACATTTTTTATTTAGTTTTGTGTTGCAGTAACTCATATAAAACAGAACAGTTATGTGAAGAATGGCAAGATAATGGAAACTCTATATATACGTATTGTTATTTGAATGTTTTTGTCAGAATTTTTTTATTGTATTTAAAAAGTAATCTTATTTGTGTATTCTCTGATTTTCATTCATGATTTATTTTATCGTTGTCATATTATAGAAATGAGACATTTTCTTCAATGTTAACAGATTACAGTGTACAATAATTTTAATTTATGCTTAAAGGGTGATTTAGTCAGAAACCCAGTTTGTTTATGTAGTTTCAATGTATCAAAATCTCTAAGATGACTAAAATCCCGTTCGATTCCTTTAAAAAAAAGAAAGGCAACAAAAAGTGTGATTAAGTTTGTTAAAAAGCAAGAACAAAAACATTGCTTCCCACAAAGAGCTGCTCTTTATAGCCCCCAGATCAACCCGTGTCAAAGGATTTATTGGATGTGAGTTTAGACGTATTGTAAAGGAGACTGAGGAGGAGTAGAAAAAAAAGTAGAAAAAGAAAAAATATTTTGTGTGTATTGTATAAGAGTGTTTTTTAGGCCATGATTCTTAAGGTCTTAAGGAAAATGATAAAGTATGAAAGAGATGTGTGAATCTTTTTCGAAGAGACCAATAACCAGTAAAATATTTAATCACGATGAAAGAGTGTAGATGGTCTATTAGTGTAAATTAGTGCTTATGAAAACATACAATCAATTAAAATATACTAATTTCATTTACAGTACAATTATAAGACAACCTTTTTTACTATATGTGTTTTATAAGCAATAAAATAAGAAGTTAAAAGTTAAAACATAAAGAAGCAATGCCTTATGAACACAATCAAGCAACTCTTAATCTAAATAAATTTGATACAGTTTATTGTTTGGGGATTTTTTTTTATTAAAAACTACATTATAAGTTGATTCGATATTTTATTTTAATCTATTTCATTATTTAAATTCATACATCTAAGGGAAAACTTGGATTGCTTTTCAAATTAGAATAATTTGGATGGACATTAGTTAGTTTAATACTTAAAAATAACTTTCGTTTCGTTACCACTGTATATATATATAACACACCACTTATGCTTAACATAAACTCACCATGCCTCACATTTTTTAATTAAAATCTAGATTCCTAAAAATGAAATAACAGCAAAAGAATAAGAATAATTTGATGACAAACACAACTATGCTCTTTATAATTGTTCAAATCAAGTCATGTGCCAGAGTTCTGTCGCATGAAGGCATGTAGGCTCGGCGTTGAACCTACTTGTCTCTCGGTGAGGTCAAGGTTGACAGCGATTTCGTAACGTCTGAGCCTTGTCAGATAGTTGTGGTGTGCGAATTCTGATTCCAGCTCTCGAATCTGTTCCTTGGTGAAGGCTGTGCGCTCCTTCCGAGGTTTACTGCTCACGTCTGACTTATAGCTCCCATCCTGGGAATCTGAAATGAAAAACAGAACACTTTCCAGCCGCTGTAAATGCTCCACAAAGAGAAAAAACTCACACACACATGAGGAGAATGCCAAAAGAGTGAAAAAATGAGATGGTGTGATAAACTGCAGGCCTCGGAAATAAAATAAACATGCAAAAATAAAAATGAAAGCTGAACAATTTGGCCTGCCAGTCAGCCTTTATTATGGCGAACTAGCTCTGGTGTTTTTAGCCGGCAGAGACAGGCCAGATATAAACCATCAGTCTGGTCTGAATCAACAAGACTTGGGTCAAACTCTCGGATCAATTTACTCATTAATTTATTTACAGAAATTAATATTTATAAATAATGTATGTGAAAAGAACACCTAAGCATGTAAAGAATTAATAAAGTAAAGGATTGAGGTCAGATGTATTTTAGCTTCCATTTGAGTGATATAAAATTTGGTAGTATAAAAAACTTAAACATTTCACAATAAAATTAGGGTCATTGACTTAATGGAATGGATTAATGATAAAAAAGGTTGCTATGTGAATTGGCAGACTATCAAACATGATGGTTTGATAAAAAGATTTCTGATGACTTGAAATATTGTTAACGAAAGGTTTTAAGTGATAAAAAGCAATGCACATTTTTATTATCTAAATGCACTTCAATATTCAAAATCCAACAGTTTGTATTGATTTCTCATTTTTATATTGATACTTTTGGACATTTTGCCTTCTGAAATCCTGTGTGTAAATAACTAGAATAAAATTGGAAAAGAAATATAAAGAAGTTTGAGGAAAACAGCAAGATTTTTTTTGTGTTGATTACAATTAAAATGAAAAGGAATGTTATAGCCGTAATGTTTCAAATAAGAAATCACCTGAGTTTACATAAAAAAATTTCAAATGTTGACAAAAATGTTATGCTGGCCAAGTATCGTATTTCATATTTGGGTGTCTCTTTTTTTCATATTTGGGTATCAAATTATATTTTAATTTATATTTTATTTATATAACTTGTTACCTTCTACTTTATGTGACTTACAAATGTTCAGTTCTATCCAATGTAGAAAAGGGAAACAGAATTCATAGAAATCCATCTCTGTTACACAATACAAAATTATGAGATTTTAAAGTCGTATTTCAGTTTTTAAAATAATCTTTTAACAGTTCAGCGTAAAATCGTGACTGGGGACTTGTCTCTAAATGGAAACCACACCGCTTGCGAAAATTGCCAACAGACTGCAAGACTGATTTCATATAAAACACAGCTAGTGCCAACAACTTCTGGAAATTTCTACCATGGGCCTATCAATCAATGTGCCAGAATCCCATACATTACAGCACCTGCGTGAAAACCATTGAACTTAAGATCCCTCACAGAGGAACCGAATAACTGTTAATTTTACTCTGAATACAACAGTGGTTCTCCCTGAAAAAAAATAAGCTGTTTTTGAAAAGCACTTTCTGTTTCCAAATGATTCTTCTTCTGAACAAATTCTTCTTGTTTCACCATGTGTGAAATTTTTACAGCGTAGCATCAATGTTGGTCTAAAAAGTCTCCAGCTGCTAGGTCTGCGGGTCTAGGTCTTTCTCCAGACGTGAGTGCTCAGTTTGTGTTTGGAGGGAATAAAAGCACAGCTGTGGGCAGAGAGAGCGTTTAACGGTGGCTTTCACCTGCAGGCTCCAATAAAGAGCTGCGAGTGAACGCCAGACTGGCTTACACCTCTGACATGATTGGAGAGACGCTTTGATGAGATGCTTTTGTTAAGTGTAAAAATTCCTCTAAATATAGTTCAAATCCATATTTAAGTAGACAACAACAAGACTGCTTGAATGTGTCTGGGTAAATCAACTAAAATTAGCTGTTCGTTCAGATTATAAACATCACAGAATTTTCTACAATTCTCTTCTTTTTATTTAGATTGAATTCTATGTCTTTGATACAAGGTATTACACCAAAACCCTTTTACTCTTTGAGGAATTATGCATCAAAATACACTAATTATTAATACAACAAATGAACAATTGTAGGAATTAAAAACGTTAAAATGTGAAAGTCATCATTTAGTTTATTTAAAATGGTTATAAAATGGTAATATAATCTACAATCAAGATAGTTTTAAACGTAATTGTTTCATCAAAGTGCTTGTGCTGTGGTTTGAACATCTTAATTTATTTCTTGTTAAATATCTTATATAAATTAATTTTACTTGAATTGCTTTGTCAAAATTAGAATTAAACCGATAAGAGCTTATTCAAGTGGTGTTTTTATTTACCAACAAAATGGTACATGAGACACATTGATTTTATCTCTATGTTTTTCCCATACTGATAAAACAAATGAACAATTCTATTCTTATTCTGTTTAATCTGTTTTAAAGTGTCAGATTTTTTTTTTTCATTTTGACTATTTAAAATTGTTTACTGCTTGTTTGTATCTTTTTATGCTGTAGGGTGTCATTGAGAGCCCTGAAAGGCACCATCAAATAAAATGCAATATTGTTATTCTTATTAAAATAAAATGGCTCATTTTAACTTTCCATGGGGTGAAAGTAATGCAAACAATGTTATATTAATCCTAACTTCTATCGATTTCACCACATAATTCAGTCACGACTAATACAAAGAATATCCCTAATCTAATAATTCTGATTCACTCTGTTGTTTTTTGTTTTTATTGAGACTGCAGCAAAGAAATGACCCCAATAAAATGAAAAGATGTGTCCATACCTGAGCTGTCACTCTTTCCTTTGCTATTACGCCGCTCTGGCTCCATGGGCGACATGGCCTGTCTAACATATTCACCAGACACACACGTTACCCCAGAGGGGTCACTGTCAGCGATCGTCTGGTTCCCCGAGCACACACCCTGAGGTCCGGCTCCTTCACACTGCTCTGGAGCTGAGGTGTCAGGAAGCGAAAGGCACAGGCCATGGCGCTCAGACTCGATAGACACCATCTGTGGCATGTGCCAAGATGGCTGATGGTGCAAGGGGTGATGATGCTGCGGGGCAACTCTAAAACCCCCACTCTCATCCCCTGCATAGGGTCCTGGAAGGTCAGGGTATGCGATGTGGTCCGAGCGGCCGTGGAGAGCCAGAGATGACTGGGTGAAGGCCGGGTGCAGGGTTTGGGTGGCTGGCGTGCTTCGAAGGCATCCAAACAGAGAGTGATCCATGATCTACTAGATCCACAGAAAGCCTTGCGCCCGTGGCCAGCCTAGCCAGGACAAGGGTAGAAGAAACTGGTGGCGATGAAAGGCAAGGCCTCTGGTAATCCGGAGCATGCAGCCCTGTTGCCAGGCCGAAAATTATGGGAAGCACACACGCTGCAAGAGTGAGCTCATGTGACAGACAGGCTTGAGAGACAGAGAGAGAAAAGGAAAGGCAGAAGCATCTGGGTCCAAGTGGATTCTGTGCTGCTGGAGAAGTGGAGTTTGGAACGAGGGAGGGGGGTTGAACGGAGGTGCAGTAGGAATGGATGTTATATATATACATATATAGGGTGTAACCTGAGAGGGAGGTTGGGTCGCAGACTCCTTGCTACTGACCACATGCGGACGTTCTTCCTCCAGAAAACCAAGGTACAATAAATCTGAGGCCAGCCAACATGTTCTGGGAGCTCAAAGATGGGGCTATGATATTTTGGACTTGGTGATTTGATCTCACTGACACTTTTTCTAAGAAATGAGTTGTATGATCTGCCAAAGGGTGAGTGCGGAGTGGATTACAGAGATTATAGGGGTTTGAAGGGTGGGACTCGAGAGTGGCTTGGGGGTATCATCCGTGGTATCTGTTGCACAGCATTATAACAGCAATCTCTCTATCTTGCTCTCTGTCTCTTTCTCTCTCTCGTTTTCTCTCTCTCTCTCTCTTTCTCTGTGTCTCTTTCTCTCTATATATATTTATGTGTCTTTGTCTCTCTCTCTTGCTCTCTCTCTCGCTCTCTCTCTCTCTCTATATATATATATATATATATATATATATATATATGTATATCTTTCTGTCTCATTTTCTCTTTCTCTCTCCCTCTTTCTCGCTCTCTCTTTCTCTTTCTGTCTCATTTTCTCTCTTTCTCTTTCTCTGTCTCTCTCTCTGTGTCCCTTTCTCACTCGTTTTCTATCTCTCTCTATATATATTTATATATATATTATGTATATTTATGTCTCTTTGTCTCTCTCTCTTTCTCTCTCTCTCTCTCTCTCTCTCTCTATATATATATATATATATATATATATATATCTTTCTGTCTCATTTTCTCTCTTTCCCTCTCTCTCTCTCTCTCTCTCTTCTCTCTCTCTCTCTCTCTCTCTCTTTCTCTCTCCCTCTCAATAAAGTTGCTGTTATGTTTGCATAATTATCTGTAGATTACATTTAAACTAAAAAAAGAAGTGACTGAAATTACTGCAATTATCATTTAAATTATTACATTAAATGAAGTATTACATTTTATTTTAGAGAACTAACAGACAAATTTGGGACTGGCTGTCAGTCTCTGTTTTATGGTTTGGAACAATTAAAAAATATTGATTATTTTGGTCCATCTATGCAGATTGTGTAAAAACGGGTAAATCACTTAGCTAAATCTTTTAACATTTTTTTTATATTTTTGAACCCATGTACTATACTGTAAGTAAAAAAAAGAGAATAATTATAATAATTATTCTGTATTTGAATGGTACATATTCATATGTAAAATAACCAAACAATGTGATATCACAGATGTCATTTCTTTTTTTTCTACAAAATAATAAAACTCATTATTTTTTGTACCAGCTCAATAAAATTGAATAAAACCCTTTTTTCACTCCAAAACACTCATTCATTCATCTTCATGTCGGTTTTCTTCCCTTTTGGGGTCGCCACAGCAGAATGAAACACCAACTCTCTGGCATATGTTTTACGCAGCGGATGCCCTTGCAGCCGCAACCCATTTGTTCTTATTCAATTCACTTATTCCGCATGTCTTTGGACTTGTGGGGAAACCGGAGCACCCGGAGAAAACCCACGCGATCACGGGGAGAACATGCAAACTCCACACAGAAATGCCACCTGCCCCAGCCGAGCCTAGAACCAGCAACCTTCTTGCTGTGAGACGACCGTGCTACCCACTGCGCCACCATGACGCCTCCAAAACACTCAATAAAACACTTTTTTTAACTAATTTAAGGATCCAATCTGACAAGACAGGAAAATGAAAACTCTAATATGTTCCTGAGAACAAAAACATTTGTGGTGTTTTATTAGATTTTTGGTAACATTTGAAGGAATTTAACACTGACTTATAGAACTCTGTGGAAAGACTGAAAGGTTGTGGGGTGACAAATAACAGAACAGCCCTGCACAAGGGACTGTGGGCAGATTCAAACCCCGATGTCTGGGTTTACGTAAGTGCATTTCATGCGACAAAAAAATTATTGGTTGTTGGAACAAAAATCATTTTAATTTAACTTTATAGGTTTAAACCACAATGAAATAACAGCCTCACAGCCAAGCAGAGATCATAAAGGACCATATTTTCATGTGGTGGAAAATGCTTCTCATGAAAGGGTTATAACAAAGCTGAGAAAAAGGAATAAAGATCTGAAATTTAAAAAGCACCTTTCCAAGAGCAATAAATGGTTACTACGGATTTGTGGCATGATTTATTTAAACATTTTCGCACAGCCAATTAAAAATAGAACTCGTTTATTGTATTAATAGGAGAGCACCATCCAATTTCATGAATTCAAAATTCATCTGAAGAGCTTATCAAAACGGTTCCTGATTGGTGTTTCCTGGATGGTGTAAACAGAATTAAATAATGTTTGCAACCTTATATTTCTCAAACTGCATCTCTCAGCACTGCACCCTTATCTTTGCAATTGCAGATCTCAGCTAAAATCAAGTTCTTTACCAGAATCTCTGCATTTGGACGACTGTGTGGATTGTGAACCAAACACACACGAGCCTGAACCCAAAAAGGAAATTAGCTTCATTTCGAGGGGAAATGACTTTAGCAGACCACTAAGCTTCTATGTGGGTGTTACAGCTCGCCCCAGAGTGACTGCCATGTCCAGTTCTCTAGTATTCAGCATCGGCAGAAAATGGAGTGTTTATTTAACAAATTAAACCTATTAGTCGTCATGTTAAGGAATCTAGGAGAACTGCTCCCGGGTGCATTTTAATTTCATATGGTTTGGAGTTTCCCAGGGCATTGCCCCTTAGGCTTCTGAGGAGTTATGTGAGTCTCCTGACTTTCCCTCTTCCTTCTCAACCCTAATCCTCATAATAGTCAACTGCTAATTTGACAGCTCCTCTGGGAGAAGAGATTTTCGGCAGGTGATTCCTTTCACCTGGTGGTCAGTTCTGTTACACGAGAAGATCTTTTCTGATGATGCTTTTTGTATTTTTTCAGAGAGCTCTTCAGCCGCCCGAGCTAATCAGACTTGTATTGGAGAAAGTAACGGATGATTGTTAAATAGAGTGATAATGCTTTCCAGCAGTTTGCTGATTTTGGAGGTGATTGAGAGTTTGGACAATAAAGTAAACGTTTAAAGTTTAGCATCATATTTCACTAGGTTTTTGTAGAATTGAAGAGTGCATAAGCTCGCCATTCTGTGATTTGATTCTTTCCGTAGGGTTCATTTTAAAACACTTTCTATTTTTATAAGGCCTCGTGACATTCATTAGTCGAGTGGAAAAGGAGCTCTGAGATGAAACCACTAACTCCGGGGTCTGTTAATGCCAGACCTCAGACGCGCAATCCAATATACTCGAATTCAGTTTAGTGTATCGTGCGCTGCTTTGCAATGACTCGATGATAGGAAGATGAAGAATAAGAAGGATGTGATGCATTTTTTATTGACATACAAAAACAGAGACAATTCTTTTCTCAGAAATGAAATGCTTAAGTGACTTTATAAAACTTTGTAAAAAATGAGTAGCCTCTTAAAACAAAAATGTTGCCACATGATAATCTTCTAAACGTGGATGTCTGTTTTTTTTTTACCAATGATATGTTTAGATGTAGGCCCTTTAAACTATTTTTTGTTTGAAATGACTGAAATCATTTAGTTTTTCGTATGTGTTATGCTAAAATATGCCATTCATTTCTAAATGTATTTATTGATTTGTACTTTAATCAATAAACATACATACATATAGTAAGTAATATATATATATAAATATATATATATATATATATATATATATATATATATATATATATATATATATATATACTACTTATTAAATCTAATAGAATTATAGCTTTACAATGTTTCTTGTTAGGCAAGTGCATGGGAAGATCAACCTTGTGATTACAGTTTTTCACAATTGCTAAGACAGTTTTTTCAATACCTTTAACAACTTTCCTAAACTCTTGACACAATTAGCACAACATCAGTCGAGGTAGGCAATATAATTAACACATTTTTTGTTGCTTTGATACAAAATGCATTCAGTTAACACAAATATCAAATACTTGAACTTCTTTTACACTCGAGCTCCACCAACACCAAACTATGACATTTTAAAACCAAGTTTTTTCTCAATGTGTTATGATTGACTAAATGTTGCTGTCAGTAGAAAACGTGTGTTAGTGTTTTGAAAACTGTATTATTGTATTTTGAAAATGAGTTTTGGAGTTTTGTTTATAATGAGGGGTTTTGAGAATGAAATTAACTGTTTTGCCAATTGTGTGTTTTAACTGATTCGGTGCATTAAGAGTTAAGCAAACTTGTTAAAGGTATTGAAAAAACTATCTTAGCAATTGTAAAAAACTGTAACAGCAACATAGAACAAAAGTTTATTTCCGTAAGACTGCCTTTGAATGTCTCAGATTCCTTTCTTTCTCTAAATATGAATACCACATTACAATCTCTTAAATCTTAAAACTTTTACATGTTCTTTTTTCAAAAGGCATTTGTCAATTTACAGTTTTTCACAATTGCTAAGACAGTTTTTTCAATACATTTAACAACTTTTATAAACTCTTAACACAATTAGCACAACATCCGTTGAGGTAGGCTCTACAATGAACACATTTTTTGTTGCTTTGATACAAAAGTGCATTCAGTTAACACAAATTTCAAGTGCTTGAACTTCTTTTACACTCGAGCTCCACCAACACCAAAACTATGTGACTTTAAAGCCACATTTTTTCTCAATGTGTTATGGTTGACTAAATGTTGCTGTCGAAAGAAAACTGTATAGTGTTTTGAAAACTGTATTATTGTATTTTGAAAATGAGTTTTGGAGTTTTGTTTACAATGAGAGGTTTTGAGAATGAAATTAACTGTTTTGCCAATTGTGTGTTTTAACTGAATCGGTGTGTTAAGAGTTAAGCAAACTTGTTAAATGTATTGAAAAAACTGTCTTAGCAATTGTGAAAAACTGTAAATACTACTTTTTTGTTTTTTGTTTTTCTCTTTTATCTTTTTTTTTTCTTTTAACAGTATGACAACAAAGTTCCACAGTCTCAAAGCACAAGGACTAACCCTTGAATCTTTTATACTCTTATGGAGTTTATAAAAAAATGGATGGATTCAACTAAATATATTTAAAATTTCACTCTAAATGCTTATCCTTATAATAGAATCCCCCTTCGAAGAGATTTGTTAAATGATACATTGTGTAATTCTTTTATGAAATTGGGTCCTGTCCTGGATAGATATACATTACAAGATGATCAGTCTCTTACTTTTCATTTCTATCCAAACATTAAGCAATTCTATATTGAATAGAGACAAACGGTGTTTAAAAATTTCAAGGTCAAAGCCAAACGTCTTCTGTGAAAAATTGCTAATCACTATCAACAAATAGAGCATCTATCTCCAGCAAGAGAAATCTAGCATAGCGGGTTTATAGACAGAAGCTTTCCTCATCCAGCAACACATGGATGTTTACATGTTGAGCAAATCATGCCTTTTCAAACACATACAGTCTAAAACCCTTCATTGCCTCTGCTAACGACTGTTTGTGTTCTTCCACATGTTCAGTTGTTCTGTAATCAGGCTGTAATTTACTGTTTCTGAACTGAGAGTGCTAATTCTGCTGGAAGATTAAGTGTAAACATTATTTGCGGCTGGCAAAGATGTGAGCTCTCAACAGAAAGCCACAATCACTTTGCACTCAATATGGCATTTTTGTTGCTAATGAGGCGTGTTACCCACCATGCCATGTTTACGTGGAAAAGCCTTCACTTCTCATGGTTGCTGATTAAGCTAGAAACAAAAAAAAAACTGACCAGCGTCGAAGTGCTACTCTAATCAAGAAATTATTCTCACAATATTAACCAGTGAGGGTAATTTATCAATAAAAATGCAGTCAGTTGTAGACTCAAATACACACACTTACCGAGGGATAAACATAAATAAATCACATTTACATTTAATTAATTTTCTTTTGGAGGACAAGCCTGGTCGCTGATGTGGAATACTACCCTAAAGCCAGAGAAATAAGCAGTGTTAAACCAATTTTACTGTTGAACTTCTTGGCTGTACATTGCCTGAAATGCACCTCTTTAGCATTTTGTGCCAAGCTGACAAAGTCTGTAAGCTTTGAACTGTAAAATAATGTGTGAAAAACTGAGAAAGTACTGGCAGAGAAATACCCATAAACATAAAAAAGAGAAAATAAAATTCTCTATTTTAGAATGTAAAACATCAAGACAATGAATTTTGTGTTGTGGATTTAATACATTTCTGTATTGTGGAATGTTTTATTTACATTAGGGTTTTTTATACAATCAATGTTTTTTGTAAGCTTATGAGTTAATGAGATTTTGCAGAAAGAAGTCAAACTTTGAATGGGAGAGGAAGAGAGAGAGAGAGAAAGAGAGAGAGAGAGAGAGAGAGAGAGAGAGAGAGAGAAGGAGAGAGAGACAGAGGGAGAGAGAGAGAGAAAATGAGAGAGAAAGAGACATAGAGAGAGAGAGAGAGAGAGAGAGAGAGAGAGAGAGAGAGAGAGAGAGAGAAAGAGAGCGAGAGAGTGAGAGAGTAGAGAGCGAGAGAGAGAAAATGAGAGAGAAAGAGACATAGAAAGAGAGACAGAGGGAGAGAGAGAGAGAGAGAGAGAAAATGAGAGAGAAAGAGACATAGAGAGAGAGATAGAGGGAGAGAGAGAGAGAAAACGAGGTGGGACGAAGAATGAAAACATCATCATAATCAAGATTTGAACGAGGGAGAACCTTTGCTTTCAAGTTCTGTTCACTGTCAATCATATCAGAATTTACAGTTCTAAAATGTATCAAATAGTTTTAATATAACTCAGGAAATGAATACAATACATCTTAGTCACACAAGGAATTCGCTAACTGCAACATTTTGGTCTTCTTCTATTTTGTTGCACGTTGTGTGTTCTGTTAATTTACCAATTAGTCTTGTGTCTTGTTTGAGTTCTCCTCATTTCCTCCTTAGTTCCACATGTTATGTTTATCTGTGTCCCATGTATTTAAGTTAAACGTAAGTCAATTTGGCTTTGTCAAGTATTGTTTGTGCATCACACCTCTGCGTAGCCTGTGCTTTGCTAAAAAATTAAGATTCTGGGTTTCTACATCTCTTCATCTTGAACCTGTTGTGATTAACATTTAAGGTACTGATTTATTTAGGATAATTCAGTGTTGGCTATAGACTGATAAAGCTGTTTTGTTGAAATACATTTTTTATGTTGTCATTGACTAGTGCTGGATTACAGTTTTTTACAATAGGTAAAACAGTTATTTCAATACATTTAACAAGTTTGTCTAACTCCTAACACACTAAATCGGTTAAAACACACAATTGGCAAAACAGTTAATTAAATTCTCAAAACCCCCCATTGTAAACAAAACACCAAAACTCATTTTCAAAACACAATAATACAGTTTTCAAAACACTAACACATGTTTTCTTCTGACAGCAACATTTAGTCAATTATATTTGGTTTTGGCTTGAGCGTAAAAGAAGTTCAAGCATTTGAATTTTGTGTTAACAGGATGTTTTTTGTATCAAAGTAACAAAAAACGTGTTAAATGTATCACCTACCAAGACGAATGTTTTGCTAATCGTGTTAAAAGGAAAGTTGTTAAATGTATTGAAAAAACTGTGATAGCAATTGTGAAAAACTGTAAAACCTTTAAGACTTGATCAAAAATTCTTTATAGTTTCTTTTCTTTCCCTTTTTCTGTTAAGATTCCTAAACACTTCTTTAGAAGTTGATTACTCTGGCGGGAAACAAAAGTTCACAATGAACACACAGAGCTTGTATGTATTGATTTACAATATCTACATAAATACTGATATTAAATGCCCTCAAATAAATCTACTGCTCCATGCAAACGAACAAACAAAATATATAAATATCCCTCCTTTCTTTAATCAATAAATATTGTTCTTCTAAAAATGTTGAATAGTTTGTACATCCACTCAGAAACTGGGTTTGATTTACAACCCCCAATCAAAGCATAGCTAAAGCATTTCTGTGTAGATGGAAATTGCAGAAATAAAATCAAGAAAAGCGCATCACAATGATCGACGAAACCCTTCTCGGGCCCCTTCATGTCAGAACAAGTTTTTCATGCGGAGACGGAGGGATAGATTTCATTACACATTTAATGAGACATTTGATTCATGTGCAATGGGAGAAGCACAGTCGTCATGAGAATAACTCTCGATCCAATATGTTTATAATAATGAAAGAGGTTTCCTTTAATATGGTAACCCAAAACATCATTAGTGTTCGTTCGAAATTGCTTGAGCTTTTGAATTGTTAAACAGAACCAGCAAACCCATTCCTTGCCCTATGCAGAAAATATTAAACGAAAGAGCAGTTCAATGCTGTGATCCTGAATCAAGCATTTAAAACCCTGTTGAATATGTGTGAAGAAAACAAGAACAATTCAATGTGTTTTGTTTTGTTTTTTTATTCTTTATAATTGAGTCCAGCTAGAACTGAGTGTCTGGACCACAATCGCATATGCTTGTAATTTAAGAGTGAAAAGCATTGGAGGTGCAAGGCAACATTTCAGTTCAGGGTTTGACACGTGGATAAATTTGTTGAGCAGTGGCTTTGTAAACTGCTTGGTGCTGGAACAACATAATTTGTTGTGCAATTACATACAATTTTCCCTGAATTACCATCCACTCTGTCCACTGAGATATAACTAAAGTCAAGAGGCATGTGATGAAAAGACAAAACAGTGTGATTTCTGTTTAGTCTGGACTTTGTTGCGCTCCATGGGGCAAAGTTTGCATAGCACAGACCTCTGGCTTCATGGTGCATCTGCTGTTCATTATTCTTCTATCTTTAATGTTCTCGTTCTGTGGGGAATTGCAGAGGTACTGTTACTGAGCATGTACAGAGAAGCACAACCATGAAGTCAATCCATTTTTTAAAGATCAAACAAATACTTGTCAGAACTGAAATACATTAGAAATAACTACTGTAAATAATAAATGATGATTTGAACATTTCGGACAGTGAAGCATATGTGAGCAATAGATTCCCATGCCTTCTTGATTCTTAGACTAATGCTTCATTTTGCCAGTACATTTAAAGAGGATAACCACTGGATTTATACTGTCTCATGGAGGTCTATGATGACTTCTTAAAAAGCATTGTTGGTCCTGCTTGCTGGTATAGTGGTTTGTGAGCCGATTATGACAAAACAGAACGTTTGAGAGGGTTTCTAACTTGGTCTTTGGATGTGCTTCAGATCTTCTCTCAGTTCAGCATATTCATAAAGCCAAAATCTTGTTGAATATAAACTGAAAAATCTGCTTGTCTGAGGGAGTGTATAATAATTTCTGTTATGTGTTTTTATTGTATTTTTTGTGTTACATACATAAATACATAAAATACAAATGCATAAATTGTGGTGACAAAAAAAATGATAAAACATTTTAATTAGAACTTGAGAGATTTATTTTTTAAATTTTTAAAAATATTAAAATATTAAAAAATATTTAAGTTTTAATATAGCGTTTTTAAGTAGTTGCTTTCAAAGCAGCTTCACAAAGTCCTAGTGTGGATCAGGTAGGGTAAATAGATATTCCCTCTGTGAGGTCCCTGGGAGCCTCGCTGACTGAGGCAGGTGCTAATATAAGAATATAAGAATATACAAACCTAAGATCCATAGATGAAAGGTTCGCCGGACAGCACCTGAAAAAACAAAAACAAAAAAGTAACAAAACTGAAACTAGCAAATGAAAAACAATGGTTAGAAAAATGTAACAGACAACAAAAAGGTGATCAGCATCAGCTGAGTAATAAATGATGGAGATAGTTTAGATAGGCACATAGAACTACATTGTTTTTTTTTTTTACAGTTTATATGTTTATAGTTAATGTTCATATGAGAGCACAGAACCGGTATAATGTGATCATATTTCTTTGTTCTTGTGAGAACACCTAGGTGATGCATTCTGGACTAACTGTAATTTTTGTAGCATGGCGGCTGAGCAGCCGGCTAACAGCATTACAATAATCCATTCTGGAGGTCATGAAAGCATGAACGTATTTTTCTGCATCTACAATAGACAGCATTTTCCGTACTTTAGCAAAGTTCCTGAGTTGAAAGAAGGCGGTCTTAGTAACATAAGAGATATGGTTCTTAAATGTCAGTTCACTATCTATAATAATACCAAGATTTTTGACTGTAGTGTGGAAATGAACAGTGTGTCCCCCCAGATCCATTTTTAAAAGATTCTGCGAGATTCTGTCATTGATATTTAGTGCGAATAAGTAATGTTTCAGTTTTATCAGCATTTAGCATAAGGAAATTTTCATTCATCCAATAATTGATATCAGCGACACATTCTGAGATCTTATTTAGCTTTAAAAGTTCATTAGGTTTTGCTGAGATATAGAGCTGGGTGTCGTCTGCATGGAAACTAACCCATGTCTTAATAATTTTGTTAAGGGGAAGCATGTAGTTTGAATCTGATGGGTCTCCATTTACATGAACAAACTGACTCCAGTCAGAGAGGTAAGAGTTAAACCATCCTAGAGCCTGGCTCTGGATGCCAGCATTGTTCTCTAGTCTCGCAATAGTCTATGCAATTTTGAGTTCCTTGGATTACATTAGCTGTTTAAAACAATTAACCAAGATGTTAAATATCAAATATCTGCCAATTGTGATAACTCCCTTGTAATTTTGTGAAAATTTATCTAATATGTGCATGCTATTATAATTTTTGTTGGTTTAGCCTTGATATTCGATTACTCTCACTCCAGACTGGTATTAAATTTGGTCATTATTGAAATACTACAGGGGAATTGCGTATCTGCGACGACCAACTAGGACCTGAATGACATCTTCCTACAAATTACTGCTAATCTGATCCATTCTCGTCTTCCAAAAAGTTGTAAAACCTTAGGTGAACTGTTCCCCTAGCTTAGTTTTGGTTTTCCTATGGTGTTTTCTTCACTTGATTGGTGCTTCATTAATTTTTGCAACCTTTAGTTTTGTACTTTGTATAAAAACAAAAACAAATGGGGTGCACAAACTGGTAGATCATTAGCACCATGCAGTTACAGGTTCTTGTGACCTCATGGAGGGGTTCTTTGCAGGGGAAGACTTTTGGGAGATGCATTTGTGTGTGGATTTTTTCTCCTGGGTTCTCAACTTTTTTTGGATGTAGGGAAAAACTATTTGGTTGCTTTATTTTTTACCACAAAATTGGTTTAAACCAGGCTTTTAAAAGAAGGTAGTGATTACAAGTCCATTTTCTAATAGGAACTCCTATTTGACTCTTAATCCCATTACACCTTTGCGATTCTGCCTTGAAGCAACTGCTACAAAAGTGTATATAAAAACATTTTGATTGATTGCAACCACTATTGTTAAATGTAAACATACAATGGAATATTTTGAAAACTAATGATATTGATATCAGCCTATTTAAAACCTATTTGAAAGTATGACACCCTCAAAAACAGATTTTAGAAACAAACTGATTCCTTCTTTCCAGCCACGTCCTTGAAATTCTCCCGGTTTTCTCTCTTCTCAAAGTCTCTCTGCCTATTTCTCACTTTTCAAGCTGTGGTAAATCTGGGAGACCTTAGGTCTTCTAGAAGCCTACTTATGTCCCTCAACGGGCCTCTTCACCAGGTCTGTAATTAGACCTAGCCATACATACACTAACTGTGAGAGAGACACTCTCACTCAAGAGTGATGCCAAATTCATATTTCCAAATGCACCTCGAACCAGGATATGACATCAGTCTTGGTCAGAAAATATGTGCCAGCAAAACAAAGCAGTGACATTTTAAGGACAAATTTTGAGTTCATGGATTTATTGCTCACTTCCCATCCAAGACCTTGGTGGTAACACTAACAGCCTTGACCAGATGCCCACTGTACCACAAGGTCACCCTAGCATCAGTAAAACCACGAACCAGCAGTTAGATATCTGTTACTGAGAGAGAAGCACAGTCCTATAACTTATTGTTCTTGATCAGGTTTGCACTGTATAATATGCAGTGAAATGCTTCAGAACAGTTTGAAGCTAAAATGGCTAAAATGGTAATAAGTGAAGTTAAAGAGTGAAGTGAAAGTGACCAGTTGGCTAGATATGGAGTTACCCATATCCAGAATTTGTGCTCCGCATTTAACCCATCCCACTGTACACACATAGCAGTGAACAAACACACTCTGAACACACCCCTTGGCAGTAAACAGCCATGGCTGTGGCGCCCAAGGAGCAGTTGCGAAAGAATACACTATGGTTGTTGAAGCAAGGGTTTGTTGAGCAAGGGTTTCACCACACACCACCTTCAACTTCTAAGGATCTGAGTATAAAACCGCCGATGTTCCACTCACAAGTAAGTCTCCTTATCTACCAGACACCCCTATACACCCCTCTGTAGTTCACTGCATTGATGCTTTACTGCATACAACTATAAATAAAATGAAATTTATATTCACAATTAGTCCATTAGCATGTTTACTATAAAAAATGTAAAATTGAGAGGTGCTCCTTATATTATAAGAAATGCAAAAAAAAAAGAAAAGACCAAAACTATTTTTTTTTTTATAAATTGGATATGTAAAAAATGCAATTCTTCAAAATAATAAAATGTATTGTTATTGTTGGTTTTGACTGTTGTTTGTTTTTGGCTGTTGTAGTAGTAGTAATAGTAGAAGTAAAAGTCCATGGGTCATTTGGTTCCGGGCTGCACAGAAAGAATAAATAACTTACATTACTTCTGTTTTATTTATTTTGGATGAATATCTGAAAGCATCTGAACGATGTTTTATTTTGGAAAAATTATCCGATTCTCTTATAGTTACATCCGTCTCTCTTACATGTAACTCTTGATGGTGGTCAAAGTGCTCTTCTCAGTCACGTGATTACCGCTGAAATGAAGCCCAGGAACTAGCAAAATAAGTAAAATAAACGTCTTTTGAAAATTTCTTTGTGGAGGGGAAAAGTCCCAGCGAGGAGACAGTGAAAGAGCAAGAGTCCTACTTAAAATTTATTTCGACAAGAGTTTCCCACGCACCAAACCCACTCTGCATAATATACGACAACCGTTGTTCGCCACATGTTGTCGCAATGTTAAGAGGACTATGTAGTAGCAAACAGGCAGAGTGGATTCACGTTTATTATTATGTTTAGAAAATACCACACTTTACATGTAGGTCATATTATATAAATTTGTTGTATTTATCCGCCACACCTCAAAGGCCGGTCCCTGGAAGTATCGTCTGACTTTAAACCGGTCCATGGCACAAAAAAGGGTGGGGTGTCTCTGGTGTACATTATTCATAGAAACAGCAATGCCAGTAACAGAAGTATTAAAAGGCATAGTAGTAGTGACATTATTTAGAGCAGCTGAAGTAGTAGTAGTAGTAGTAGTAGTAGCAGTAGTAGTAGTAGTAGTAGTAGTAGTATTGTTATAGTAGTAGTAGTAGTAGTAGTAGTTTGTACATAGCAGCAGTAGTAGTTGTAGTAGCAGCAGCAGTAGTAGTAACAGTAGTAGTAGTAATAATAGTACTACTAGTAGTAGTAGTAGTAGTAGTAATAGTAGAAGTAGAAGAAGAAGAGATAGCAACAAGAAGTCGTTGTAATGGTTGTAATAGCAGTAGTAGTAAAAGTGTAATAAAAGTAGTAGTAGTAGTAGTAGTAGTAGTATTGTTATAGTAGTAGTAGTAGTAGTAGTAGTAGTAGTAGTAGTAGTAGTAGTAGTAGTAGTAGTAGTAGTAGTAGTAGTAGTAGTAGTAGTAGTAGTAGTAGTAGTAGTAGTAGTAGTAGTAGTAGTAGTAGTAGTAGTAGTAGTAGTAGTAGTAGTAGTAGTAGTAGTAGGAGGAGGTGGAGGAGGAGGAGGAGGAGTAGTTTGTACATAGTAGCAGCAGTAGTAGTTGTAGTAGTTTAGTAGTAGTAATAGCAGCTGGAGAAGTAGTGGTTGAAGAAATAAACTAAATATTAGGAACTAAACTTTTTACTGGTAAAACCTATAGTAAAAAACACAAAGAAATTCGAAATATTGACATGTTTATATTTCTATGAACGTATATGTTCAAATAAGAATTTGTATGTAAAATATTATATTTGTACTTGTAAATAGTGTTTTTTAAGTCATAGTTTCCAAACATGCCCTGATAATATTTTATTCACCAATTGACTGTTTCTTGGATTTAGCCTGTCTCTTTGTTCCAATTTTATTTTATTTATTCAAAGAATTGTGACGCATCTGCTGAGATCTGAAAGTTTTATCGCTTTGTGTGAAGTGTATTAATCTCCAAAGTCTAAAATGAATCGTTCTTTATTTCCTTCAGCATTCATAGCACGCCTCCTGCTGGTTGAAGAGAGCATCACACGAGACTGAAGTTCCTTGAAATTATTTTGTTTAACAGCAGGGGTCACCACCAGTCTAAAGTTCAATTACTACAGTTCAATTCATCAGTCTACAGTTTAATTCATATAAGGCATTATAAGGGCCCCTAAAATGTTGGGGCCCTATGTAACCTACAGTTACCTACTTGTGCCTAACTGTAATTCTGACTCTATGCAAAATTATACTACTGTACTATGTATTGCTGTGTATTCCACCTACACCTTATACTACATATAGATAGATTTTTTTAAGATCTTCGTTTTATAGAAACTAGCTCATTAATATAATATAATATAATAGAGCAGTGCTACTGTTTCTGGCTCAATTAAAATAATATTGAAGCTAAACTGGTTATATCTAGCATCCTTTTTGAAGCCCCTATTAGTATGAAAAGACTAAGTTAAGCCTTAAGAATAACTTAAGAATGAACTAATGAGGTGTAAATTATGTGAAATGAAAAGACAAATTGAACCATTGTTTATTATCCCAGTGAATTAGTTAATTTGTTGAAAACAATAAAAAGTTTTAGTCTAGATTTAAATGCAAAACTATTTCGTAGAATAGAAACATTCCCGCTTATCACCCTGAGAGTGGCTCCAGAGACACTCTGTGAACTCACCTGTTACTGGGTTGTGATGTTATTCCAAATGTTAGTTCAAAATGTGCGATAGTTGCTAGGACACAAGTATACACAAATACTTTAATTGTATAGCAACGAACAATCTTTCCACAATTCTGCTTTGATATAACTGGCAGCACATATCAACACATCAGCCGCAAACACTGACATACAGTGAATCTCTTGAACACTAATTAGCTTTGTTTGTACATTTCAAACATAGATGGCAAACACAGCAGCAGATGCAGCTGAAAATAAAACACATCTGCCACTGTTTCAGATAACAATTTACCTAATACAACATTGATCAGCCACTTTTTGCACTTGAGAGGAAAGGAAGAAAAAGAAAACAATATAACTGTATGTCATTCAAAATAAACATTTAATTGCCGATACCTGTGTGAAAAAATATATTTGTGATATTTTAAGGTTCAATAGGAAAGGATTTAGACATCAAATGTCATGTAGTATATAAAATATAGCGATCTGGTTATAATCTAATAATAATAATAATAATGCCTTCAATTTATATAGTGCTTTTCCAGACACTCAAAGACGCTTTACAATCATCAGAGCATTATTCATTTACTCCACATTCACACACTTGTGGTGATAAGCTACCTTGGTAGCCCTCAGCTTCCATTCCTTGCCTAGGACATCCTGCCCACCACCAAACACCCCCAACCAGTCTCACACATCCAGACAGGGCAGTGTGGGTAAAGAGGCTTGCCCCGGCCACAACGGCAGAATGGACCTGGCAGGGACTGAACCGCCAACCTTCGGGTTACAGGACGACCAACTCCACCACTGTACCACCGTTCTGCCTCTGTAATCTGTTACAATTGCTTAGTCTGAATGAAAAAAGTATTGATCAACTTAGTAAAGAACAAATTAACTTCCAACAAGTAAGTGGGTTTATAACTGTTTTAAGGGGTGCTACACAATCATCCAGTGATCACCTGTGGGCACTAGTTGGCCCACAAAAGCCCACACTTACACAAGCCACCTACACTGTAAAAAAGAAAAATCTAAAAAAAAAATGTTATTGTTTTTCACAAAACAGGTATTATTTTAAGGGTAATTTTTGTAAATAATGATTACTTTTATTCCATAGGAATACATTTATGCCAATGAATTGCATGCATTTATTTTAAACAAGAGAAGCAAGGAAGGGTAACACTTCATCAGGTGTTGTATTCAAACTTAAGTCTTGCTTGCTGCTAATTATAAGTTACTCTCCTTGCTATTAACAGTTGGTTTTAACAGACTGAACTAATGTGAATGTAATGCAGAATAAATTGGAAGGCATACATGTACATAAAAGAGATTATTTAAAGTTGACTTACATCAAGACTGCACAATGTATGCACAGTGTGCATTTTGTGTTCTGTTGACAAATAATTTCCTGCTGTATTTTACTGTATTTGCATTAACCAACAACATTTCTGCAATTTTGAAACTGTAACCGTATAAAAAAAGACCTGTCTCCAAAATGTTAAATTCAGTATTATTCCGTAAAATCATTGTGGAACTACTTTTTCTTTTTTTTTCTTTTTTAGGACACTGTCATTTCAACCCAGCAGATAGATAGAATATTTTATTTACCTGTTTAACTTTAATGAAATTGTTAAATGCATAAGCTAATTGTTTATTTATAATTTGAGAATACTCCCCTAATAAATTATGCTGTTGGTTCCCCTCTGGATATAATTTGAGCATTTTTTGCCATAATCTGAGCGTCAGGGAACAGTTCCAAGAGATTTAAGAAATTACAGGTTTCAGAAAAGTATTACAAATCATTGTTCAGGTATTGCAGCTGCTATCATGTGATACACGTGAATGGTAAGAAAGGAAAACTTATCTTCATAAATGAAATTAAATATGAACTTTAATCAGCTTTGTTTTATCTTTTTTACACACAGATGGAGATCTGTTTACTTTTGCAGTTAGAACATACGGTTATTTGTTAAATTACTTTTATAAATAAATAAATAAATAAATAAATATATATATATATATATATATATATATATATATATATATATATATATATATATATATATATATATCATTATAATATATTATTTATATTTACATATATATACATATATGATACTATAAATATACAATGAAAAGTTTTACAGTGTAGCCGAAGTGTAAACTAAGCTCGACAATGTTATAGAGTGATGTAAGATTTTCTTTTTCTTGATCCCAGAAATGTTGAAAGAACTGACTGTTTAAAATCCCTTATGAAAAACAATTAAATTATTTTCTAGCCAATTTTTATAAAAAGGAAATAAACACTGTTGCTAAGAAAGCAGTGGAAATTACATTCCATCCTGGCTTTCACCGGGACCAAGCCTGCTCAGAAAACACAGACTTGGTGGCTTTGAACTTCAGCTTCCATCAATATCTAAAGCAGATAATTATAACCTTCTTTAAATAGTATGTACTTAACGTCAGTGATTTATTTCCTTTCTGCTAACTGAATCCAAAAAGGCATGCTTGGGTGACACACTTCTTTTGATTAGGAGGAGGTTTTACAGTCACTTCAATTGAGTCTTGTCAAAAAGGTGGTTTAAAGGCTGTTTTGATGTGCAGAGAGCTAGACTCAAAAGCACTGAATATAGTCGCTAGAGTGTATAAACCGAGTATGTATATTTTTATTTATTTGTATATTTAACTTTAAAGAAGATTCTGTTGCATTTAAAATAGGTTGTCATATCTCAAAATCTACTATTGATCTATGTTAATTATATTTGTATCAAAATTATTAAAAAACTTTAAACTTAAAGACGTAATTGGCAATTTTTCTAATAATTTGGTCAGGCCTGGTTCTGTCAGACTACATATAATTTATAACATAATGTAAATAAATAGTATACAATAAAATAATGCAATATTCTTCTGATAGTGTTTTGAGACTTTTAATGATGCTTTAAGTTGAAACTGATGAACACAAAACTATTACACAAAGAAAAAGGTATTGCTTTATTGCTAAGTTGTTCTTTAAAATAGTGACACTGCAAGCTGTAAATATCATAACAATTCATAAAATTTTCATACATGAGTTTCACATCATAACTGTAAAAGCTACAAAAAGCACTGTTCTGTGTTCAGAAAACCTGTAGAATAACATACTGTACATCTTTTAAAAGCTAACTCAACCTTGCTTTAAGTAAATGAGGGCTTGTAAAATAAACTGTTTTGATCGCAGTTTATAATAACTACACACTACTAATAATTTAATTTATCAAATAGTTAATAAATAAATTATAAAGCATTGTTTCTGTTCACACATTTATAAGCTGTTTATAAATATAACTTTAACTGCTTTATTTCTGGTTTATACGCATCTTTATAATATGCTTAACAACATTATTTTGATGCTTTATTAAGGATCAGCTAATCCTTTATAAATGAAAATTTTCACTACTTTAAAAACAGTTTGTTATTCGTGATACCATTTAAAACATTTTTTTCAATTATTATTAAACTATTTGGAAGCACATTGATTAAGCATTAATAATTGCTTTATTAACCTATTAATCCTAATACAACTCATGACTAGTTCAGCCAGTTATAAAACATTTACTAGCTGTCCATGAACTGTTTTGTGAGCTCATCTAAAGTGAGTATACATTTAATGCATATAAAGTAAACACAGATGTAATTTTTATAAAATATCTAATTTTGATGAGATGCACGCTGGGGAAATGTATTCACTTGAACATTCAGATTTGTATCTTTAAATTACAGTAGTGCATTTATAAGCTAAAAACTTTCAATATGATTTGCTTGGTAACATACTGGCTCTCTATAATCCCGCCGGAGTGTCCAGTTTCCATGTGTTAACACTGTTATGAACGGCTTTTAAATCTTTCACTGGTGTCTTCTTGGATCTTTCGAAATGTTCCAGTGAAGCCTTTTCCACAGCAGTTGATGGAATTAAACGTACCTCAGAAAAAATTCAAAGGACAGCAATATATTAATGTGAAATTTCTCTTGCACATAAGTTTACTGCCAACTGCCACACAAGACTGAATTCTGCACATAACCCTTAATTCTACTGCCAGCGGCCACACCAGACTCTATTTTTCAAATGAAGTGACAGACCCAACACTTCTTCTAATGATGGAAACATTGACCATTGTGCCAGTAGACCCTAAATCTAGACACTGAAGGCACCGATCATCAAGTCTGCATTAATAACAAGAATTAAGTGAGACAGTCTCTGTTGCAGAGGATGAATGAAAAACAAACAGCAGTTAAACAGACAGCGCAGTGATTGAGCCAGCTGTCAAAATGCTGTTTAAAAGCATAAGATGTTAAAGGTGTTTGAATAATGAGCTGAGAGGAGATTTACAATGTTGCTGATTTCTAAAATGTTTTACTGAAGCATTTTAGACCATCGACTAAATTTAAATTTAAGTCAAAGTTAACACATTATGATGTTTTAAATATTTTTTTGTGTGTGTGTGAAAAAAGTGTTTCCATAACATAATAACTGGTTAGGTACCCATATCAGAAACACCAGCAATCAATCATATTTGATAACTTTTTCAAAGTCTGCAACAGTGCTCTGCAGGAAATTTTACATTGACTATGCATTATTTTTGAAACTCAACTTATTTTAGGCTTTTCTCAAATGAAGGTTATGCCACACCATTTCAGTCTGATTCAGGCTGGAATTTTGACAAGGCCACTCCAAAGTTTACACTTTTTTATTATTTTATTGTTGTTCTTGGTATTATAGGAGTGTTTTAATATCACTGACAAAAGGGCAGATCCAGATTTATCACCAGGTTCCAGACCAGCACACTCCCACCACCATATGTCACTTATAGTTGAATGTTTTTAACATAATGTTTTTCCTAGACTCAGACGTGACATTGACACAAGATATGTTGGTATTATATATATATATTAAAAACATTTATACTAATAATTTATAGTACAAATACTAATTTGTAAAGAATTAGGTCACACCTTTCCTATAGCACTCTTTTTTGTAAATTAATGCAATTAAATCAATCAAACCTAAACCCAACCTTAATCCAAGCACATTTTGTAAGATTTAGTTTCTTTTGATGACACTTGCATAAAATAAAAGTTTTCCAATAACACAATATAGCAACGACAAAAAAGTTGGTACATGTTGGCTCATTTTAAGAATTTGATAACAAACCTGCCATGATATTCAGGTCTTACAACCAGTTAGAACTAACGGCAACAAATTGTGCTTTGACACTCCAACATTATTAGACAACAAAACAGTTTTTTTAACATAATCACAAGGATGCAAAATCAAAAATTCATCCCATGAAGTGTGACTTTAATTTATGTTTTTATGAGAAACACATCAATAAAGTGAAAACTTGTATTTGAAGTTAATGGATCAGAGGAACCCTCTCTTCAGGGAATGTGCTCGGTAAATGAGCTTCTAAATACCACCAGGTGGTCCTTGCATCTGAAACCCTCTGGAGGCAAATCTACTGTCAGAGATAATTACAGAGATGGAGAATCAATGCTTGCTGTGACAAAAACAGATTTCTGACTGCACCTGTCAACACAACAAAGCTATCGCACATCCTTTCAAGATGCCTTCCGCTAGACTGATGATTTCACTGCCTCATGGTTAGTTTACTAGTGTGTATGACACGCGCATGACCTTTTGGCAGTTGTGAAATGTATTAAATTTTTTCACAATTGCTCTGACAGTTTTTTCAATACATTTAACATCTTTCCTAAACTCTTAACATGATTATCACAACATCCGTCTAGGTGGTCGATACTTTTAACACACTTTTTTTTGTTGCTTTGATACAAAATGCATCCAGTTAACACAAATTTCAAATGCTTGAACTTTTTTTTTACACATTTACACATAAGCCACATTTTTCTCAATGTGTTTAGATTGCGATTCGATAATTTTCAAAATTAAATGAACTGTTTTGCCAATTGTGTGTTTTAACTGATTTGGTGCATTAAGACTTAGACAAACTTGTTAAATGTATTGAAAAAACTGTCTTAGCAATTGTAAAAAACTGTAATAGTTAAGAATTGTGAAGATTTTTTCTTTAAAGTTCTCAAAAGGTGAGTCCTCTGCAGTGGCACCTTCTATGTTGCTATAGTCACATTATGAGGAATCTTATTCACAACTTTGGAGTATAACCTAGGGCATGGCAACATGACTTTCAGAATGGCAAATTGAAATGATACGTATAGCAGCTTTCATATTTAGCCACCAAAGGTGCCTTAAGGTTAGAGTAGCTCTTCACAACAAAGCAGCTTAGAGTTACCAAAACAGTGAGAAAGATCTCCCTTCTTCCACTAATTCCTTATTTGTGACATAGTTTCTCATAGTTGTTCGTGTAACTCTACAACGATGCCTTTGGCTAGAAGCTTCAGAGTCCCCCAGAATGAATTGATGCTAACAAGCATTTGTAAACTAATGTCATTTTTGTAAAGATAATCATTCATATATGTAAACGGGAATCTAAATGTTATTTAAAAATGCAGAAAGAACAAAAACCTAATACGTAACTAAATACATTGACGTTTGTATATTGCAAAAGGTGTATTGAGTTGATAAAATTGTTTTAGACATTTTAAGGAGTTATGTACCTGAATTTATTGAATTGAGCGGTCAACGTTAACAGAACATAAATTTTACTAGTTTCGTCATATAGACGTGATATAAACGCCTTTTAGTTTGCTGAGTATGTTACTTTTTTGTTATTAGAGATCTTCTATTTTAAATATATTATAAATGATCAGCAATAATATAAAGACATTCAATGTAGCACAAGTAGGGATAAAATAGGCTAATGATGCATGCCATCTTTTCTTCAGCTAACAATGCAAGTTCAACAATGGTTCATAATTATTTTGGAAAATTCCTGTAAGTCTGAAATATTAGAGTATGCTTTCAAAATGTACATATGCACGTCTACCTCTTGATCATAACTTTATTTACCATTATGAAAACACGTAAAACATTTGTTTTGTACAAAATATCAACATTAGTTCAAGTTTGTGATTTTTAGAACCAAAGCCAAGTTCAAGCTGTCAACTCCGGGACAAGGCACTTCAAGTCGAGTTAATTTTGAATATCAACCCTGTAGTCTGAAAAAGTGCATAAAGCACCTTCAATGGTTAGCACATTTTACAGAAACATAACTGAAATATGTTGAAGTTTAATGAGTAATAGTCATTCAAATTCTTTTCAAGATATAGAGATATCTCATCTGCCACTTTATTTACTTCATTTTAGCTTTTAGCAGGCGTTCAGAGCCCTTCGTGTACTTTCTATCATCTCAAACCAGCTCATTCTCCTCTGAAATCTGGCATCAACAAGCAATTGTGCCCACTGAACTGGCGCGCACAAAATATTTTCTCCTTTTTCGCACCATTCTCTGTAAAACCCTAGAGATGCTTGATTAGATATCCTATTTCCTAAAACCAGCTGGAAAGTTAGCTTCTGCATCTTGTATCCATACTTACTCTCAAAAACGAAGTAATGAAATGTAAAGTGTTAAATGTGGCCGTTCCCAGCTTTTCTCCAAATCTGACCTGAAGACATCAGCAGAACACTATGATGCAAACCAGTGCAAAGTGAGTAAAGAAAATGGTTTGAAGAAAATGACAAAAAACAGGCATGTTGTGTTTTTAATGACAAACACATATTTGTTTTATTTGGTTTGCTCTGGTAAATGTAACATTTTATTTCAGTCAAATGTAGACATATATTAACTGCTCTTCTGTACGTTCCAGAATTCATAAAAAGAGAACAAAAAGAAGTAAAGACACAACTTATATACACAACTCCTTGCATTCATTTATGCACAGTCATGGAGTTCCATGTGAAAATCAAAAGAATGTTAAAAACTCTTTCGTCTACAAAAGCTGTCTGCATACGCTCCATTGGAGTTCAGAGTCACTTTCTTTCCATGAGTAAGGTTGTACTGAACAAATGTTCTTTTCTGCAAACAAAAGGCTCTCAAAACTACATGTTTTTATTATGCTTTGAGTTTTTAGTTTGGCTCTTTTTCTTCCTGGGGCTCTGTAATTGTTTTGAGGGACTGTGAACCGCATGCGAGGACTCGTTGTTGTGGCGTGTGTATTTCTTGCATGTGCATGAAGTGATGGCGGTGATCTTGTAGGTGCGGGCACTGCCATCCTGGCACTGGAGTTTGATGCGCTGAGTGCGTGTGCGCCCTGTGACGCAGCGCCACTCCTGGACATCTCGTTTGGTCCAGTAGTGCCCTCCTCCAATCCAGTTGGGCAGCAGATGGGTGGGAAGGCATTCACCTGCACACACCAGTTCTTTCACCGGGTTCAGGCTGGTACACTGGCCATCAGAGATGTATTTTGTGGATCTCAGCTCTCTGCAGCCCACCTGATGCTGCTCTGTGAAGGAAAAATCAAGAGTTTAAAATCAGCTGATTTCTTTCATTAATTTTTCTTCTATCTCATTAGTTGGACAGTGTTTCAGCCGGTTCTTGTATCTAAATAAAAATGTAATTTGGTTTTGCAGAAAGTTCCTAACAAGTTAACTTACATTTTTACAATAAATGCCATTTTGATAGCAAAGGAAAAATCGCAGAATTGAATTAACACTGCTAGAATGGAGCTATAAAAGCACTGCCCCGGTATTAAATCTTACACTATGCGAACTGAATTAAAACAGGAGTCAATGTATGGAGATTTTGCTGTGTGTATTTAAATGTGGTTATTAAAATACTTATAATTTTCTTTTTGAGTTTGGTTATTTATTCAGGATAATGTAAGATTAGGTGCGTACTTTTATATTATCTAAATATTTGATTACGCTAAATAATGTATTTAGGACCAAACTGCAAAACTCAACGTGGTCATTTTAGACAGAGCTAAATGAACAGTGATGTGTTAAATTAACTCCCTTAGAGTTACATTTAGCACCAGGGAAGTGTTTGTCCACACCAGTAGTGTTTATTTAACACTGCAAATTTAGTTTTTTGTATAGTTAGTTCCATGTTGTAGGAAGAAGGTCAGTTATTATTGGGCTAGGTTTAATAAATAAACATATAATCATTGTACGTTTTTAAACTATATTGAACAAAGGCAAATACTTGCAAATATATGATAAGCTACTTTCAATAAACATTTTAAGTGATTTAATTTCATTAATGATTTAAGGTTTAAATTATGAATAAAATACTTAATTTAATTAGTAAACATCTGTACTTTGTTTATCCATTTCCAATTAAATAAACAACAAACGAAAAAAGATTACACATTGCTTATTCTTTCACATTCACTTCTATCAAGCTGTTAAATTAAAGTAGTATTAACCATTATATGCTACCACTGTCTTTATTTAGATGCTGCGTATAATACACAGTAATGAGGTTACAATTAAAGCTTTTCTCGTCTTTAACAATCATTTAAGATATTAAACTATTTCGACAATGAGTCGAGGTTAAAGTTGTAAACCTTTTCTTTCCTTTCCGTTTCTTTTCCTTTTCATAAAGGCAAATGCTGTGCCAAGTTGCCAACTTTCTGTACTTGAAAAACAAAACTTTTGTATCTGCCTCAGATTGTATTATATCAGACAGAAACATATCTTTAAATAAGCGCAATACAAGCGCAACTCGAGAGCAGAAATGAAGTGTAAATTACGCACCGGTTCGGTCTTGGCTCTCTGCCTGTCTTCCTCCGTTGCGTGCCCGATTTGAGGATGCGTTTTTCGGCGTCTCGTAAGATGTGGCGTCCCGGAGGCCATACAACTCTTCAGTGGGATGGTTTTTGGCAGCATGACAGCTTTCCGCCAAGAAACAGAGGAGACACAGGAGCTGGAATTCGCACGAGCTGAAGGGCATCGTAGGGGTTTCTCATAAGACACACTTTGAGAATATCTGCTTTACCTGCGTCGCCTCGACCATGTTTATATACCCGCCCCTTCTCCGACTGCAGGCCAGCTTCAGCAGCAGAGGAACGAGAGGAAGTGAAATGGGCGTGTCCTCTTTCAGAAGGTGATGGTAGGCACCACTACGAGCATAATGCAGGTCGCACCCTTCATCCAGTAATCTCACCTCTCCTTGAGTGAGGCACGTGCACAGGGGATCCGCTTGATTTCCATATTTAATATTTAGTTAATAAAATATTGTACATTTTAAGCCACATTTACAATCAACTGTAATACAGTGTGAGATTCTATAATGCCGGGGTTGGATCCAGGGCTGTTGACTCTAAAAGGGCAAGAACTCCCTGATCCAGTCAGTCAGCCTTCAAAAAGCAACTGAAAACTCTTCTCTTCAGGGAACACCTACTATTAAAAATGCTTTTGTTGCTCCTCTGTCTTTATTTTATTCCTGCTATGGTTTATTGATCAGTTGTTACAACTTCTATTATGAGGAAGCTGAGATGGACTTTCACTGTGTAACAAAATGCAGATTGTCTCTCCCCTTCTCTAAGCCCATTGGACAAAAGTGTCTGCCAAATGCATGAATGTAAATGTAAATGTAAGAAGGTACCACAGGTGCTCTCAGTGAAAATCAAACCCAGAACCCAAATCATATAGGTATCTAATGATAAATCTATTGAAGGCTATATACTTTTAAGGGAGTAATCAATGCTGAAAATCGAATCCTATCTGAAAAAAAACTGTAAAAGCCATTAACTTCTGGAATATATATATTTTAAAGAATCAGTGGTACATAAATCTAGTAATATGAGTATTACTAGATTTATGTACCACTAATTCTTTAAAATTTTTACTTTTGTCAATGATATATAATGTAAATCCAGGAGGGCCATACAATATATTTACAACTAGTTACAAGTAAAAGTGTGAATTTTATGTAAGACAGTTCAAGTACATTATGTCTCAAATTTATTTTGAATAAAGTTGGGATGTTGTTGTCAACCGATGATGCTTACAGTACTTCTTACCATTAACGCCACTTCTGCTATTGCATGGTTTTGCTGATGGTTTAAGTCTGGTTGATACATTGTGAGGCTACGCTTTGAAACTTTCATACTTTAAATGTGATCATAGTTTGGTCTTACATTTCTTTAGATGTGAGAAAGACTGCTCACACGCATACTTAAAACATTGTTAGTACAGCACTACTCACGTGCTGTAGTTTTTTGTGTTTGATCACCAACTCTGCTTGCTGTCTATTTAAATCTTAATTCAGTGGCTTGAAAATATAGTTTAGTATATGTCGAAGTGGTGCTTTATATTTCATTATCGTAGATGTAATTTTATCATTGCTTATTAGACACACCAATAATACCCCTCATATTTTTTCTTCGTCAATAAAATGCTTTCTGTGATTGGCTAACTGACCACTTGAAGAAAACGAGGGACATTTACTTCTTGATCTCACAACGACCCATGTTTGCATTATCCAATAATAATTTAGTGTTGTTCAGGAGGACAACCATGATTGATGCCAGCCGCCCACAACCATTAGTGAGTGGTGGTAGATAAATGGATCAAAATACAAGAGAATGTTTTATATTTATAACAATAATATTTTTTATTGAAGATTTGCCTGTGAACCAGATGCAGCCAACAAAAGAACCACATCTGGCTCCCCAAGCCATAGGTTTCTGACCTCTTTGTTGCCATCGTCTGGATCTTCCCATAGATGCTCTTTATTCCTCATATGGTTCCACAACCTCAGAGCATGAAAGCTGCACATGTTTTATTGGTCACCTTAATCCTAGACTTTTGTAAATCCTGCTTTCGTTTCATGTACTTTGCTGCAATCATTTTGCATATAATTGTTCCCTTCCTTCCACACTGCTGGAAAACACACCAGCACGCAATTGGAAAATGGCATGTCACCTTGGCACATTACATGTCTTTTTAAGTTCATTCAATACTGCTCGCCCGGGGCTCTCCTTGCACTCAGGGCCCTAGGCAGTTATCTAGCTTGCCTACCATGTTGCAACAGCCCTAGTTGGATTACACTATTTGTAAGTGTTTGTGATTTCATTCTGATGGAAACGTAAGTGTTCTATTCACTTGAAGCAAGTCGTTGGACAGTGTGAAGAAACTTATAAAAGCATAGCATGAATATTCAAAGTTCAATTAGGAAGGCCTATGACTTTCTTCAAAAAGTGAATCTTTACAGACTTAACAGATAACGGACTACTCCATGTGCCACCATTCTGATCACACTTTTATTTATTAGGCTATGCCATGTTTATCGCATTTAACTCAAATCCCCAATTTCTCCTTATTGATCTGATTAATAACACGGTCTTCCTAGTCACTGTCCATTCTATTCCCCCTCTCTCCTCAGTAAGAATGATGCCTAGCTATGGGTATACACTCAATGCTTTTTACCCTATTCTGATGCTATGAAAGGTCACTATTGGCAGAGGTAGAAATGAGAGAATTACATTTATTCACACTCCTTTTTTTCTGTACTTTTACTTTTTAAAGTAGTCTTTAAAATGTGTACTTTTACTTTACCATGTGCAGATTTTGGTTGAAGTGTTTCTCTACATGTGAAATCGAACATGTAATTTGTGGGATTGTGTGTGCACAATTTCAAAATTAAACAAGTAATCCAAAAGAAAGGAAAAAAATAATGGAAATCAATGTTGTACAGAAATAACCTTTCTGTGCTGAATTAGACCCAGCCAAAAGAGGAATACTCAAATTTGAGTTTTTATACAAATCCTTATGTTGCATTTCTCTCACTTAACCCTTGACATTGAGTGGAAAGGGGAAGGGCTGAAAGCTGAGTCAATTGGGACACCACTGTGAAGCACTTACATTTGTATTCGCTAAAATATGAACATTTGAAAAAAATATAAATGACAAGAAATTACTTACATTTGTGGCTCTCTTTTGTCACACTGGCAGCCATCTTAGGCAAACAACAGTGTTCTCGAATCGCATGGTGCATGCTGGGAAATCCAAGCACTCTGGAAACGTGGTTGCTATAACATTTCGGCTATTGTGGTATGTGCCCCTTTGCTATAGCTCTTCATCTTCACCATAGCATCCTCCATAGAGAATTTGGAAACACCTTCCCTTCACATGAATGTGCAAAACTAGGGGGTTAAGACAAATCTATACTTGTGCGTTAAGCCAAAATGCATTTTCCTCCAAAGCCTTGATGCAGCATAAAAAAAAATCAGAGATGCATGGCTTGCTTCGCAGAGCATGAGCTCTGCAATTGGTCAATGAGGTGCAGATACATTGTGCTCTTTCTTGGCTTGCACTCCATGTTAAACACTGGATGATGGAGTCAAAGTTTGGCAATGAAGTGAATAACCTTCCTTTGTTATCTATGTTTGGCTAGTTAGAAGTTAGTGTTAGTGTTACAACATCTTGTTGTAATATTGATCAGTGCAAAAATAGTGCTTCACAGCTGCAATGGTTGTATGGAGTTATATTTATAGGATATATGATGAAGAAATTAAAACCTGTTAACATCTGTGCTGTGTTTTGTTTAGCTAGTAGCTAGCATTCTTGTCACACCAATATTGTTTCAATATTGAGACATCACATGGCAGAGTGAATGTTGACTTGACGCACAACATGTGTTTACCTATAGTTGACGCAAAACCATAAATTGTGCTAATGCTAAGGGATGGGGTAAGGGGTAAAATGAACAAAGTCTCCTTCATGTCAGGCTACTTTATACAGTACTAAGCAGTTTATACAATACCAAGCAAAGGTCTCAAACTCAATTCTTGGAGGACTTAAGGAGCTTAATCAGTAGATTCAGGTGTGTTCAGTGAAGGTTGGAGCAAAACTATGCAGGGCTGCGGCCCTCCAGGAATCGAGTTTGAGACATCTGCTTTACAGTTTTAAACATCATTTCAAAATCTAACCTTGGATCTTATGTGGCATTTTTCTTGGACCACGTGAATCACGCGCTCAAATGTTTTTACGCCTATTTTTATGGAAATCAGTTATTTAAAAGTGGGATGATGTAAGCAACTAACTATAGCAATATTAATATAATTTTTATAAAGATCCTAACATGTTTGCTTATAGTACTTTACCGTAAAACTAATTCCATAGCTACTGGTAAAATTTACTCTATATTTTTCTGACTATATTTCGCATGAGCTACTAATTATTTTTACTTGAGTCATTTTTTTAGATGGGTAACTTTACTGTACTTGAGTACTTTTGCACTGAAGTACCAATACTTTTACTTAAATACAACATTTGTTTAGTCTTTCCACCTCTGCCAGGAGACAAGGAACCATGATACCAACAGAAATAAGAGACACAGACTGAGACAAAAGATGATTTGATGAAGATGGAGAACTAGGGTCAATTGAATGGTAAACCAGATAAAGTGATGATTTAACTGGTGTAATACTGGTGAAGAAGCGTGTGTTGGCATGGCCCTTATTATGCTGTGTTAGGTCTGGTTGGGAGGTGTGCTCAGAACTTATTAGTCTGAAATATCTGTTGGAAGTTCCTGACCTTTTGGCCTTCTGGATATAATCGGTTTGTGGGACAAATTTGTTTTCTTTTCCTTTAACTGTGGATTGTTCCTGTTTAAATCTTCGTTACACCACTTTATGGATTGGGTGCAGTCAAACCTCTTAACTTTCTTGACAAGAATGCATGAGAAAACTGAGGAAACAGGATAGCTCTGGATTATTTTACCCCAAAATTATCAAAACAGGTGCCTCCGATGAGCTCACCAAATGAACGTGCATAATACAAACAACAAAGAGGAAACACAAAAGCTCAAATGCTCACTTTCGTCTACCGAAAATGTGTGACCCTCTCCAAAAGTGTCTAGTTTCACTGTCCTCGGGGAAATTCGATTAATTCATTCCACTTTCTCAGAAACTACACATTGATGATTTGGAGGAAGAAAAAAAACACTTTAAAATTGTGAGGAAAAGAAAAAATGGAATTTCGAAAGCCACTGCTGTCAAAATGATCTCTTATTACTTAAAAGCACTCCACGTCATATTGGTAAGGGGTGTTGATTGGGAATCATTGAATATGTGACCTTGGGGCTTGAAAGAGGTATATCAAAGTAATGCGATACGATGCGGCATTGGCTAATTTTTGCATCTGAAAACCGGATATTTGATATAGGTCTTTCATGCAATTGGAATGACCAAGTTATGCTCATAGAAAGGGAAGGGAGAGGGATGAGTCTCAATGGAAACAGAGAGGCTAAAGAGATGAGTTATGGCTATATTGACATGCAATGAGACAAGAGGGTACTAAATAGACCTTGTTTTGGCCCACAGGGCTAGATTTTCAGTTCCTTGGGATGAGGGGATGTAGAGACAGGGAACAAAGCACTCAGGAACAGACAGAGCCGTCTATAGAATTCTGAACAAGTGCCTTAGGACGTGTGCAACAGGACCAAGTGTGGGAAAGTTCACTCAGAAAAAGACTGATAGCCATCTGGAGCTGCAACTAGTTATTGTTCAAATATTTTTAATATTTTATTAAAAATATATTACTGCAAATGAAAAATAAATTGTAAAAGATGATTTTATTTCACATTTATGCCTTTGATTAACTATTTATGGCAATTTGTCTGTTTTTTTCTATATCTTGCAATAAAGAAATCTTAATAATGAAATCTATGACTCTAAAAGATTTTAATGAACAATGAATTTGTAACATTTAATAAATTATCTCTAATATTACCTTATTTCATTAGAGAACAGATTGTACCCAAATGCCTTTATTGGGGGTTTGCTTTCTTTAAATGTACTTGTACAGATGAGTAATGCCACCTAGTGTTAGGTTAGTTCTAACATTCTCATGTTAAATATATAAATTGCAGCTTTCCGAATTCGGACCATAAATATCGTCTGAAGTATTTTCCCCCTTAAATTGATTACGTGTGTACTGTACAAATCAAAAATAATCTAACGTTTTCAGATGGTGGTCGCAGATTCAAACACAAGCCATTGTTTGCTGTTTGAAATTTTACTGTCTTTTGAAATATGCGAGATTATGTAGTTTTCTATCTATTATAGATGTTACATTTTTAATAAATCAAATTCATAGTTTCAAACCCTTTCATATGGTATGTAAATGACCAAAATGATCATGTTTTATACATTATATGCCAGATGTTTTGTGATGTTAATGTCAATTAACATCATTGTTATTAAACTCCTTTACATTTTGACTCCAAATTACGAAGAGAAAAACATTGCTATTTTGTATTTTTTTAATACAGATTGAACCGTGTGAAAAAATGGGCAAAAGACATCACAATTTTATATGTTCATACAAACACATGACCACACTGAGCATTTCTCATTTCAGGCTTTTCCTCTGCTTTTAAACCCAGACGCCAAAAATATCAAAGAAAATATGGAATTATCTTGTTTTTTTTTACTATTAAAAAAAAATAAATTATCACTAATGATGTTTTCTACAATATTTACGGGTCCTTTTATAAAAACATAACCTGAAATTGATTTTACAGGTAACAAAATCTGAACTTTTGAAACCATGTATGACATCAAAATATCAGATCATCTTGACAAAAACAATAAAGAAAAATTGTAAAATACATAAAGTCAATTGTAGCTTTTTAACTTACTGTTTGCTTATGCTCTTTTGGCAGCTCCATCCATGAACAACAAAAACTATTTCTGAACATAGACATCTTGAAGTTATAATTGCAGGGGCAAAATACAATTAAAATTGTCATATTTGTGCACTACACAGTTTGACCTAAAGAGGGTCAAGCTACTGAAGATGACACTGTGCCAATTTTTAAATACAGTAACTGGTCAGGAGTAACAACTGTGAATGGTCAAAAAAACCCTACATAGCAATCACAAGAGTAGAAAAATGTGTCTTCATGTTTCATGTTTTCATGAAGATGTTGGAGAAAGAGTAAGATGAATAGTCTGATAGTTCGGTAGTTTTATGGTTGATGCACATTTATTAGGCATAGGGGCATTATAAAAACCCACTATACTGTAAAATCCAACAATTATGTTTCATGCTTATTGGTTGTGAACAATGCAAAGGACCATTAACAACACATGATGTTTGGCCTGTTCTGGATGCTCAGTGAAAGCTCCCCTGGCCTAAGAAACAACAGCACCTTTGTGGTTGTTTTTCAGTCCTGTCCAGCTCCAGAAGGCTCTTCAGAGACCTCAGAGCTTTCATTCTGCTCATCAGATGGAATGTCCTGAAGGGCACACTTGGAAAGCCCAAGACAGAGAGCTAACATGGAGCTGGCAGCCTTTGTTATGTCATTGTTCTCTTCCGCTGCAAAAAGAATAGCATGAAATTTAGTATGTCCATTTTTTTGCTAAATATATGATGTTTAATATAAGTTAAAGTTAGCTTTTCATGAATTTTTACACCTCTGGCAAATAAAACTAACATCCTGCAGTATTGTTTTTATTGATAGGTCTTGTCATAGATTCATTGTTTTCCATCATAGAGTAAGAGGTTCATTCAACAGCTTTTAAACTTCAGACATCATATAGACGTATTATGAATGTCTTATTAATGTCGCTTCTTTTGTTTAATTTTAGCAATTGCTTTATTTTATATGCAAAATGTGTTATTATTTCTTAGTAACTTTCAAATATATTTAAATACAGTGTATATCCAGCTCATGTCACACGTCCAGCAGTGGTAGAACTTCATCAGGTCACCAGTCTACATGTGACATGCAGTAGTCAACTCCATTTCCCATAACTCCCTGCATTAACTTCCCGTCAGCCACATTCAAGTAAAAAACCTTCAGTGTGTACAGGTGTACTTATTTAACTCATAAGCCCCCGTTGCTCATCAGCGAATATAAAGATTGCTTCACACTCGCACAGCTGTTGCTCTATGCTGTATTTTAAACCTTGTTTTGAAATTTTCCAGAATTTGTTTAGCATTTGAATGTTACCAAATTAGAATTTGGACTTCGCATTTCTCATTTGGACCTGCATACATATGTTTTCTCCATGTAAACTAAATATATGATAAACCGCTGGATTTGAATATAGACCAAGACAAAAGGGTCAACACATTAACACAGATGAACATTTTAGATGTCAATCATATTTTTAAACTTATTGATAACCTAAGGATTATAACATGTGGTCTCCACCAAGTCCCTCTAGCAAAGGTAGAAGCAAAGCCATTGTTAACATGTTCTTAGACACTCTCTGTTGATTTGTTTGAGCTCTTCCTCACATTTCTCAGTTTATCCATTCAGGCAGATCAAACACTGTTTCCCTGCTGAGCCCAAGATGCCATCTAAACAGCAACTTAACTACTTCTGAATACATCATATGGATATAACACATTATATTTATTCACTGTTGTGGTAATACAGCTGCCATTACCGGAGAGCTCCCTCAGTCTGGGTTGGCTGTTGAATTTAGCCTCTCTGTGTTGAAAAGGTGTTTTGCAGTGCTTCTTATGAGTGAACCAGTGAAGCCTCTGACATGTATGGTCACAGTAGAAAACCTGAAAATAAAAACACTACAAAACATTAATAGAAAAAAAAGCTTCCAATAAGAATATGAACATGTGGGCATGCTTAATTCTAAAAATAATTTGTTCAAATAAAACTGTAATATGAGATGGTCATTAAACTTGATTGAAAGGACTACTTATGCAATACTAGATTCAAGAAAACGGATTAAAGCCTTAATAGCAAATTAATTTGGTGTATATTTTTTGTTGGCCGATGACAAATCATTTTATATATCAGTGACCATTACCTACCAACACTTGTATTTACAGTACTGGGCAAACACTTTAATCAGGGGTGGAATAGAAGTATACAAAGAATTATTTGAAAATAAATAACAGTTATCATTTATTTTCATCTATGATTAAAAGAGACACCTAAATCTAGTCAATATTTGGTGTGACTAATTCAATTCCTTCAGTACACTTGCACTCTTTGAAGCATCTCAGCTGGAAGATTGTTCCAAACATCTTGAAGAACTGATCACAGATCATCCGTGGATAAAAGCTCTCACATCCTTCTGTCTCTTCATGTAATCCCAGACATGTTTAATGATGTTGAGATCAGGGCTCTGCCTCAAACATTTAAGGAACCTCCACTATGATTCACTGTTGACTGCAGACACTTATTTTTGCACTGCTCATCAGCCATTGCATGATCAAAAGGTCTTCTACTACATCCAAATGTTAGGTCTTCTACTACATCCAAATGTTTCACATATAGACTCCAGAGCTATGGTTTGATACTCGAGTCATTTGGCCTTGTTCACACACCAGAGATATAGTTTTTTAATGCAACTCTGGCCAGACATCTCCAGGCAGTTATAGGGTGTATGACTGGATCTCAATGGTTTCTCTCAGTTTTGACCTTATGGGACTGCTGACATCTGCATCTTCTGATTTCACAGGTTATTAAGCTGATCTACCACAGTATCTATGATACTCAACATTGCTCACCTCTTTGTGCTTATTCAGAAGTTTCAGCAGCACATTTTGAAAGCCCTGCATGCTTTGGAATCTGTATCTGGGAGAGACCTTGTTGAGGCAGTATAACTACTTTGTGTCTTGTTGCTGTGCTCAACTTTGTGCAATCTTTCTAAACGACACCTTGGAACCAGTTTGATTAATCCTATACTCGATTTTAAGCCTCTTTCACAGCTGTCTGTGTTAACCTACGTGTGACATTGATGGTCCTTAATTGGATGATCATACATCTGACTATAATCCTAAAGCATCTCTGACTTTATGATAAGGGTACCTAAAAGAATAGATGCTGATTTAAAGGGAAAAGCTAGTATCACTAAATATTTGTTTGATTGAGATTTTCTTTTTTTTTTGATTGCTTTGAATTTTGTAATTTGACAAAAATAAATGTTTAATACTTCTAAAGCAATCTTTGTTTACAGCATTTTTCTGTACATCTGCCAAAACAAATTTGCACAATACTGTACAAAAAATATGTCAAAGAAAACCTTTTATATTTAGAAAATAAAAATGAACATTTTACAAATGTGAAAACCAGTAAAAACTTTAGTCATCGAATTCTGAATAGCATAATTGTTTTGCAAAATTTAATTTAAATAGGATTCATGGAAGAAGTTGATTAGTTGATTAGAATCATTTAGTAACCAAATAAGGACAATGTAGATAAAACATTATAAAGAGTGTTTATTTTAATAGAACATACAGAAAAAGCTAGACCAAAAATTGAATCCCTGTGATCCCCTCCTTTTCTACTCCTGTGTGTCATCTTTGACCAGCTTTACACAATCAGCACTTCTGAGAATCTTCTGTGGCAACTTTGGAGCATTCACACGTACAAGTACTCAAGCGAAACAGTTGAATGAGCTCCGTCTGTCAATTCAACTTAATGAGGGCCATCTGTGATCCTTCAAACTCTTAAGAAGAAATTTCTTGGCTATATAAACAATGGTAATTATTACAATAATATTATTTTCATATTTGCAATGTGTCTGAAACAAACCATTTTACAGAAGGAGCACTTGACGTCTGCATCCCTCTCCCCACATGTAGAGCAGTACTCAGTGTCCATCAGCACCATCTGGCCCGTCAGAGCCTGGGTCAGAACTGAAATGGCTGTCGGGTCGTTACTCTGGGAACAAAGTGACAATTGATCATTGGCCATGTACATTTTCTTTTCCATTCTCAATAACTATTTTTGGCTTGTTTTTGAAACTATGTTTTCAAAACTACATATAGTGTCAGACATTCAACCAATCAGCGCAATGGGACCCGATTGTTAATGGACATAGATTGTGAACATTAAAATAAAGTTACAAGTTTAACTCAATGGAAAAAAACAACACAAGAAAGATTCCATAATCTTTAAGAAGTAAGAAAAATAAGCATTTTTGAATTTGAGGGGAAAAAAAGACAAATTCAAAAAGACAGAATCCTTATTTAATGTATGTGCTCACCTAAAATCAAAAAGCATTATGTGCAAATCCCAATGAAATGGCTTCCTTTACTGAAGAAAATTTAAAATGCCATTTTTGACAAACAGCCTAGATACAATATGGACCAATACAACGAGTTTTATACTGAAACAATTAAGGGTATTTTATGTATAATATTTATCATTTAGTTAATTTATAGTGTTATGAATTAAAATGTTTGATCGGCTGTACATTATACTTCTATTTTTTATTTTTAAAATGCCTCTCATTTTCAGAGATCAATTTTATAGGCTGACACTGCTATGAACGTTTTGTTGTTTTAATAAAACTTGTAAACACTTCTGGTAATCGATAATTTTGTTGAAGTCAAGAAAGATGGTATTTTTTCTTCTCGCCTTAGAAAACATGTTAATTTTTATAGTCCAATCAATACATAAAAAAGCATAATTTGTGTAGTTTTACAAGTAACAACATCCATAGAAAATGAGTTTCTTGGCTGGATTTCTACATTATGATATAACCAAGCTACTTTGTTGCAAGCTGTGGTTTTTCAATGCATTTTACAGCTTCTCTTTTTTTTAAAAAACTGCATTTAAGATGGCTCAGCATTTTTCCATATTTTCAGGAAACTAGTTTTGTTGTAACTGATCCACATGTGAGCGTCACGGTGGCGCAGTGGGTAGCACGGTCGTCTCACAGCAAGAAGGTCGCTGGTTCTAGGCTCGGCTGGGTCGGTTGGCATTTCTGTGTGGAGTTTGCATGTTCTCCCCGTGATCGCGTGGGTTTTCTCCGGGTGCTCCGGTTTCCCCACAAGTCCAAAGACATGCGGAATAAAGTGAATTGAATAAGAACAATTGCCCATAGTGTTAAAGTGTGAATGTGTGTGTGAATGTTTCCCAGCGATGGGTTGCGGCAGGGAAGGGCATCCGCTGCGTAAAACATATGCCAGTGAGTTGGCGGTTCATTCCGCTGTGGCGACCCCGAAAGGGAAGAAAGCTGACATGAAGATGGATGGATGGATGGATGATCCACATGTGTGATTCACACATCTAATTAAAGCATGTTTTTCTTTTATGCTGATAAGAGTACTGACATTTTCCACGGGTGCTATGCTCTGGACCAGCTGTTGCAGTAGGGTTGCTTCACAATAAGGAAACCTCTGGATGCAATCCCGGATGAATTTCTCTTGGTACTGAGGGAAGCCATCACTATCTCTTCCTCTGATCAGGCTTGAGCATAAGAACAAGATTTTAAATTACACGATTCCAAGTGCATCTCAACAGTTGCAATGTTGATAGCATCACCTCTTCAATAGCGCATCCAGGTTGTCGTCACCCTCCCGAAGGCTGGCTAGACACTTTTGGAGGATGCAGCTGATGTAGTGCATTTTCATGGCTTGAACCTCATTGATGTACTCCTGCTTTACGCACTGCTCACAAAGAAGATTCATCACTCGGTAGCACTTTTCCAGCGCGGCCATATCACACAGTAAGGGTGTTTCCTTCACCAGCATCACTATCTAGATAAAGTGAGACAAACATCACGATTTCTTAACATGAACCAGATACGAATACGGCCCAAAAGCTCTTTATGAAAAAAAGACAAATTTTACTTTAAAAAGATGTTATCTTTTCAAATCGTGGAAAAAAAATCTTTTTTTATTTATTTTAATTTAAAAAAGCAAATTAGCCTCTGAAACGGAACATTTCCTCAGATTTTTCACTTTTTTCACTAACATTGGTTTTTCTAGGAGAGGTAGTTTACCTGAACTTAAATCTAGTTTAGAAGGTACATCATACCTTGACAGGACTAAGGTTGGTGGTCATGATGATCTTGTAAAGGGGTCCTGCTAGTTTTGGGGGTAGTTTTGGGTCAGAGTCTTCTCTCTGAGGTCTGGTGTAATATTCCAGTCTTTCACGAGAAAAGAAATTGTTGATTACAGTCACACAGTTATGCTGACCTGTACAAGATATGAAAAAGTGTTTAAGTTTTAAATCCTCAAGTGATGTCTAAATTCATTTCTAGTTTGACAAAAGCTCACCCACAAAAGCAGCCATCTGAGCAGCTGTCCGGCCCACTGAGTTGACAAACGCAGTCTCGGCTCCAGCATTTAATATCATCTCTGTAATTTCGGCATTACCTGTGGAATGATTTTTGATTATTTGAAAAGAATGATCATTTAAAGGTTTGGTGTCAAAGACTGAGGTCTTTTTAGGTTGAAGGCATGTATGCATGTGTTATAATCAAGCATTTAAAACAAGTAAAACAATAATTAAATGACACAAAAAACATGTACAAAAAATAACATTGGTTGTAATTGGCAATATATAAGATTTTGGTTTGTTATTTTTACCTGAGAGGCCAGCAAACATAAGAGCTGTGTAACCATAGTCATGCTCATTACAGTTGACATCAGCTCCATAATGAAGTAGAAGCCTGCACATGTCTGCTTTCCCTTTATACGCTGCATGCATGAGTGGAGTCATTCCATACTGAAAAGACACAAGCAAAAAATTTTCATAATGGCTTCAGTTATTCTTTTCTTGTGCATTTCTTAAACATGGCAACAGTATCCAGCTGCAGACTCCCCAGTTTCATATCACCAGCATAAAGTCAGTATGACAGGGCAAGCTACAGTTGTAGTCTTAGCCTCAGAACTCTCGCACAAGAAACGCTGGTTAAAGGACAATCTATAGTTCTATATAATCAATCTACATAATTTATAGTGCATCAAGCCTACAAACTGTCCTTTGCGGAGGCTCTGCGCACACTCAATTGTCAACAAAGCCTGCTACTTCGTGCAATATGTATGCACTGATCAATATTAGCATGATGAAAATGTAAACTACTAGCTAACCAAAACACAACACAGATGCTAACAAAGAACAAGTTTAATTTACCTAATCATATATAAATATAGCTCCAAACATCCGTTGCAGTTGTAGAAGCACTATCTTTGCACTGATGACTATTACAGAGTGGTATGCTAACAATGATATCTTCTATTTAGCTAAAACACAACTCGGATAACAAAGAAAGGTTATTCACTTCATTGACAAAGTTTTACTTCATCATCCAGTGTTTAACCTGGAACAAAAGCCGAGAAAGACCGTGAAAGCACTTGCTCTGCTACATTTTTGCCAATCACAGCACTCACGTTCTGTGAAGCCTTGACGCGAGGTTAGAAATTTTCAGAGGTGCGCGACAGCCTTCTCAACAGGGTCAGAGTGGGGTTATGTGAATGCCCAGTCTTCACTAAGGGTAATTTTTAGGCTTAACGCACAAGAATAGATTGTCCTTAAAGGTCTGATGGGTTTGGTGCTTTTTTATGGGCAGGCACTTTACGAATCCTAAAGTCGTGATCAGATTGGTTGAATTTGTACGGATTTCCAGAAGAACGTTTAGCATTTGCTATCGTTCCACTCGTTTGAGTAATTATTTTACTAGTTTCATGCCTTTCGATTCCATTTTAGAAGATTGTCGTTCTATTCTTGTAACTTTGTGTTATCTCTTGTATACTGTGACTTTTTTCTATAGCTTGTTGCATGTCGGTCGGTTGATGTGGTGACGTTTTCATGCTACAAAACATGATGCTATGCAAAACATCATGCGATTGGTTGTTTGTGATATCAACCAAACAGCATCATGGGCAGATTTTGAAAAAAAAAAAAAAACAGGAATTCCCTAGAGATCTGGCTACACGAGACTATAGTGAAAACAACATTTTTAGAATCGCATGAGTCGACTGAGTTCTCTTGAATGATGTTGAAAGATGGCATTAGTGGTAAAGCAGAGTGTCTGATTTTGACAGGTTTAGGTGCTCTTATAGCTGCTGTTTCAAATCACACTAACCTCAACAGGACTTCAGAAAGTCTGTATATTACATCTAGGGGTAGGCTCTTTTATCCTATAAGGGGTCAACCACTTGCACCACTCAAGAGTCGCTACCGTATGCTTTAGTAACAGTGCTGAACATATGTCATTAGCTTTACGTGTCAATAAGGATTGATCATCCTGGTTTAGTTCATGCTACCTTGATCTATTAATAATGAAACAAAATGTTAAATAAAAAAACGGAATGTTGTTATTCAAGAGCTCAAGTTTTGCCTTGTGTTAAAGTTTGGTGAGCCTCAATGCATCATAACTACCACAGTAGTTCTGGAAATTACAATGCATTTTCTTTGGATTCTTACCTCATCTAAACAGTCAGGCCGCACATTTGGATTGCTGAGCATCTGGGTGGCCTTCTGCACATCGCCTTCAGAGAAAAGACGTTAAAAACACAAGTTGTGATTAAATCAAAAAAAAAATTTCCCCAAAATCAACTCACTAAGACCCGATAGTAAGAATGTACAATGCTACCATGCTTAAGAATATATTGAATACATTCACCAAAGATACTTTATAAAAAGTTAAAATGTTTTTGTCCTCAGAATTATTCTTCTACAATGTGATGTGTTCATGAGCAAATAATTATTTTCATTCCAATTTTAACCATAATAAAAGCTTTTCTTGGTATTTATGATTTTGCAGAACTACACTATGAATTATTTTACTTTAAGCAATTCTTGGCTAGATAGACTAAAAACAGCTTTAATAAACTGAAACAAACATATACTTAATAGTTGTTAATATAGTGTTATAATTATACATTATAATTTGTGTTGAATATATATATATATATATATATATATATATATATATATATATATATATATATATATATATATATATATATATATTTTTTTAAATCGAATAATATAGTTTTCAAAGTCACATATACTTTAAAAGGTGTCATATTAATTTAAAATTTTTGATTAATAATTAAATTCAGCAGTTATGCATAAAGATCCTTTTAACATTCTGACTACGTAGAATTTTTCAATGTAATTTCAATCTATTGACCTCAATTCTGTTTTAATATTGTGGTTAAACAAACGATAACCGAGCAAACATCACATGTGAATAAATAAGGTAGTAATCATTGATTGTTCCTATATTTCAGACATTTAAAATGAAAGCAGAGATGCTCGTTCTTGTAGCTACCTGTGGCAGCCACCTGTAGCAGCACTCTCTCCTCAGGTGTCAAATCCCCTCTTCTTCCACTCGTCATTCTATCAATGATTGAGTCTTCCATCCAACACAATGCACAAAGTCTAAATAAAAGAACGACGTAAAACAAGACCTTTATGACAAACCTTTCAACATTTGAAAAAAATAAAACGGCCTTGGCTCATACCACATTGAGATCAAGTGGAGGGGGAATTGTACATCTTGGTCTTCTACATAGCGTGAAAACTCAAGTGGATGAGCTCAACTAGAAAGTTCCGTTTTACTTTAGTACACACTTTTAGCGAATTGTATAGTTAGGTATCAACAGACCGTTATTCTTGGTTACGTTACCTTTGTGTTTTTCGTACCACCCCTCTTAAAGAGTAGACTCGTTCGACTCTACTTAACCTGCTGCTGCTGAGAAGCGCGTGCATGTTTGAGAGACTTCACTCTGGTTCGTGCTAGAAATCAACACAGGCACAGACAGCATCCCAGACAGGTAAAGTAATCCCATTTATGATATTAATGTAGTAATGTTGAATAATATAATAGTAAGATCCCTGCCTCTTGGGCTAATTTGAACAGAATCAGAGAATGACCAAAAATGTCATTATTTGTTTGAGCAAAGGATTGAAATTCATTCCGTGCCTTAATGGGGGATCTAGCAACGAGGGACCTGCCTGGCGCAGTGGTAAAGGAAAAATTAGCAGTTTGTCGAACCAAATACATTGAAAACCATTGTTCAATGTTTTAATTTAAAGAGGATTGGTAAAATATTATTAATTTAATTTTCTATCCATCTTACAAGTCTATAAATAAGATTAAATAAATAAATATGTATTTATTTAATCTTCGTTTTTTCATAGTCCTTATGTAATGCTGCTCATATTTAACCTTTTAGATGGAAAAAAAGGGGGGGAGGGGGACTTTTTGTTTTCACTTATTTTATGAAAAAAATTCCAGCCTGACTTCTACTCTTCTGGTATTGTGAAGGCCACACTGTTAAAGGTAACAAATGACCTTTTTGTCTCTAATTTTTTCCTACTATATCATCTAGTTCTCATTGATCACACAGCAGCCATTGACATCTTTATTCACCATATTTTGCTAACAAAATTAGAGGTCCAAGGTCTTTCTCTATTGGTTTCCAACTACACCAACAATCTCACACAATGTGCCCTAGGGGTCGGTTCTGGGTCCCCTTCTCTTTTCTTGTTTACATCCCATTATCCATCAAAAAATTCAGTGTTCTTTTCAACTATGCTATGCTGACACATACATGTATATTTGTTAACCTTGCCTTTCTTCCCCACTCATGACTCTTCATAAGTGTTGTGAGAAGTTGTTTGGTTCTCAGAAATTTTGTTTAAATGTACCACTGTACATTGTTACCACTGAAATTAGCACTCCTTGTTCCTAAACCAAATTCTGCAGGTTAATTTAGCTACATCTCAGTCTCATTCTCAACAACAAACAAAAAAAATCAGTAGATCGTTACTATTTTAACCTTTAAGGCACATCAGTTTCACACCACCTTGACCTGCTCACTCTCCACTTGATCCCTCCCCTCTTAAAATCTGCTTCAGCTCTGCGCCTGGTTGTCCTCTGAAGGTCAATTTGTCTTGAGCATTCAACCGAGAGGAGCCCACTCTTAAGACCAGCTGAAGTCCAAAAAAGCCCAAATCTCATAACTTTAAAACAAATCTTACAGCTTTCCTGTTCAATGAGACTTTCAAGATATTTTTCTTTGATGAATTGTATGCAAAGATTTAATAAATATGCTCCATATTCAAGTCCTGCAGTAAGGTGACCTGGAGGCTCTTGAAATGGGCCATAATAATGCATTATTACTATTGTTGTTGGTAATCATGTTTAAATTGCAGTTTTTTTCACGACCAAGAGCCGTAATAATGATAACACTATTTAGTTCACATTGGCTGATTTTATGGTGTAAGAATAGATTTGAGTTTGCAACCTAATCTAAACATAAGTACCTTTCTATTGTATGGAAAGTAGTTTCACATCAAGACGCCAGTCTCTGTTGTGTCTCAAAACCTCATTGACCCTTTGAAAGCAGACCGCATTCTGTTGCAGGAATACAAATCCCTCTGTGTTATTATTGGCGCTGAAGTGCTTGCTGTAAAAAAAATGTACCTGTGGATCCCCAGTTCAAGAGTGGGGCTCTTGGAAAATAAACATGCAGCTAGATAGCATCTCCAATGTTAACTTTGTATATCGTAAAAAAGTCAGTAATGAAATATGTAGTGAAAAGAATGTTGAATAACAACAATATTTTGTGTGTCTGTCATTGTTTGTAATGTCCGTTCCAGCCTAGGAAGCTCTGTCCTTGTAATGTAATTAATTTTTGACCTTAGTCTCCAGAGATTCTCTTACATTTTCCAAAATCCTATTAGTGATTATACCTCCTCAATAGGGCTGGTCAAAGAGCATTACTGCATTGTTTGTTGTATAGGATTAACGTTGGGTGACTGTTAGCCAAATCACCCCCTTGTGGGCTTGTCTCTGGTGAGCAAGGTTGTTGATATCATTTGCAAACCACTCAGGATTCGCACATGAATTCATATTGTTCAGGGCTGTGTGAAAGAAGGATAAGGGTTTGAAATGTATAAGGCATTGTGTTAAAATCTGTTTAAAAGCAATCTGTGAGATTGTAGAAAAATATTTGTTGCTGCAGCTCTGGATGCAAACCATAGAGAGCTAGGTTATGTTGAGTACTTGTTATTTGATGTTTTCAGTCCAACTGTTTCTTTATGGTGCTTTTTCACTGACCTGTTTTGTAATGATACAACCAAATGGAAACTCCTCACTTTCCTTTTTGAGGCACAATAGAGATTTACTGGTATTGTGTTGCCTTGACGGACCACTTGAGGTTTGGGCCAGAAGTAAGCAGATTTTCAATAACAGTAACATCCATGTTAAAATTGCACCAACTTGCACAGCTGAAAAAAAAATGTTTAAAGCCTTGGTCCTCAAGGTTTTTTTTATTCCTATCGCTAGTTTTGACCTTCATGACACATTTGAAGGGGGTAAAGTTTTACATTATTCATTTCTTTAGCTTATATTAAACTTTTTTTCCATAATAAAAGGTTTGATTATCGATTTTGATTTCACAGAAAGTGGCTGATTCACCAAGCCTCTTTTACTTTCTGCAAAAACTTGTGGGTGACGTTACGCATGATACAAAAGGACTTGAGCGATGAAGGCGTTGTCATGATGCTCCACTAATATAATCTGCTTGGTATCTCTCGCTTTACTTCTATGTGTAACAAATAAATCTATGAATGATTACATTTATGGAGCAATAGTTATGCTTTGTTATGAAATAACATTTTGGATTCCTGGTTTTATTGCAACTCCAAAACTTTGATTAATCTAAAGCTAAACTCTAAGCTAAAATCGGCCAGTATTTACTTAATATTGTTTTCTTGCGTCATGCAGTATGTTTACAAAATCTTGACCTGTATACTCTTCATTATTGTTCAGCCTGCTGATGGAAAATGATAGTTTTGTTTGTGCGAAGGTGTGCACCTGCTTGTACTTATGTGAGTTTGCTTACACACACATTCACACACTAACACAGGGAGAGAGGGGAGGGCTGTAAGCTGTGATCAGACATGTCCTTGCTGTAATACGACACGTGTCCCAGGCCTGGGTGACTGAAGTTTACGCTGTCGGGATGAGCCCCTCTATATTTAGCTCAGGGCAGCGAAAGGCTTGTGGAGCACTGGCTTTCTGCTGGAGAACACCTCTCAGCTGATAAGCTTTTAGATCCCTTGACTTCTTATTTTATTTGCAAGATCGCTGCACTAATATAAACAAGGTGAGAGCCAGAGCTGAAATCTTGGTGTCGACAGGTGTTTCTTTGTAAAATTATTATTCGGAATCAGTTTAAACAAATCCAAAATATCTCACAAAGTGGGTTGTATCTGTATTTGTGTTGCTGATGTTATTGTTTTTCATTTTTCCCATTTTAAGGACTTTTATGAATACCGGTAAGCAACAGAAGCCAGTGCTTACAGGCCAGCGGTTTAAGACCAGGAAAAGGGGTGAGTCTTCCAAATATTTCCCTCCAAGAGTGTTTTGTCTAGACTAAAATACATGTTTTTGTGTTTCATGCATATTTAGTATTTCATGCAGTTGGACGTTGATTCACTGAAAATATTAAAAACCTTTATTCTCTTTCACTTGAGTCATGTGCATTTACACTTTCAAATACTGACACACGCACACCTTGAATGTGTTCACATATGTTGCAAGCACTCACTCATCAATGTTGAGGGAGGATCTAAATGCATGGTCCATTTATAGCTTGTTTTTTTTTTGTGCTGCTGTGTACTTGATGTCCTACACAATACTGGGAAGACTGCATAACTGACATCATTGTTCAGCCATCAGTGCTTTTGAGAAAGGCAAAAGTTCATTGACAAGTTACCAAGTCTTTGTAAAATGTATGACTTTAGTCGATCAAAAGCAAAGGAAGTTAAACCCCACAAAAAGCAAAAAGCGTATGAAGGTGCTACTTCAATAACCATCTTCATTTAAGGAAAATGTAAACACTTTAAGTATTGGTGTTTTTGCGCCTGGGCAGACTGTGTATACATTTTTATTTATTTTATATTAAGACAAATTGCACAAATGTTGTCATTATAATGCTGAAGCTACCTCTCCTATCATATTTCACACTGTGAGTGGTCTCAATCATCCAATTATTGGTGATACCTAGGTCAGAGTTACTCGCACAGCCGAAGTTGAATGGAAATTCAATTTGAATTTGTTGATTAGTCAAATTTTATTTATTATCAAATGGAACAAAATGTTCAGACTCTTCTTTTTGTTTTTTATTTGGATTTTAAAAATGACTTCTCCTTGAGCTTTGACTCTGAGTCGCCAGATATTTAGCATGCTAATTATGTAAATATGATATTTAGCATAACAGGCTAAATATCTCAAACTGTTTACACTGCGGAAGTGTTCGTGATTTCAGGCATTTGTCGGCCAAAATTGGGGCTAAAATCGTGATGTCTGAACTCGTCATAAGGAAACATTGTCGCTGGAATATGTCCTGGGAATTTTATGTGAAATATAACTTTTGGGGCATGCATGTTTGTGTAAAGAAATGTTTTTAAGCACTGATGTCTTTTAAATAGAGTGGAGATCTGTAGATTGGGCTCCTACTCTTTGTGTCTGTTTTGAGTAGAATTCTTCTCTTATTTTTAGCTTGGTGTGTACATTACATTAGGGTGTACTCGCATAACTTGCGCATTGCTTTTCTGCCACTCGTGAAACCACTTGCTTCTACTGCATACAAAAAAATACCGCACCATACTGCGGGGGAAAAAATTACCAGACACCGCGTAATACTGCAGGCAAAAAATGTAACTATACATCGCGCCATATTGCACGCGCAAAAAATTACCTAGACACCACGCCATACTGCATGCGCAAAATATTAACTAGACATCATGCCATACCACGTGACATGTGTAAGCACCTTTGTCATCAGGAATATATATATATATATATATATATATATATATAATTATTTGTATATATTTATATTGGCTATATTTTTATATATATTTTATATTTATTATACTATTGAGCATATATATATATATATATATATATATATATATATATATATATATATATATATATATATATATATATAATATATAATATATTATGTGTGTGTGTGTATACATATACATGAATTTATGTCAAATAGGTTGTTAATGATGGTGAAAGGTTGCAATGGTAGAACTGTCTACTGCTTAGGAACATTACTTAATCTAACCGTGACAAATGTGAGGGTGTTTTCAACAGGGTCTTAGCATTCAGCTTCACTGCCTTGCGTGGTAGGTGTGACTGCCTCTTCAAATGTGATATCTCGCAGGAAGAAACTCAACATGCTTTTCTACTGCATGCTATAATTAGAGTTCATAGCCAGCAGAGAGCTGAGGAAACTCATTTACATAATGGTATATGTATTTGTACGCCTTGAGTATTTCTATGTATACAACGAAAAATACAAATCTAAAACCAACTCCTTTCTCAGTGGCTGTTGTAAATCTGTGAAGCGTTCACCTGGGATTTTATGTACGATTTATTTTCTATTATAATTTTTTTATTTATTTATTTATTTATTTTTTACCTCCAGATGAAAAGGAGAAGTTTGAGCCTACGGTTTTCCGAGACACGATTATTCAAGGCCTCAACGAATCAGGGGGTGATCTTGATGCTGTAGCCAAATTTCTGGATGTCACTGGGTCGAGACTTGACTACCGTCGCTATGCTGACACCCTGTTTGACATCCTCATTGCCGGGAGCATGCTGGGTAAGAAGCTCTAGCTTTTAACATAAACTTTTCCTGTTTAATTAATTTAAAATGTTTACTGCTTGATGTAGAATGACATAGCAGATGTAGCCGTGTCGCAGTCTAAAGCACCTTCGCATGTGCCTGAGTTTTCGGCAATTGTTACATGACTATATCCAATTAAGCAAATGTTGATATTTTCCGGTGGAAGGATTTTTTTGTGACAAATGTTGATGCATTTGTTGATGTATAAATACTGATGTATTTGTTGTTGACATTTTGTGAAATGCTGGTATTGTGTGAAATTTGTATGGTATAGAATTTTATACATTGCTTAGGCATTATTTATGCTGTATCCATGCTGGATTTCACATATTGCCTGTAACATTTATAGTTATAAGCACAATTATCAGCAACCAAAATCTTAACTGCAGATGTTTTCATATTCACTAATTTCATAGATTTTTTCTTCATTTAAACTAGAAAGACACAATTACTGACCAAAATTCACACTAAAGTGAAAAAGTAACTGCAGTAACTGGCATCATTAAAAGGTTAAAATCGACAGACACACTTTCCAAAACAGAATTTCAGGTTTACTTTAAGAGGATAGGTGCATAGGGGGTATTGAAGATTTTTTTTTCAGACCGTTGAAGATTTAATCAAAGCATAATTGAAGTGAATTAAATAAACATGTTGTTGAGTCATCTAATTGGCAAGATACTAGCAGTCAGCGAGCAGGACACAATAGCTACAATTTGGGCAATGCTTCTTTGAATCCAGAGCTTGTGGCTGTTTCCTGGCCCTCAGAAAATCAATTGCAAACTAAAGAGGATTATAACGGTATGAATGAAAATTCAAATTCGCTATTGATTTGGGGTGAAAATGAGATTACATTATATGGTTAACTTGGGAACCATAGAGCACCTTTTTGAAATTAGGAATCAAAATTATCCTTGTTCAATCTGTAAGGGCCAGGTTAATAATAGGGGGAAAATGTCAGGATTCTCATAAGAGAAGGGTGGTAACAGAACCCAAACACACAACAGCCAGAGGTTCAGTCAGTATTTTTATTATTAAAACAGAAAATAAGAACATGAAATTGCCCACGATGGGGAAAACCTCTAATAACTAAACTAAGCAGAAAAGTATGTGACTAAGGACTAAAATGGAACAAACGACTACAGCATGACTAACCAAATACACCAAGACGAAAGGTGTGACAGCAACACTAAACATAAGAATAAGAGGTCTTATAAAGAAAGACAATTACTCTGAACGAGAACTAATACAGGTGACTTAACTCAACTAAACCGGGAACAATGAGACACGGGTGGAAATCAATCAAGACAGGAGTAAATTTACAAACCTCAAAGAAATAAACAGGAGATAATCTTTACAACAAGAAGACTCAACAAGAATTCAAACCTAAAGGAGTAAGCCAAAACAGAACCCTGACAGAAAAGTGTGTTGTTATATTGTTAAGTCTTTTATATAAGGCTAATTTTGCCTTTTTCTTTGGTCAGTGTAGAGTATTGGCCTATCTATCATTCTCTATCTATCTACTATCCTATCTCAGGCAAAAAAACAAAAAACAAAATAATCTTAATTTCTGTACGTGGATGTGTCATTTAATGCAGATTTATACAACATTAATGGGTAATGTTGAACTCACACTTGCAATCAGTTAAAATGGAGAAAATGAGGACCCAAACTTTATATAATGTGTTACAATGAGCGAGGACAAAAGAAACGAGAGTTTAAGAGGTGTCTAAAGAATTGAGAGGAGAAATTGTGGAAAACACTAACAATCTCCAGAGTTCTTAATGTTGTCTGGATCAAAGTGTTTGGCGCAGCACCTCCAGGCCTTCCAAATGCAAATCCCAGCTATGGTTTAGATGAAGTGAGCTGGGAATATCTAGCATGGTTTTACCCTCTCTCCCCCTGGAATGGCTTCTGCCTGTTGAAAATCTTCAGATCTTAGCTCATAAGCAGACTTGAGGAGTGAGTGAGTGAGTGAGTGGGTGGGTGGATTCGCTTTAGAACCAGTGTTGAATTTGGCTCAGTTAATATAGAATGAGAGATGCGAGACACTCTAGAAGCCTTTTTGAATGCTCTATATATGCTAGTGTTTAAGTTCAAATGCTGAAGTTATACAAGTGTTACATTAGCATCTGCGCTCAACATATTTCAATTTTTGGAGATTTTATTCAGTTTCACCGATGAATGGTCTTCGGATGGATCTTACCCAAATATAGCTAACAGGTTTACTTTGGCTATAAATAAAGCTGAAAGAGCAGCAAGCGAACAGGGACAGGAAGCAGATCATCCAGTAATTTACACTCCTTAGGAGAAAATATGTTATGTTCAACATAGAAAAATTCAATTGAAGCCAAGAATCAGAACACTAGATTTGCTTAATGTCACATTGCTTTCAGTAAGTCGTTACGATAGACAAGTTCTCAATGATTCCGCAAATGGGTTATTAACTGTTTTGGGGTAATATAGAATTACATTCTATGATCAGGATAAGTGTAAAATAATTCAATAAACAAATGTCACTTGCTTGTAGTGAGATATAGCCATATCCATGTTTGAGAGATCTGCACTACATTAGTTAACTCTTCAAGAAGTCAAGTGAAGTGTTACTTACCAGGCATGTGCCAGTATTTTATTACTTATTGAACAAGGTTTTAGATTGGAAATTCAAATCCATGGAATACACTGGTTTTTAACAATTTGTTATTCTTGAAACGGCTTTATTTGTTTTAAATAAAAATTATTTGGCATGATGCTGCATAATAGTGCATGTTGCTGGATTTGACTGTTGGATCACATTGCTGCTAGATGCATGGCCAGGCTAAAATGATAGATTCAAGTCAAATTTCATTTCTAAACCGTCACATCATTTTGCCATAATCACAAATCAAACCACGACTTAAAGAATAATGCAAGGTATAGAGTTGTAAAGCATAATGGCATAGGAAATAAAAATATCAAATGTTAATTACAATATAACTGAAGTGTTCTATTCAGTGGAAGAATGGAACTCTGCAGTTCTAATTTAGATATATATATATATATATATCTAACATAATGAAAAGAAATCTCATTAAGCTGACTGAAGTTTCTTACTTTACTTCAATTTATTATACCCACTATTACAGAACAAAAGTGATGATTGACTCTTGACCAATAAACAGCTTCTAATTATTTCAATTAATATTTTATTCAACATCAGAAAGCAATTTTAAAGTACCCCTATTGTGATTTTAAATGATTCCTTATTTGATTTTGGAGGTCTCCAATAAAAGGTTGACACACATGCAAGGTTGAAAAAAACTTTTGTTTTCTTATGATATTTAATTTTATCGGATTTGATCATGACTCATTTAGTGACTGGTTTGTAATAAACCCCTTTTCTAAGTGACCCTCGGCTTATGAAGCTTCTGAATGAGATCTATCTGGTCCTGTTTTGACCGTGTTTAGAGATATTGCATTGACAGAAATGAAAATCAATAAACAGAGTACAATCAATACAGCATCAAATTGTCGTGTTGTTTCTGAGATCATGATCCCTTTTACATGAAATATTTGAGATCACATTCAAATGAATACAATAATGCCCCTAAAACCTAAGCACTCAGGAGGAAATCTTAGTTAATGGATCCAGTTGACCAAATGTCTGAACTCAATTACAACAAACGGTTCATGTTGAGGTTGGCCCTGCAAGAAGCTCCGTATAATTTTTGATTAATTTGTCTTATTTAATGTCATTAAATAACCTGGAGACACTTGAGTCATTTGGTGATGTACTTATATTAGATTGCTTGACAGACTTTTTGTCTGTCTGTCTGTGCCAAATAAAATTTAATCTGCTGAGGCCTGGTTAGTGTCAAGTAATTCTGTTGAATTCCATTTAACTCATCTTGTATGGAGGGGGTAGATTCACAAATTCACTTGTGTCTGATCTGTAGGAGTAGTCAAGCTAACAAATCCTTTGGGTGAAAAACGCATGGCTGGAGTCAAACTGGTAACCTAGTTAACGGGCAGAAAAAATAACTCGCCTTCATGCGTTTGACAAACTAAACAGTAATAGAAATCAAACAGCAGCTGGTACTGGACATTAAAAGTTAGGTATCAGCTTAGTTGAATTAATGTTTATACCAATATAATCCAATTTGTAAAAAGGAGCTGTAATAATAATTAATCAACTGCTCCATGCCTCAGTGTCGAGGAGATCAGAAGTTAACTTTCTGAGGTGTGTGCTGTTAACCCTGTGGATTAGATCTGACAAGGAGACATTGTCATTGTCTGCTGAGTACATTCCGGAACCTTGTCCTATTCTGCAGCGGATTCAATATGCTCACAGAATGTCTTTTCTAATTTTGATTAAAAACGCAACCACATTAAATCCCTCAATTGAAAAGTAGAATCAGAGTAGTCATACGCACAGCAGTTGTGTTTTGATATATGATTTGATGTGCTGTGAAGCCTCTTACTGTAACGTCTACTTAGCTCAATTAAAAGTGTACCTTAGGCAGTGGAATTTTCTCAGCAAGGCTTTAAGAGGACCGTGATCTCTGAGGATTTACAGTATTAACCTCTAACTTGACTTCCTTCTCTCAGCTCCTGGGGGGACGCGCATTGATGATGGGGACAAGAACAAGGTGACGGAGCACTGTGTGTTTAATGCGGAGGAAAGCCACACTGCTCTACGCAGCTATGCTCAGGTGAACTCCCTTTTCAGTAGTACTGTACTCTGTGAACATGATTCCTCACCTCTGTAGTTTAAAAATGATCAACTGGAAGGGAGGGGAGAGAGTCATGACTCAAAATTGCATTAAATGTACTTAGTCTTCAAATCCCTGAGGTAGAACCAGTATGCCTCACAGACTGTGTCATTTCAAGATAATCCATTGGATTACAATGTCTCCATTAGCAGACAATGTGTGTCTAGTTTTTTTATGTCATTGTGTAGAAATAAATATTTCACAGTTGCTAAAGAGTAAAAATAAACTTGATTCAGTGATTAATGAATTATTATCTATTCACAGGTTTTTAATAAACTTATCCGAAGGTACAAATACCTGGAGAAGGCTTTTGAAGAGGAAGTGAAAAAGGTACTGTCTGGATTATTAAAAAGTTTAGGTACCATCTTGATTTTGCATAGACATTTTTCCATTAAAATACTTTCGCTTGTTCATATTAAATCATTTCATTAGAATAGTTTAATGACAGCAAAGTTGTATATTTGTAATCACATTTTTTTCCTTAATTCTAGTAGCTCACTTTTCAGATATTTTACTGGCAAAATCCTCCACAACATCATCTCAACACTTTTAGCAGATCCCCTATCTGTCTTCGATGAAGAAAATTATCTGTTTCGCTACAAACACTCCTCAGTGTAAAGCAGTAGTGTAAAGTAAACTATAAAGCAGCTCTTACAAAGCAAGTTGTTCTTAGTAATGGCACAGGTTAAATATTCAATCCACACGGCTAGAACAATATGCTAAGCCAAAGCTAAGACATAGCCTGTAGAGCTAATTCCACTTTTCAGATGTTCTACTTTTCAGCAAGGAGGCCCATGAAGCATTAGTCTCATTTATTGATACAAGCAGAGTGGGTGATGGTAGACGGAAGCACAGGCAGTTTAGTTAGCTAATTGCTTAAATAGTTAAGCTAATTGCTTAAAGCTAACCTGTAGCAAACTGTGTTTACGATCATCTTTTTCAAATATCTACACATCAATCAAATTGACTGCTGGAATTGTTCATTGTTGTGTGTATTTTTACTTGAGTAAGCGAACTTAAAAGACTAGGTATGAAATGGGGTTTTTGAGTGTTTAAGATAAATCTGGTGGAGATTTTTGTTGTTGTTTTTTTTTATGAAAGAGAAATGTATATTTCAGAAATCCACATACTAGCCTGTGTGAGTTTTGAAAAATATGTCCCCACTGATATTTTGTTGAGTTTTACTTATTAGATTTTTTTTAAACTTTATGTTAACAAATACATTTTTTCATATGCCATTCTCACAAGAGATAGATGGAATATATATATATATTTTTTGTAAATGGTTGTTGTGTGAAATGTATCTCCCTTTCGCTCTGACGAGCTACACCTATGTTTACCCATAACGATGATTGCCCCAGCTGTGTTTCCAAGACAACGGAGATTATTGTGACCCAACACATTATACAAACACACACAAAGTAGATACAGTGGTACCACGAGATACGATTTCTTCACGTCATGGGAAATTCAAGAATCGAAAGGCCACGCAAAAAAAACTTTGCTTCATGATGGGGAAAAAATTTAAAGATAAGAAAAACGCGCACTAGAAATATATGCTCGACATTCGAAATTCGAGTCGAAGACATCACTGCGCATCACGTGAATTAATTCAATGTGCTCTTCTATTGGTCACCTGACACCCCATGATGTCTTCCCGGAAGAGCTCTCCCTGTCTTTATGGTGTCTTAAGTTCGTGAATATTTACGTGTTGCTTTTTGTGAAGTTCTCCTACCCTACCACCTCCTCCAACATTTAGTCACATCGCCTCACTCAAAAGTTAAGGGTTGTTATTTTTCAATTGTTTTATTCTGTTTAAACAGAAAATTCATCATACGTAAAGTTAACATCGCTTAACAAAAAGCAAACTTAAGAAGCTTAAGTGAGCATGTGGCATCAACACATACTTTACACCGAAAATGTAACATTTTTATTGATTAGAATGTCTTTTAAGAGTACTAAATAGGTTGATGCAAGGCAGATCAACTAATGTAGAGTTGTAATTTTTTCTCCAGCTCCTACTTTTTTTAAAGGCCTTCTCTGAGTCCGAGCAGATGAAACTAGCCATGCTAACAGGCATTCTGTTAGCCAACTGCACACTGCCGCCACCTATCCTCAACAGCCTTTTCAGCGATAACCTTGTCAAAGAAGGTTTGTGCTTCATCCTCTCTTCAAGGAGCTATTTGGTAAATGAGTTAATGTCTGCTATTCTTCTTTAAAGGAATATCAGCTTCTTTTGCGGTGAAGATGTTTAAAGCGTGGATAGCAGAGAAGGACGCAAATGCTGTGATGTCTGCTCTTAGAAAAGCCAACCTGGATAAGAAACTGCTGGTATGACGTGTTCCTCTACATCTTTTTCTGAGGGTAATGCATTCATTGTATAAATAAATTTGGTTTTGCGATGCTATTAGGTTTTCAAACTATTAATCTGCTGGCAAAAATTAGCATAATCAACTTACACTGGAACTTAAATAAACCATTGACTTTGAAATTTAATGTTACTGAAACTATTTTTCCCCCATGTTAAAATCAAAATGAACCAGTTGCTTGTTTTAATCCAAGCACAATATTTGTAATAAATCTTGCACCAAACTTCTAATAACTTTTTTCTATAAAAAGTAGTTGTCATGGTCCAATAAACACCATAAATATGGAAATATAATGTCTGAAACAAACTGTGCATAATTGTCCAATAGATTTGATGTATTTGGTTACACATGTTTACAGAAGGCTCACTTTTTGTATAATAAACCTTACTTGGCCCCTGCATTTGCTACAGAGGAAATGTTGTATACAATGGAAAGGTTTGAAAGAGAATTAATATTAATTATGGACTTGGACACACAATAGGTCCAGTTTTCTCAGAACAAAATCTTTATGTTGAAAAACTATAGAAAGATTTGAAAGATTTGCTCGATTAGAAAAATCCAAATTTTTATTTCTGAGAGCCTTTCTATAAAATGAGTGCTTTAAGACATTAGAAATTTGACAAATTTTTTTCTGAGAATTAAGATATCTTCTCAAAACTCCCTTTCTGCTGAATGGTTGGTGATTGAGATATGATTTTGAGTTATGTGGTTGGAACACAATTCCGTTGATGTCAATGGAGGAATATGTTAAGAACTTCCAGCTTGATGTACATTATGAATTAATTAATTAAAATGTGAGCACAATTCTTTCGGTTTCAGCACAAATAACAATAATAGCTATACATGGTCTTTAAAGTGTTTAACATTTGAATAATACCTTTTGCCTTAGTCTTTAAAAAAGTAAATGTTAGATATATACATTTCTCAATAGTCCTATTTAAAAACAAAAGAAAGTTTTGCTCTTAGGTCAAACTGTGTGGACAGAGAAAGCTTTTGAATTCTACTAGAAAAAGCAGGTGGAAAACTGCCAAGATGAAACGTTTCCATTCCTCTTTAATAATATTATTGTTACAAAATTTACCATCTATAATTAATGAACATTTGTTGCAGGTTACCTTGCTTGAGGTCATGTTGTCCACTACTTAATTCATGATTTACCACTCAAAACTTTTAATAATAAAGAGATGGTAATAATAACTAAATTAACTGGTCAGTAAGAAAAGTCACATTTACATTTTATTTTCATTCCTTGAGCATTCATCCACTGAGCAAAAGACTAAAAAAACACACAAAATAAAATTCAAATAGGCATTTGCTGGGATCTGCAGAAGAACAATTTTGCATAAAAATTTCCATTTCTCACCCCTTCTCTTCTCTCAGAACAAAATAAGAAATGTTATTTTACTAATCTCACATTTGCTCGCTTTGTATTCTGAATTAATTGACTCCGATGACTCTAGGAACTCTTCCCTACCAACAAGCAAAATGTGGAGCATTTCACAAAATACTTCACCGAGGCAGGCCTAAAGGAACTGTCGGACTTCCTGCGCTCGCAACAGACTCTGGGGACACGCAAGGAGCTTCAGAAAGAGCTGCAGGAGCGCCTCTCGCAGGAGTGTCCCATCAGAGAGGTCAGTCCTGCTCTTCAAACCAACACCTTTAGCTGCCATCACTCCCTGACTGCTTTTCTAGGAACATTCAATAAGAATCTGCATTCAATTCAAGATTTCTTCTGAAAGATACTAGCACAGTTTTAGGTGACTGAAAATTAAACCTCTTACGTAACTGATTAATGTAGAAGAAGATGTAACAGAACATACTAAACAAAAAATCAGACATATACAGCTTAACGTTTGGTTTTATTTAGTCTTAAGCTAAATGCGAAACTAAGCAGATCTGTGGCTGATGTCAATTCTTTTGATCAGAATGCAAGCAGTTTAGAGCAGTGTTTTAATCAGGAAATAGCATGATCTGTTGTTATCTGTGATCAGATTGTGGTGTATGTGAAGGAAGAGATGAAGAAGAATGATCTTCAGGAGCAGGCTGTAATTGGCCTGCTGTGGACCTGCCTCATGAATGCGGTAGAGTGGAATAAGAAAGAGGAGCTGGTTACTGAACAGGCACTCAAACACCTGAAGGTACGGCGTCATGTCTATTTAAATTGTTTTCACACCTCCAATTCATACATGTATTGTTAATGTTTTTAAACCCAGTTTCAAGACACAAAGACATCTTTAAACAAAACAAGATGAGCTTATATAGTACAACCATGTGTGTTACCTGAAGGTTTTATTTTCCACAATTGGACATGCGCTCCTGAATCAACTCCTAAAACAGCAGTTAAGGTGTTTTAAGCATAAAAACTAGCTGTTCTGATCATATTAGCCAGTTCTTGATCCACGATGCTATAAAGTAAGAGCGGGATAGGGCTGCAGTCCAACAGAACTTGCAGTGCATACAAAGCGGTGGCTATCCACACTTTTATGGGTGCAAAATGAGAATAATTGTGTCCCAAACCTTAGTATCCATTAAAAAAAAGTTTACGAGTGGTGCCTGGAAGTTTACTTTTTCGGTTTGATTCTGAAGTGCAGATCGAATGCCTATGCGGGAGATTTTTTTTTTTAATTGGACACAAACAAGCAAGCCCTCATTCTAATATGACTAGTTTTTAAAGAAGAAGCAAATATATAAATAATAGCAATATAGAGAGTGTTCTAGCTACTGATTAAATCATTTTTAAATGAAGGAATGAGAAAGGAGTTCTCGCACACATCGTGCATAATGGCATTATCCTGCTATAAACCATTATATAATGTTTTAGTGCACATATGTCAAATTCAAGTCCAGGTCCGGCCCGCAAATGAATTGTCTAATGGCGCTTTTCCATTACACAGCACGGCACAGTTCTGTGCGGTTCTGCACAGTATTTTGCACTTTTTCATTGTGTTCTGGCTGTGGAACCGACGCCATTTTCAGCACCTACTTTACAGTACCTACCAGACAGTTACTGTTTTCTATGCACCAACACTCCAGTATTCGCAATGCAATGGTAGCTTGTGACATCACTGCAGCCAGAAAGTGGGCCTCTGCTGAGGAGTAATGAAGCAGTCAGAGCAGATGTGCACTTTCAGGTACCCCCTAGCACAACTGGCTAAACAGAAGGTGGACACTGAGAACAGGGGCATCAAGCCAGGTGAGAGGCAGAGTACATGTTGAGGAAATTGGAAAAGGTGTGTTTCTTTGAGGAAATATTGCTTTTTTTATGCATCACGTAGATTTGTTTTTTATTTTATTTAATGTATTTTTATTTGATCGTTTCAGTTGAATGGACTTGGGGAAAATTGCAGATAAGAGCCAATAGAAAGAATACATCTGACTTTATTCTTTTCTCATTTTACTATTTTACAGCAGTGTTTGGTAGAGTCATAGATCTGCACAATAATGCATTTTCGGTTCATAATGCATGCAATTTCATTTATGCATTTATCTTGATATTAAAGAAAATATATTGTTTTTGAAGGACATTTACTTGGTTATTACTTTACTTTTTAATATTGCTGTATTCATTTAATCCTTAATTAAAATACACTGTGTTAAGTTGTGGAATCGTTTCAATGTGTTTTATTAAACATTTTGAACTCATTGGCCCTCGTCTTCGAGCATTTGGCCCTTTTTGATATTTGACTTTGACATCCCGGTTTTAGTGTTTCTCAGACCTTGCACACTCACTAAAAAGTGTGTACATGTTCTGAAACCTAGTATCTCTTAACGGTGCAGTTTAAGTATTGGATTGAGACGTGGCATTAGTTTCAACCTTCATGCAACACACCTGATTATAGTAATTAAGCTCCTCTTGGCTTTTTGAAGCTACTGGTGTGTCTCTTGAAATAGGGTTAAAACAAAAACCAGCAAGAGCAGGGCTGCCCATCCCTGTTGTAGCATATGCATTGATGTCACTTTCACACCAGACCATGCCCCAATACGAGCTTCAAACACAAAACTAGCAAAGGAATGACTAGGTTTATTTGGAGAAAGTGCTTAAACATGATTAAAAGTGAAGCTTACAGGCTTAATTCTAAAATAAACTGATTCGATGATTATCACCTCATACCAGATGTCCAGCTATATGTAGACAACAGATTGGCAGAATTAAAATTTACTTAAAATCTTAGTATATACATAGTTTATACTTTCTATTTAATCTGCTCATGTGTTGAATCAGACAATAAGAAAGTAACATTGTTGTTTTTAAGGTGCTAGTCATAATAACATCTAGACATAATATTTTTGTATGTAACACATTCCAGCATCTTAAAGCTTACACAAAGCAGAAAACTAGCTAAACTAATTGTTTTAATAGTTAAATAGAAAAACACTGACACCTAGTGTGCAGAATAAACACTGCACCCATCCAACTTTAAGTACATTTACATTTATACATTTGGCAGATGCTTTTGTCCAAAAAGACTTACATTAGGGGAGAGACAATATGCAATTTGTTACACTGTCAAAGTCTATCTCAGCTTGCTCATAATAGAAATTGTATCAACTGATCAATAAACCAAAGCAGGAAGAATATAAAGGAAGAAAATAAAGAGAGAGGGATAAAAGAGTTTTTTTATAGTAGGTGTTCCCTGAAGAGAAGAGCTCTCAGTTGCTTTTTGAAAGCTGTTAGTGTTGCTGCTTTCCTGACTGGATCAGGGAGTTTGTTCCACCTGCCAGGGACAGTGAGAGAGAGAAGGTTCTGCTGAGAGATCTTCTGCCTTTTCTGTGAATTTCTGTGGGACGAAACCATGAGTCGCTGTCCCTTCTTGTAGGAGTGTATGATCTTGTGGAGGTAAACAGGGGCTGATTTAGAGATGGTTTTATACGCCAGCATCAGTCATTTAAATTTAACACGAGCTGCAAAGGGTAGCTAGTGAAGAGTGAATGAGGTTTAAGTGTGTTTAGATGCACTGTGTGAGTTTCACCGATTTCACAATAATAATGTGCTCATAGCTACAGTGTCCCATAAGGCCAGGCCTTCAATATCTATCTAGGAGGTCAAGGATTAAAGGTTTTAAAAGGGATTTTTCTAAAACACATGCTGAATCCTTAACCAAATACAGTATGTGCTGTCCAGATGGCAATCACAGCCCTAATACAAATTTTATTCAAAACACAGAAATGGAGGGCACCAAAGGTGACACGGATATAAATATGTTGTTTACTTCTAGACTATTTGTCATGAACTTGCACTTAAAAACCTGTGAGAAGTGAGAACCCTGCGTATGATCATTTTTTTCTATTACATTTTTCCCAGGGAACCTAAACAAGTGTAACTTTACTCACTGGATGAAAAATGTCAATAGATTTTGAAAAAAATTCTAAAAGCTGTGAAATGGGTAGAGGACCATTGGGTTAATTTAATAAGAATTTTGGGTGTTCATGAGCTGTATGCCAAAATCATCAATATTAAAACAATAAAAGGCTTGAACAACTTCAGTTGTGTGTAATGAATGAGATATATGAAAGTCTAATGTTAATCAGTACATTACAGAAAATAATTAACTATCAAAATATGCTAATTTTTTGAGAAGGACCTTTATATCGTATCAGATTTTGCAACTATTTTTTCTTTCAACAGAGGCAGTGTATGCAACAAACAAAAATACAAATAAAGTTAACAGTTTCATAAAATATGAAGGTTTTTTTAGGCCAATCTATGTGTTTAGAAGCATCCTTAAACTCACTGTTGCATTTAAAATGGCACTTCCTGATTGGTACACACAATTTTAATTATATACATTAGATTTAAGTCATCTCTTCCCTTAATATTGTGCCCTTTTCATACCTCTAAGTTACTTTGATGTAGCACATGAACAGTGAAAACAAATGGCTAGATAAGAGTGGATTCATGATTTATATTGTCTCCACACATAGAGAAAAACATCTGGATTGTGAACCGTATGTAACTTCCTGAACAATCTCTAAAATGCCATTACTTTCATACATGTCTCTTGTCGATTTCAAACACCGTTATAGACGTCTAGAATTTGAATCTCGGTTATTAAAATGATTATTACTTGTTTTGCAGCACTATGCACCTCTCCTGGCTGTGTTCAGCACTCAGGGCCAATCAGAGCTTGTCTTGCTGCTCAAAATTCAAGAGTACTGCTACGACAACATCCACTTTATGAAATCCTTCTCGAAAATAGTGGTGCTCTTCTACAAAGGTACCCATACTCCTGGAGTCAGTGCTTTAAACGTATTTGATTGATTCACACTAATAACGGTTCTCGGTGTCTCGTTCCCAGCTGATGTCATTAGTGAGGAAGCCATAATGAAATGGTACAAAGATGCCCACGCTGCCAAAGGCAAAAGTGTATTTTTGGAGCAAATGAAGAAATTTGTGGAGTGGCTTCAGAATGCAGAGGAAGGTGAGGAGTGCTTGTTTTCTGCTATAGAGCAATATAAGTCAGAATCTTATGCAAGCGTGGAATTCTCTCCCACAGAGTCGGAGTCAGAGGGAGAAGAAGACTGAGGTTATTGATGAGGTGATGGAGTTTACGGCTCTCCGTGACCAGCTTTTATGACAATCTAGGCTCTCTGTGTTGTGTCTCTGATTAGAGGGAGGACCCCCCCACGGAGGCCCACTCCTCGAGAAGGGCTACAGAGCGCTGTGAAAACCAAGCTGGATGTTAAATTAGTAATGATTGTAAACCTGGTTTTTTATCCGTCCCATTCAGGTACTATGTTGAGCAAGTTTGTAAAACACGTGGAATGGGAATGTTTAAAAAAAAATATGAATAAAAGGTGTTTTGTATGTATTCTACTTTAAGTTTTAATCTGTGTGATTTTTCTTTCTCTTTTTGTAACCATTAATGATCTTTTCTCTGTTGATGAAGGGAAATAACTTCATTGTTCTCAGGCAGGAATATTGATCAGATAATTACTATTGATCGGATGAAGTAAAAAAATAATTTACTATGTCTTGCACACCAAAATTCTAATTTCACAGTTACTCAGTTTGAAATATGTTTGTTCTTGGATATGACTGACATTTTGAATCCTGAAAAGTATGAAAGATATCTTGTTAAGTGAGCCACAAGTTAAATTAAATATTCAAAAGATGTTACTTACACTATGAAAAATACATACACATTACATTGTGCATTTTATTTTTAGTTAAAAATGTAACATTTATGATCTCCATTCTTCGTACCGGTTGTTGGGTAAGTTTCAGCTCAACTTCGGCTCTCGTGAACTTCACGTTGAGTTAACTAGCAAACATGTGCTATTAATGAGATGGTCAAATTAAGTATTTTAGTTAAGAAATAATTAAATTGACTACTAATTTAAGTAAGTTCAAATAACTTAATGGAAATATTTGCAAGTAATAACTTTATTAAAAAAAAATAATAATTTATGCAATAAGGTCACAAAATGAATAATACTATTCACTTTACCTCTGTTACATAAATATTATATAAATGTATATTTTTAATTGTTTAATTTTTTATTAAATTGATGAAAAATGATCAAATTCTCCCACACTTTGATGAGTCAATGTAAATATCAAGTAAAATTTGTAGATTGGAAAACGATTTCACAGTCTGACAATGTTTGCCTCCCACTTAGTTTTATTTGTTTACATTTTGCTGTGTTTTTAAATATTTGTAATATTTTGTATATATTTGTCTTATATTATACGTTTAAAAAGCTTTTTCAACATATTGTCCGTTCTGCCGTTCAACATAATGTTGCCACATATATTTAATTTGCTGTAATTTAGAAAAAATATATATTTAGACACCAGGTGAGGTTGTCTCCAATAGTGACCTGGAAATGCAACTGAACTCCATCAAGTTGTTATGCCTCTGAAGTCAATAGGTTTTGATAGAAGCCCTCATGAACGTGGGAGAGAAATGACATCAAAATATCTTGAGATATGAACAAGTAGGATGTTTCGGTCTAGATCTGAATGGAAACTGCTGCAACAAGAACATTTGAGCAAATTTTTTACGCTACTTTTCAGGTTACGTTCATTTGTGTTTCCCTTGAAGACGGTTGCATATGTGTGAATGCAAAATCTCTTTAGGGAAAACTTACTATGAAAAAAAATCTATTTTATTTTCTCTTTATTTTCTTCATGCTATGGTTGATTGATCAGCAAATACAACTTCTACTCTGAGCAAACTGAGACAGACGTCGACTGTGTAACAAATTGCATATTGTCAGTCGTTTTGGACAAAAGCGTCTGCTAAATGCAAACATGTAAATTAGGCCGATGTAATAGTTAAGAGACAATAAAAGGTCTTTACAACCTCCGTAGACCTACAATACACAAATTGCACAATTTGTAATTGTGAATAAAACCTGTGGTGTCTTTTTTTTAAATAACAAACCTTGAGAACTGTTGTCCATTAACAGTTTTGAAAAGTAGTTTGTATAAGCCGACGGCAGGGGGCAAAAGAGTGTCTACACCGTGACTACTTGCTCGATGAAAAAGCTGCTCTTCTTCTCCTCTACGCTGATTGGTTGTTCGCTCTCCGCTGGGTGTCACAATTGGCGCGAACGTGCACGCCGGCGCGAGACAAAGAACAGCCAACGTTGTGTCTCCCGCGGACCGAATTTGCGCCGGTGTTTATTATCGGTTACGTTGACGAGAGAGTCATCTACGTGGAGTCGTTATGGCCGATAAAGAAGGTTTGTATCGTCTCTTCATTGGTCGCGCACTCTTTTGTCGGGCGCTGGCTGAATGAAGCCGGTAACGTGGCTGAAGTGTTTGCTGGAGTGGTTTAGAGCAGGCCGAATCCCGCCATAACCACGCAGACTGCTAACGTTACTGCGTTGAGCGCGTTTTCGTCTCAAACGAAAGTTTCTTAGCAAACGTTTAGTCTTCTCGCAGCTTAAATATGTGAGCGATCCTCTAAAATGTGAGGTTGTTATTATGGCTAATAGTTAGCATCGGCTAGTTTTTAACGTAACTTCGTTAATTGCGATTGTAGACATTTCTACCAAGTTTCCTCTGTATAAATGCTAGCAGGTGTTAAATTTGAACACTAAATATGTTCAATGTTGGGTCATGTATCGTTACTGAATTTATCTAGTTTCACAATTTGTTAATGTTGCGTCATATGCCAAACAAGTTAATTGGAGAAAACGTAAACGAGCCCGAAGTAATTTAACGTTGTAGTTAAAGTAAAATTAACTGGCAAGTTTTTGACAGCTCTATCCTTCTTTTCCCGCCCCCTTTTTGTTACAGCTGCGTTTGATGACGCGGTGGAGGAGAGGGTGATCAATGAAGAGTACAAAATATGGAAGAAGAACACCCCATTTCTTTATGATTTGGTCATGACCCACGCGCTGGAGTGGCCCAGTCTCACCGCCCAGTGGTTGCCAGATGTCACCAGGTAATACAATTTAATCCTTATGCATCAGATTTGAAATAATAATGTGTTAAGTGTATGTATTAATTTTAAAAAAGAGATTCGATGAAACTCTTATTTTCTATAAGGTAAAAAAAACATGTGTCTAATTGTGTATGTGCACACATTTCCTAAATTGTTATAATAAGCAGCTTTTTAAATTATGTTTTCAAGTTGTTTTACTCTTCATAAGCAAGACATTACGCATCTTTACTTTTACAACTGTCCCAGTTATGCTTGAATGTAATTTCATGACCATGGTTTTCGTAGGGTCTTAGAACAGTGAAGTTTAGAATTTCTAAGGTCCAAAGTCCGGGCTTTTAAATTTTACATTATAATCAGTTTTTTGGGGTTGCTGCAGATAGAGAAAGTGTTTATAAATGCTTAAAAAAAAGTTATGGTTATGGTTACTATAGTCTGAGAAATTACTCAAACATAAAAGTCAAAGTTAGGGTTGCCAGGGTACATAAATGCTCAAAATCAAAAGTAGATATTAAGCTGGTCAGAAATTGAGAAAATGCTTTGATGGTTAGAGTTTCAAACATCTGAAGCATACTGTTTGTTATGCCAAAAAATTTGCTTTAGATGGTATGATATAACTCTTAATTTGGTTTTAAAAGGTCTTAAAAAGACTATAAAAAACATTTTAAATAGTTTCATGTAATTGTTTTGGTGTTGGGGTGTACTATAATAAACCACAGTTTTAGATGGCTTAACCTATTATTATATAGTAAACTTTTGTAAGTCTAATACCACGATTTACATCATGTATAAAACAAGTTATTTTTCATTATTTTTCTTATTCACAGACCTGAGGGGAAGGATTTTAGTGTGCATCGTCTGGTTCTTGGCACTCATACCTCGGATGAGCAGAATCACCTAGTCATTGCAAGCGTCCAGCTCCCCAACGATGACGCCCAGTTTGACGCTTCACATTATGACAGTGAAAAAGGAGGTGAGTTGGGTGGGTTGATGTTTAACTCTTATTCTTCAAATTGTTAGTACATGGCTTGTCTCAGTAGAAGTCACTTGTATTTCCCTCTCTGTTCACAGAATTTGGGGGGTTTGGTTCGGTGAGTGGCAAAATAGAGATTGAGATCAAGATAAATCACGAAGGAGAGGTCAATCGGGCTCGATACATGCCACAGAACCCCTGCATCATAGCCACCAAGACCCCAACAAGCGATGTGCTGGTTTTTGACTACACCAAACACCCATCCAAACCTGGTTCGAGAAATATATTTAACATTATCTTTTTTATTTCCATCCTTCCAACTGACTTGTCTTCTTTCCTAAGTTATTGTCAAGTCAGTTTGAAATTCAGTGTTCAGAAAGTTTTCTTATTTGTTGTTTTTGCTCTATCTTTGTCCTCCTGTAGACCCTTCTGGAGAGTGCACTCCTGACTTGCGTCTAAGGGGTCATCAGAAAGAAGGATATGGCCTGTCCTGGAATCCCAATCTGAGTGGATGTCTGCTGAGCGCATCAGATGATCACGTAAGACATTGACTTGTTTTGCCTAATCTTATGACTATTCAGGGGTGAATAAACAGCCAATACAAACATGCCTCAAAACCAGTGGTTATTGATAGAGCTGCGTTATAAAATGATCTCCCCATACCATAAGCTATCGATGTTGTTGGGTTGTATACTTTTGATCAATTGCTTTGTGATTTTGGTCCTGGTCAGTGTTTGTACCTTGACACACAGGCACAAAAGCTCTGCTCTGACTAGTCTTTGTGACCATGGAACATTGATTTATGAGGTGTGCACATCAGGCACACGCAAGGGTCACAGTGAGGTTTTGACATTGTAGAGGCTACTTGGTAGGCAATGCACAGTTACCAGGCCCAGATGAATTCTGCTGCTGCTGAAAACAGCGGATTTTGCATATTTAAGAACTTGGAGAGTTCTAATATGAAATATTAATGTGACAGAATTTGGAAAAGTTGCTGTTGAGACGCTTTAATCCTCTGTTTTGAAATCAGACCGTGAATTTTTTTTTTTTTTTGTCATGTATGTTTAAAAACCCTTCTACAGATTCTATCAAAAAGATTTCTGCGCAGAAACTTCCTATAAACATTATTATGAATATGCTTTAAACTTAACTTGTATAGAGTATTGCATGCTTTAGCTCTGCCCTAATGTATTTATAAAAAGAAAGTTTTAATCTAATTGATAACCAACATCACTACTATGTCTGTATCATGTGGGAGCCTCCGAATTTACGTTTTGAATGCGAAACAGGAAGGAAGTCAATTCTCTTTAACAGCAAAGTTAAACATGCCTAACTTTACAGCTATTAACACTTTACATCACTGTGACCATTAGATTTTTTTAATGCATGTTGCTTCAATTGACAATGATTACTCTAAGGAGGTGAATCTTCCTTTTTCTTTTTCATTTTAAGATTTTCTAGGTTCACGTATTTAAGTGTTCTCAAGTGTTAGTTATTCATTTGTGCTGAAGTTTAGTTCTCATAATTTCTTACCCACTAAATTGCATCTTTTTCCATTTCAGCTCTCCGGTAGTGGTGCTTTATAAAAGAAAGTAAAGGAAATTGAAATTTTCTAAGCTTTTAGCCTCATTAACAATCTGCTAAAACCTATGGATAACCATTCTATTTACGTCCATGTTGTACTGTCAATGTTTGCTCCCCTTAATACTTTTTGTTTTTTTAAAGACAATCTGTCTTTGGGACATCAGCACTGTGCCAAAGGAGGGAAAAATTGTGGATGCAAAGACCATTTTTACTGGTCACACTGCTGTTGTGGAGGATGTCTCTTGGCATCTACTTCACGAGTCTCTTTTTGGATCTGTTGCAGATGACCAGAAGCTCATGATGCAAGTACCCTATTGTTCAGTTTGACCCTGTGCTCTGTCTTTTAACAAGGAAAGCTTAATTAATCTGACCCAATTGTCATCCGTTAGCTGGGACACACGGTCCAACAACACATCAAAGCCCAGTCATGCAGTTGATGCCCACACTGCAGAGGTCAACTGTTTGTCCTTCAACCCTTATAGCGAGTTCATTCTGGCCACTGGTTCTGCTGACAAAGTGAGATCTGCATTCACCATTTGCTTTTTTTTTTCTCCTCTCAATTGTTCAGCATGGTCATTCAAGTTCTGTTTTTTTTTTTTTTTTTTTTTTTTTTTTTTTTTTTTTGTCTTCCCAGACTGTTGCATTGTGGGATCTACGAAACCTCAAACTAAAACTTCACTCATTTGAATCACACAAAGATGAAATCTTCCAGGTATCATCTTCCTGCCTTCCATGATCACCGCTTTAATTAAAAAGTTAGATAATGTGTTTACTTTTAACTGTTTAAATGTGTTTACAGGTTCAGTGGTCCCCCCATAATGAGACTATCCTTGCCTCCAGTGGAACAGACCGAAGACTTAATGTTTGGGATCTTAGGTGTGATTTTTTTAAATTCATTTACTATTTTTTTTATTTATTTTTTGCAAGCATATCCTAATACAATAGCAGCGTGATATCTGGGGACATCACGTTGAAGAACTAGGTAGTTGGGTTGGAAAGGGTCCATGGTTGTATTGGGGAACCTTGATTTAAAAAAAAAATATATAATTCCACTTCATTGAGTTGTGAAAAGGGAAACATTTTCATGATTTTTTTTTTTTTTTTTTTTACCTGAACCAAACTGCTTAGCTGTTTTGCAACTGATTCTCTTATTGGATGCATATCCTCCTGCGGCCTTTTAAAGTTTAAGCTACTTACTTTTTTTCCACTGCTAAAACTTGAATGGTTTTTCGCTTTCAGTAAAATCGGTGAAGAGCAGTCTCCAGAAGATGCTGAAGATGGCCCTCCAGAGCTGCTGGTGAGTGTGCAGAAAGGTTTTTGGTTTATTTTGCCAGTGGTTTTCACCAATGCAATTTTTTCTATTTGTTTAGTTTATCCACGGTGGCCATACAGCCAAGATTTCAGACTTCTCTTGGAATCCTAATGAACCGTGGGTGATTTGCTCTGTCTCTGAAGACAACATCATGCAAGTCTGGCAAATGGTAAGAATGCTGTCTGGGTTTAACTAGCTATTGGATTTTTGGGATATTTAGTTATTTTCTCTTGCTGAACCAAGCTTCAACCCAACAAAAATGAAACTTTTTCAGGCTGAGAACATCTACAATGATGAGGATCCAGAGGGGCCAGCTGACACTGAGGTTCAAGGATAAATCAGATCTTTACTTCATCCTAGTCCACTTAAAGAAACAAACTGTCTTTAAAAATTGTAAGAACTTGCATTTTTCCCCCAAGAAATGGAAAAATTTATTTCAAAACACCAGGGATTTTTTTACTGGGTAATAGAGTATTTTTCTAAGAAAAATGGCAGTTTTTTTTCATCAGTCAATATTAGAATGCAAATCCTGATTTTTCAGCAACACCTGATTTTCTTGTTTGAAGTATACTTAAAGTATTACTTGAAATCAGAAAATAGTATACAGGGTTAAAATGTGTTGTGGTCAGAGTGAAGTGGTTCATATTGGTGTTAAGTAGAATAATTAAAACCCAAGTTGCGTTTAATTATATTACTAGATGTATTGCTAACTTGAGCTCTTGTCTACTCTTTTCATTTGAGCTTTATGTACACGTTTAAGGTGGTGTTAAATGTCTTTTTAATATTGTGACCTTTCAATGTCTTTCTCCTCTGTCCATACTGTTGTACAGATAAAAAAAGAATAAACTCTTTTGTTGACAAACATCATTTGCTCAGTTATGGTTTAAGCCCTCAAAGATGTTGGTTTAATTATCTGCTGGTATGGCATACTTGATTTAAAGGTTCTAAAATTGTTACTCCGAGTTAAAAAAAAAAATCAGGACTTTGTCAACATTTCATATAAGTAAACAATAAAATATATGGGAGGTTTTTAATTAGGCTGCATAATCTAGGAGTAAGTGTAATCACCCTTCAAGATGATAAAGTAATATTAAAAATACCATTAAGTAAAGAGTTCATCAAAGTATTATTAATTGACTAAAAGAAGAGATTGGAAGAAAAAGCAGCAGTGACATTTGTCCTTTGACCTGATGGGATCACCTATATAAAAGGCCACAACCTACCATTTCACCACTAGAGCAGCAGGAATTTCTGGCAATTCATCACACTGTTTCAGTGATTTGACCCATGGTCAAACCGCAATCTTCACCAAATGGGTTGAGGTAACAGCTGGGGGCTACAGGGTAGTTGTGTTCTGCTAGATAAGATCAATTTTTGATTGTAAAGTCGCCGGTTCAATGCCCAGATCCACCAAGTTGAAGGTGTTGTGCGTTATGAAACATTTGCTCTCATCTTCAACAACCACAGCTGTGGAGCCCTTGAGCACCGACCCTCCTGCTGTCTGTGTTTACTGGAGTGGATTAAATGCAAAGCACAAATTCTGATTATGGGTAACTCCATATCTGGGCAACTGGTCACTTCACTTTTACTGCAGTGAAATTCCGCTGGACAGAAAAATCACATTTAAGGACCAGAAACAATAGTTCTACAAGGTCTCTTCACAATAGGGTAGATGTAAGGTTAGACTGCTCAACCGTCTGTAGGGTGGGAGAAGCCACAAAAACCTTGATGTGTTAACACAGGGACAGATACTGCACATTGTATTATGTAGTATTGGCTTATTCAGGTTATAGTATATGGAAAATGTATTGGGTGTTGACTGACAAGCAGCTATCCACCAGAAGAATTTTTATGTAGTGTGTGTGTGTGGATCCCTTACCCTCTTGATTGAACCAGCAAACAGCACTATCTGAAAGACAAGCATGGGGACAAAAAGACAGTCAGCCTACCAAGATTCTTGTCCAAGCAAGATTGAGGGGTCTTACAACCTGTTCCCCAACTTTAGGGAGATGTAGAATATCGGCCACAAAGTTCGTCAAGGTAGCTGGGGAAAGTCATCAGTCTAAAACGTCCAGATAGATGTTAAAACATCTCATTGTGTCTCTTGGTGAGATTGACTGGAGGACAAACTGACTTTGCCTGCTCAATAGCCATCAGGAGAATGTGCCACATCCAGAATCTTAACCACCATTAGTTGCAATATTTGAGGAGATGCAGAACTTGCCTGTGCCAGGCATGGAATTTCCAGATGTCTGGAATTGTCCCTGTTTGTGTTTATATTTTTGGGTCAATAGTATGGCTTCATGGGAATTGCCAACGGAACACTGACTTGTGGGTGCAGAGTTCCACAATCATGTCTGTTACTTCCAATACTTGGCTTCTCAGATTAACAGGATCTGACATGAAACCAATTTACCAGAAAAAATGGCTGTCCCTGGAGCTGCTCGAATGAGATTGCAATCCAGTGTAGAATGAATCATTGAGAACATGATTGACTTTACCTCTCAATCAGTGCACTCTCCACACTTTTATGGATCCGAAATGAGAATTAGTGTCTCCCAAACCATAGTATTCATAAGATGTCTGAGCATAGCCAGAAAGTGTACTTTTCTTGTTATGTTCTGAAGAGCAGAGTGAGGAATGCTCAACTGGCCCATATTACCCACAATCCGCTGCACTCGGGCAGCAGTAGTTTTCTCTTGGACTCAAACAAGCGAGCCCTCTCAGCATTACGAGTGAAATTTTTAGCAAAGAAGCACAGAAATAAATAATAGCAGTATAGAGTGTTATACCTATTTTTTAACAAAAGAATGGAAAAGGAGGAGTTTAATTATTGCTTGCATCTTGCGTAATAATGTATTATTCTGTCACATTGTTTTATGCATCACAGATCGTATAAAGGGACAGATGACGTTAATGCAAGAAAAATAAAATAATTTATTTAAAAAGACAACATACTCGCAAAGTTTGAAATGATCAAGCTTTTAAAAAAATTAATAGAATGTTCACTCTATACACTACTACCCAGATGGTGGCAGTCATCAACCAACAGCAAAGTTTACAAACTGCCATAAAGCATCAAAAGAAGTCATACAGGCATGTGCTGCTCTCTAGTGGTCGGTATTGGTAAACACAGGATTTAGTTAACCTGGGAAGATCCCTGCTGTCATAAAACGTGTGGACAACAGCAACCAACGATCTCACGTCAACGTGGGACTTCATCTGATTCACAGGTATTCTAATGATTGTTTGATTTACACACTTTTTAACTAGTATTTGTTCGGAGTTTTAGCTTCTATGTCTATCCGTAGACCAAGTGGTTTCGTCAGTGTTAAACGTTATCTATTAGCATGCTAGTTGGCTAACCATATGGTCTGAACTAGTGTAATAACGCTGGCTAATCACATGATTGTTTCTGCCCTACGACGTTTAAATGCATGTTTATAATTTGGGTGATGATAAAGTGTAATTTAAAACCTATAGTTCTTTATAGTTGTCGAATGACTGACGTTACGTTAGAAATGCTAGCTGCTAATGATGGCTTTGAACCCATATATCACCTTAATAACTTCAACTGCACATACAGTGATTTTATTATGCACCACATTATCGTGCTTGAGGGTTATTTCAAAAAATGAAATTAAATAGTTTTACTTTCGTTGATATGTTTATGTACACATAAGTTGCTAACTAGCTTTGTTTTGGATTCCTTGTCATATCAAGAAAGAACATCAGCTGTTTGAATGTGTTATTACAGTAAACTATGCCAGAGGCAAAACCTATTATTATTCTTCGTATCCTCTCCATCTAAGCCATACGAAGTCTACTGTAGGATTCCATAGTTTTGATGAGAACGATAAATCTGTCATTTGCTGTTCGATTTTATGCAAGTGCAAAGTATTGGTGATGTTTATAGCTGCTTTTGATGACTTCTTGATTGATTGTAATGGTCAAATTGTCATGTAAATATTTCGACTCTGTGACATTCAGTTAATGTTTTTTTTTACAATTTGTAGTCAATTCAGCAGCATGGCTCGTGGACATCAGAAAATCCAGTCTCAGCAGAAGAACGCCAAGAAGCAAGCTGAGATCAAGAAATCCAAAGGGCACGACCAGAAGACTGCAGCCAAAGCCGCGCTGGTCTTCACGTGTGCCGTCTGCAGGGTCAGTCACAGCAGACAATTTATACCACAGCAGTTCCTAGTTTTCATTTTACTATCAACTTCATGTTATTTAGGTATGGAGCTGATTTAATTTTGGGGTGTGTAAGATCATCAATGTTGGGAATTTTTGTCGAGAATGGACCTGTTTCCAATTTGGTTACCAACTAGATGTAAAAAAAAAAATAAATAAATACTTACTTGCCACTACAGCATCTTGTTATACACGTGACCTGCTGGGGCATTTTTGTTTATTGAGCAGCTGTTGTTTGGTAGCAAAACGACACCATAAGGAAAATTATGGTCAAATTAAAGGTAGTTTATGCATACATTGTATAACATTTGGATTGTTGTTATACATCAGATGTTAAAGTTTCTCTACATTATTTTACCTCTAAGAATCAGGAAAATGTTTTTATTGAATATACCTTTCTCTGGTTTTACACTCGATTTGTTGAATAGCTAGACCTAGGTGATATGTAAGCCAAGTCAAACTAATTGAAGCATTAGACTTAGAATATTTTTAAGTTGGTTGCTTATTTGTAATTGCACTTAGAAACACAAAACATTAAAAATCCAAAATTGGCAAAAATCCTTTGACTTAAAAGAAAAATTATGAACATTTAGATTTAGATATTTTTGCTGATTGGTTGGGTATGCCATAGGGGCCAATGAGGAATTGAGGTATGGGACCTTTGGAAATTGTATGAATTATAGTCGTTACTCAGGACATCTCAATGACTACTACCAGTTTTTTTTTTTGTACCAGAGTAAAATACATGAATTGTTTTATAACCCAAAACAGAGGTATTTAAGACTTTATGTAACTTCCTTCAAATCTTTTCCAGCACAGATATTTCATACAAGTAAACCAAAAAAATGTAAAAGTATTCTGGAATACTTATAAAGATGATAATTGAAAAGAATAAAAGTTTGTTCTTGAGAAATATCTGGTTTAGGAAACTTATTACATATGATAAAATCAGGTGGATTATCTTAAAACTGCCCCAAAGCTTAAGATGTATAAGGTCTCAAGCAAAAATCAGTTTGAGACTTTATACGATGTAAAGGTATGTTCATTTAAACCAGAACCGCGCCCTAATCTTTTAAACAGCTTAAGAGGGTAAAAATAGGGTTAGGGACCGAAACCCGTTTCCAGTACGGAACTGGTACCTCTAGAACCGGTTTGGACCAGATCCAAACAGAACATACAAACCGGTTCCCCTGTTTCAATGCCACTTAAGTGACTGAGCTGTTGGCTCTGTGCCAATCTTCTTCATTCAATTTGTCAGTCCAACATCAAGAACATGGAGATAGTCCAATGAAGGCATTGGGCTACCCTTAGCTTAGCATGCTCTTGTATTCATGTGAGTCAACAGTGTCAAGCATGCTCAATCACAATCTATTTTACAGCAGTAGACAAAACACATCAAGCTGCGATGTTTGTATAAACCCTCTTTTACTGAGGTAACTCCACATGGTTGTATAAACATTTGGGAAGTTTGGAAGGGATCCCTGAGCTTCAAAAGAAGCGAAGCGATGAGGAGACCTCTATTGACAGGAGGATTGACCTGAGTTATCAGCAGACAAATTGTCAGTTTTAATATCTGCCATTAAAATGATGCAATTATTTTAAGTATTTCTAAACCAATTAACTAGAAGTTCCGAGAGCAGTAATACTATCTATTTTAGTTTTCATTTAAATAAATGATTTATGTTCATGTGTACTACTTATTAATTGTTATTAACATTATTTAGTGAAAATCCAAGATATTAATTTTTTTTTGATGCTGAGTCTTTTGGTTTCGGCTCAATCCGAATTTTCTGCAGTACCGCAGTATTTTCTCATTTCTTATATATTCATATATATTTTAAACTGTTAATACATTGTTCAATTTTAAGCATTTAATTTTTTGTTAAATAAAAATGTATTCTTGAGTCATGCACCATAATTTTGCAGCTTTTGTAAAGTATCTGTTCAAGCACTGTTTTGGCACCGGTATCGTTTTAAAAATATTGGTTTGGCACCGGTATTGAACAACCCTACGTAAAGGTAGCTTAAATTTCTCCCAACCATGTGCTTTCAGTTCATTTTGTGTTTTATATGTATGTTTTATACATATTTAGATGTAGAAACATTTACAACCATTTCTATTTTGGATTAGTTGAGCATATTGATCGATAGATGTTTTGGAGACAAAAGGACATGTTTCATCTTCCAATGTGTCACCAGATTTACTTATTTTTGCTCTTTCACATTCCTTGTTATTGTGTGAGTAAATTATTCACCAATTTAACACATGTCAAACATTGCTAAACCTAAGAAAGAATTTCCATTAACAAAGCAATACTCCACTTTTTAAAAACATTGTCTCATTTTATATCTCATCTCCAGTTAATAAAGTTTTTAATAAAAGTTGGCTAAAGCTACTGTTCCTTTGGACTGTTTCTTACTCAGATATCTTTAATGTTTCATTTTCCATTGGTCTTACTACACAGTCCACACAATGTTTATATTTTTCTCTTTCGGGTTTCTTACAAAGGTCCTTATCATTTGGTTATTCTGCTAAGTTTTCTAGCATGAGGTTGATGTGAAGGTGTGTATCGAGCGCCATCCAGCGGCTCTTTCCTACTGGCCTCATCAAAACAGCCAACTTTCACTGGTCTTTCTTCTTGTGAAAAACCAATCCGAAAAACCAAAAGTCTTTTTCATTTGCACCAATCATTTAATCAGATGTGTGCACTTTCGGGAGCAGCCATAGTTTTTAATCAGGGTGCATTCTCACAGAAAACTTCGGATCGGAAATCAATAAAAAAAAAAATCAGATTGTGATGCCAGATACACCTTTTAATGTTAAATACAAAAAAAAGAGGGTAAAGTATGTCTTGTTGGATGGTGTAGAAATCTTTTTGTTGCAAAAGGGGTTTCCCCCCTTCAAATTATGTAAGCAAAAAACAGCAGAATATATTTGAGGTCCATGAACCAATTGAAGTGGAAAAAAAGAAGGAAAGACAACTAAGCTCTATCCCTAAATTTCATGAACTTCACCTTAAACCCTCTTTGTTTTACAGTCACAAATGCCAGACCCCAAGACTTTCAAGCAGCATTTTGAGAGCAAGCATCCGAAGACCCCGCTTCCCCCAGAGTTGGAGGGTGTGGAAGCATGAGCGCCTTCGTCTCCCCAAGGCTGAGTGTGTAAAACACAACCATAAGAGTCCTGATCACAAATTTTTTCAGCAGGACACGATTAGTGCTCTTAAGCGAGTACGTTTTGTACACTCATCCTCCCCTTCGGTGCAGATCTGAATCCTGTGGATCAAAGACTGGTGACGTATTGCTTTCCTCTCGAGAACTCTTGCCTTGGCTACTATAAGATCAGTGTAATCTCCTCAACCCGCACTCTCTTGATTTGTCTGTTTCTCCTCCTTCATGGGTTGAATCAAACGTGTTGAACACTACCTGTCAAAATTTGGTTGCAACGGAGGCGTTTCGTTTCGCTTTAATGAAAAGTACTAGATGAGTGCATGAGAATATGTGGAGGATTTCCTTTTGTTTGGTTTTTAGCATAGGCAACCATTTTAACCTGTGTTATCTAACATTGATTTACACCAACAAAGTCTAATGGTGTCTGAATCGAACTTGGTTCAGTCCTTCTAATCAGGATCTTGATCTTTTCTGTAGAATCACTGGATGTGCCCAAGGTAACTGTATTTTTAATTTAATATCGCTGTAAACTGTTGTTTCTCTTTGAACACAATTGCCTCAATGTTTGAAGTTACTATTCAAGCTGCCTGGTTTCAACAAAAATGTAATATATCTCTGTAATAAAATTTTACTTTGTCTAAGTTGTGAGACAATTTTTCAACCCTGCTGGTGAGTCACTAGCAAGTGACGCTCTTCAGATCAAAATTTATTTGGCTGGTATTGGCTTTAAAGCTGCTGTTAAAGAAAGGCTCTTTATTAGGGCGGTTACTGTGCTTTTTTTTTTTTTTTTTTTTTTTTTTTTTTTGAAGCAGGACGACAGCAAACTGAACAGAACACTCCCAGGAATGCATGCTTAGTCTTGTTTCAGGATTTCAATTTCTACTTAAATATCGGCTAGTCTTCTATTTTCTCAACCTATTATTACTTCATATTTTAGCATATTTCAAATGTAGTAATGTGTTTGGGATGCTTCTGCCCTACTCAAGTTTAACACTTTTTGATCTTTTGATAGTGTTTGAACAATTAATGTTTCACTTTATTAATTAATTGAATGTAGACTATTAGTAAGTGTTCACAGGATTGAAGTTTGATCTTCCCCTTGCTTGATTTGTGCACAAACCATTTTTAGGACCTTAATGCATTTGACACGCAGACAGATTTAAAACTACTGAACATAAGTCCCTGGAGAGTGGCTTTAATAACATAAAGGTGTTAAAGGTGATTGTGTGTGGGGAGGAAAACTGTCCGATTAAAAGAAAACAGCAGGTGGCGTGGTAGGTGAGGATGGTTTGTGTTTTACAAGCTCTGACATCTTGTTCGTGAGTTCAGAAAGTGAACCATTTTTACTTTATTTTGCATGGCTGGTGATCTTCTCTCTCGTAGTCGTGGAGTGGTCAGCCACAGATCACTCCCTGAAGCTCCTGGCCCCCTGCAGGGGGCATCAGCATTTACAGGTTCATGCGAGGCTTCTAAAATCCATCCGTTTTGAGTTGGAGTCTTGTTACTTTTTTTATTTGAAATTCGATACATGATTGTTTAAATATACAGAACATTGATTACATGAGAATGAAAGGGTCAAATGAAATATGATCAACATTCAGCCTTGTACACAGAACAAAGTACTTGGTGGTGTGTCGATAAAGGTCTAGTTTGAATCAGAGGGAGTTGTCAAAATATTACTTTTTGAAATGTCTTCTTGAATTTGAGGATTTGGAAGTTATTTCCTCAATTTTATGTATAAATAGTATGCTATTTGTCATGTAATAGCAAAAATGTATACATGCTGAATTACAGGTTCTGGTCACATAATCAGAATGTCATGAAACATTTAGTTTAGGAATTAAATAAGTGAAATGTGTATTTATTGATTTAATTTTCATTATACACAGACGTATCAATTTCAAATTAAATCCTTTCATTTTAGACATTGATAACAAATGAAAATCTGTATATCAGAAAATTAGAATAATGCCTGAATTACTTTCAGACTGTCACACTGCTCAGGTCTTACAAGAGCTTTGATGGTGGATTTCTTGTTTATAACTCATCATAAATATTCTATGGGGTTAAGATCAGATGACTTTGCAGGGCAATAAGCACCAGGATACTATGGTCCTGGAACCAGTTACAATGTATGGAAGATGCCAAGCCCAGTTGGAAAGTGAAATCTGCATCTTCATAAAGTTGGTGAACTGCAATAGCACTATTAAGACTGTGTATAATGAAATAATATAATATACACGATTCACTTTTTGAAGTATTGACTAAAAAGCTTGGTTTTAATAATATGTTATATGTGACCAGCACGTGTAAGAAATAACGGATGAGAATAATTCTAAAAACCCTTAGAATGTCATGTTTCACCACTAGAGTTTGCATTTCTAAAACAAACCATTGTAATTTGACCATTGTAATTTGACTAGACGGGCGAGGTTGAAAACGCATGACTGTGCTTGCGTTAAAACTCGCTTACATGTCTTGGGCGAGTTAGGGATGAATCACCAAAAATATGGGTTTAAATGTGTCTAGCAGATTTTTATTCTTTGGGAAAACAATATACAGGTATTGCAAAGTCATACAAATTTAAGATTAGTTTTATTACACATAAACAGTATTTTAAGCAAAAAAAAATTTCTGCTTTAGTACTGTTAATTGGCTTTCTTTTATTTTAAGTACTTGTTTGCATTATCAGTGACTCACCTGTGACAAAAAAAAAATCACTGGTTTTGAGAGAAAGGTGTGGTTTTGGGTGGGGTGAACATATCCCTACAATTGAGTTAAAACACTTTCTCTTTTGAAGTGTCATTACTTATAAATGTTGTACTATAAAGTGGCTTTTGTACATTTGTACATTAGAGCAATTAAACAATAATTTTTCAAGAAAACCATCCTAAAAAGATTGGATGTGGCACTGTATTATAAAGTGGGTTATTAAAGCTGAAGATACAGTTCCAAAAGCAAATGTGACCCTGTTCAAAATGAGAACGTGTGCCTTTTATGGAAGTTGATGGGAGATAATTGAGAATCTGCTTTTATTAGTATCGGGCTCCTCTGCTCCAGTTTAGAGGCGAGCTGCTCCGCTGCTGTGTTCAGACCAAGCAGCGTTCACAAAACTGTGCAGTTTGCTCTGTTCTTTGTGTTGCGACACCAAAAACTATTTTGTCTGTCACATGTAAAATCTTTTAGTGCAATAAATCAATCATTTTTGATAGTACTTTTCAGCAATTGTAAGAAACAGGCTAATTCCTTCCTGAGTATCGTATATTTACTAGAATATATAATATTTTAACTATAACTAAAGATAGGAACTGGTATAGTCCAATTTGTACACTTAATCATTGAATATAAACAAACCATTTGTTCAACCCCTGCAGACAGTAAATTCACTATCTGCTGTAATTTTTATGAAATTATCTTCGTTTTCGAGTTAAAATATTAAAAAAATATGTTTATTTTACAATTCATGTTGCGTGACATGCTACATACAGAAACAAACTTTTAGCCAATCAGCAGGAGCTATCAAAATAAGGACGATGTGTTATTGGTCTAAAAGTGTTTGAGTTTTCCCCGAGATCACATACAGCACCTTAATTTTTTATAATCTTATTCCAACTTCCTGAGACATATTGTAACAAAAATACCTCCGAAATAAGCTTAAACACTATTGTGTTTGAATCCATGATTTAGTGAATAAAGATGCTCGATTACCCTTATGAAATATTTAACACTAAACAAATGTATATATATTAATTTTTATTTATTACATTTTTTAAAGTCGTGTTTAAGTAGTCTCGTTACAATCAGTCCACACACTGAGTAGCTTCCTCAAAATCACGACGTGCAAATCATCAGAGCGCTTCAGGTTATCCTTGAAGCGCATGCCGACGCCAATCAAAATTTCGGTTGCCTAGGCAGCGGTTGACGTCATGGCCCCTGCTCAGTCCCCGCTCTTGTAGAGCTGGGCGGGAGGGAAACCCCGTGGATCGTCGAGCTCCGCTGGCTACAGCAGCGAGAGACAGACAGAGCTGAGCAGACGGAGACTCCCGATCACTCTCATTCACAGGTAAGCTGTACTTTCGCTTTGTTTCATTCTTCCAGGAATTGTTTCAGTAGCTACAGCTTTCTCACCTCTTTTTAAACTGATATTTGCAGTATTCAGCTTGTTTTGATTCACATATTCTTGTTACAAATACTATTAGGATGCTCCAAAGCTATTAACGGTTCTAGTTGGCGTGTAACGTTATCCTTATGAAACGCCTTTTGACAACTGAATTGCGGCCGGGAGTTTTTTGTTCAATGATTTCCGCTGGTTTTCACCAGCATTAACACGTCCACCGAGAACGGAAGGACGAGTCCTCCTCCGCGTAGGAACGTTATCATATGTTTAACGTTAATTAAATCGTTTTAACGCTTGTGTCTCTAAGCGAGGTGTAAATCGGTGTTTGATCGACCTCATACGCGCCCACAGAGGAAATCTGGCAAGCCAGATCATGTCGCTCTCATTAGCAATGGAAGTAGGGCGTTTACCTCCCAACTGTGGAGTTCCTGTCAGTTGAATGTAAGGTTTTTGACAGTTAGTAGTATTTTTTGCGCAGTTTCTTTGTCCAACTGGCTGGTGTTAAACTGGCTAAAAAGAAGAGCCGCCAATTTTCTCACAGGTTTTCTGTGCAGACGACGCCGACACGAGAAAGGTAAGATCAGGTGAAGAGTTTATGCACTCGAGTGTAGAGTAACGTTAAAGCTCTCCCGGATGCCCGCGTTGAGATTCCGCTGCAAAAAATCAAGTCTTCGAGCTGTTCAGTTCTATTGTAGGGGTGGTGTGTGCACTGGCCACAGTCGGCGAGCTCATTTCCGCATTTTTAGACGTTTATGACTTTTTTTTTAAACCAACCTGATACAAAGGCTGAGTTAATGGGAGTGACCGTCCCTTCTTGCGTAATGGAGGTTTCACTGTTGAGACGTCTCGACAGTTATCGTTTTTTTTTACACCGAACCAAGATGTTTCAATCACATGAACGAGTCCTTCTCATGAACAGTGGACTGAAGTTTAGCATTGTGCATGTTTTAAACATCAAAGTGTTAAAGTTCATCAACCTTTCCATCAGAATGGTTTTATGAAAGTCACTCATCTCATCTTTAGCTTTCTATCTATATCTAAGCTAAATATCTAAGAATTTAACTCTGAAGTTTTTTAGGATTTTGAATCCTTAAAAAATGTGTTGGAAATCATCAGCTCCACCACATGTGGTAACCTATCCCTGACGTCTACCAGTAGCTTAAATATATATTTTAATCTCTGTTTCTTTGTGACTAGAATGAGTGAGTGAGTGAGTGAGTAAGTGAGTGTGTTTGTTGGGGTGAATTTGGTCTGCAATGTTAGTGAAATAATCTTCTAGCCAAGCACAGGCGTTCATCAACCACTGGAGCTACTGCAGCATTATGGCTTCTCCTTGAGCTCCTGGGTTTCAGTGAGTTGTAGCTACTGTTCTTTGGAGGCGTGCAGTGTGATGATGGAGCTGGGGTTTTGTCATCATTGCGTCAACAATGCAGTTTATGAATTTAGGCGAAAGTCAGACTCTAGCTTGAAATATTGATCTGAATTGGTGTTGTATCTGTCTTGAAGCACCACTGTTATCTTCTGTTATGTTAGTGGGTTGGCAGTCCAGCGATAAAATTTGTCTGCAGCATGTCACACTTTGTGATAGGTCCATGTTATAGATGTGTTTCCTTGTTTTTTTTTTTGTTTACGGATACTCCCTCTTCAGTTAGTGTTTCTAGTTAAATATCTCAGTGATTCGCCTATGAAGTTTACTTGTACCCAGTGCCGGGATTTTCTATTGTTGATTTTTTTTATGTAAAGTTTATTAGTGTTATTTCAGTCAGCCTCGAGTCCTCCTCGTGTGACTGCAGTATTAATAGCAACTCTCTTTATTTTCTGTCTGTGTGAAGGGCTGGGTTCATCAAGATTGGAGGAGGACCAGAAAACTTGTTGTGATGTCACAGTGGTATTTTGTTCGCATGGTCACTTTGTTTCACTTTCTTTAAAGCAAATTTTGAGTCCTAACATGTGTGGGGTTACTTTTCTTTTTGCTTGCCCTTAGCTGTGATTCCCCCAAAAATACAGTTTTTTCTTCTTCTTTTTTTTAAGTTCATTAGGGTTTTTTTATGTGAAAATATTTTTTAGGTAAATTTTCAGAAAGAAATCTTTAATTATTTTAAAATGTATTGAAGGAGTTTGTGACTGAGCTGTTATTTCTTCCATAGTACCAAGCAGCCATGGATAAGAGCCAACAAGTGCAGAGGGCCAAGCTGGCAGAGCAGGCTGAGCGCTATGATGACATGGCCGACTCCATGAAGAAAGTGACTGAACTTGGAGATGAGCTGACTGATGAGGAGAGAAACCTACTCTCTGTGGCCTACAAGAACGTTGTGGGTGCTCGTCGGTCTGCATGGCGGGTAGTGTCCAGCATCGAGCAGAAGACCGAGGGCAGTGACAAACAGCAGATGGCTAAAGAGTACCGTGAGAAGATTGAAACTGAGCTTAAGTCCATCTGCAATGAAGTTCTGGTGAGCCTTAAGTGAAATGCTACGAACTCAGAAATTTAAAGTTGAACATTTACATTTTAGTGGATTTATATGGTTTTAGCTTGAAAAGGTGATTGTTTTTGCAGATCTTAAACACAGTTTTTATAACTATTTTCAAGTAACGCTCAATAGTAATATAGAAATATTATTACATTACTTATTATTTGTTTATTTAATAAATGACACAGCCAACGGACGGAAGGAAAAAATGGCATATTTATAAGTGAATTTTTTGTAAGGTCTCGAGTGACTTGATCAGGTGAACCTAATAAAATCTCAGTAAATGGTTTGCCCGGTTTTTAGAACTTTGTGTCAAACTAGGAAGAAAAGAGCTTGAAACAATTTTTTTTGTTGCCATCACATTAGGCATTTTTTCCAAATGGCATTATCCCCCACTCACATAGTTTCCCTTTTTATTAGATATTTGAATTAGTTTGAGGGGGGAAACCTCCATGTGCATGGGCTATTAGAAAACCAATAGATATGATTGTAAAAACCCTAATAGAGATGTAATGCACCTTAACGTAAGACTGGAGATTACATTACACTCTTACAGTGTAGAATTGTACAGTTGTAAATTCTAACCGAAATTGTGTGGGCTGAAAGTGTGTAAACATTCATTTAACTGCAAGGGAAGAGGTAATGGGCTCATCCGTTATCAAAACGCAGGTTGACACTTATCATTTTACTCTGAGAAGCTTTGTTTTCAGTGCAGCTTCCACCTGAGGTATTAATCTAACTGATATTTGTGTTAATTAGTGGTCAAACGGTCTGCTTGACAAGTAATTGGACTGGTGAAGGTGATCCGTTTAATGCATCACTCTACTGAGACCCAAACAAGGCTGAATAATAAGCAAGTAGACCGCTGCTGTGTAACGCATGGCTTTGCCTCTTGGTCTGAATATCTGCTTTCAATTGTAAAATATATGATAATTCATACAAACAGACAGATGAGCTGTCACCCGCTCCCAGCTGTGTCTAATTACACAGATTACTTGAATGAGGAGTTTTGTGTATAGCTGGAGTAAATGGGCGTAGCCACATACAGGATGTAGCCTTTTCATGGGAAAATGGGGCTACTTCCTGTTGCATCTAAAAACCAGTAAGAGAATGGAGGCTAGAGTGCGTGTAGCACTGCAACCTGAACAATTTTATTATTACATTTCTCACAAAAAGTGTGTGCGTGTGTGTGTGTATTTTATGACTAAGTGTTTACTATATTATAAGGTAGTACAGTTTATTTATTTGTATTATACAATTACTTGCAGATGAGTTGTCAGCCAATAAGGTTCAAACTAATAAAATCACTTTCTACTATTGCAATGTAACACATGTCTGTATTGGATAATTATTTTGCTTTTCTTTTTGTCTTTTCCATGTATGCAGTGGCACTGCCACTTGTTCTGAGAAATTGAATCTTTTGTTTCAGAGGCTGCGTGTTTTCAGAATGAACACATGAGCTCAATTTTTGTTTTGATTATGCAATTGTTTTATGCAAAAATGTACTTCTCAGCATGCAATGATCTTTACCCAGTCAGTGCTTACTGCCTGAAGGAAAACCCCAGCAGCCTTATTCAGAGGACCTGGGACATCAGGCTAGTTGCCATTTAAAACCAGGCATGACTTAGTTTTATATTTATTCACACACATTATGCACAATTTTACTCTTTGTCCTGTTTGTAACGATATATCTGAACTAACTGTGTTTTTCAGTTTGTAGCATATTGGATTTTTTTAACCAATTTAGTTGTGTTAGCGTTTTATACTTAAATGACCGAAAAAAACTACTACTAATAAACTACCGTTTTGACCGGTTAATATCAAATTTGAAGGTGTAGAAACATAATTTCTGAGCAAATTCTAGTTGAAGAAACTTTTATCTGAATCTTCCTCTCGGGCAATTGTCCGAATTTGCTTTTATAACCCAGGTGAATTTAAATGAAACAGAATTGAATTTGAATTCACATTGATGCGATTCTCACCCACAGCATCTCCTGGACAAGTTTCTGATCCGTACCACTTCTCCAGCAGAGAGCCAAGTCTTCTACCTTAAGATGAAGGGGGATTATTACCGTTACTTGGCAGAAGTCGCAACAGGAGATGAAAAAGCCAGTAAGTTTCACCCTAAACAAGGTTTGACTGTATGTCTCTATGCTAAACTGAAGTTTCTTACTTACCTTTTGACTCCTGTGCAGCCACACCTTCATCACACACCTAAAATTCTTTTCTATAATTTTTTGCAGATACTAATGGAAATGGTCTATACTTGTGATTTCAAGTCTTTAGTGGTTCCCATAAATGTGCTGAAGTCTCACACCTTTGATGACTTCAGTGTTGCGTAACTATTAAAAAAAATACATTGTACCTTTGGGCCGTGTTAGATCTTTAAATGTGAACTTTTTTTGCTTAAGAAAATAATGCAGTTTAATTGTGTAAAAAATAATGGGGAATTGTGCATGTTCTAGATATTCCACATTGTACATTTCAGGGAGTCATCTCAAGGTCTGATTCACTACATGGTTGCACTTCTGTCTTTTTGTAAGCTTTTAAACATTATTTTATCATTTTAGAGAGCTTTCAGAATTCTCTACTAGGTATTCTTTTTTCTTTTTTTTTTGGCTATAGGGGAAATGTTGTTTATGTTGACAGCCCACTAGCTGTTGGAGCAGATCGTCCTTGGGAGTGATGTTACATAACCAGGATAGTGCTCTCAGAACGATTTAAGATCTTTTTACTCGTTTGCTTGTCCTTGAGAAAAATGTTCTGGCTCTTCTCCAAACTCTCGCGCTGCCTACCTTAAGTCTTCACATGCATACTCGCAAGATAGCTATTGTGAACAGAATGAAGTGACGTGTTCCTGTTTGATTTTATATAACATTTAAGCCAGTATGAAGTAATTAACCAATTGGAATTGGTCATTAGCATCTTCATTTAAAATGTTAATGGCTTAAACAAGGAACTTTTACGTAAAACTAGTATATTTAGCACTTTTTAGGAAATATACTATTTTAACGTGGTTTGTAGAAAACAATCCAGAAAAAGTAAAAAAAAAATTATAAAATAAAAAAAAAGATCTGTATGCAAATGTAGAAGTTTTAATAGGACCGGGTTTAAACAAATTAAGATGCATGAAAACTCTTAAAATGCCTGCACATACAAATATTTCTAAGTTATTTTAAAACTGTCAATATTTGGAAAAGGTGTAAAAGTTAGTGAGACTAAAGAGGTGTCTTTAAAATTTCAAGTAAGTTAGTATTATTCTACCATGCAACAATAGCATAGGCTTGATACCCTCAGACTGAACAGCTTATGTTGTGATACATGACTTTTATTATATCCATCTGCTGCTGTTTTTACGTTCTTTTAACATTTTTTTTCCTCGTAGAAGTTTTTTTTTTATTGTGTTTAAAAGACGGTGAGTAAAATGAGTAAAAACATGTATGTATTGCACAAGTTTACATGACACTTGACACCTGTTATCAATAATTTGAACTGAAGGTTATCAGGTTTATACTCTTTAATAGAGCAAGAAGGCACAGGGCAAAACTCATTAATTATATATATATCTATATATCTATAAGTGAGGAGTGGAGGATGGAGGCTGAGATCTGAAGGTCTTGTGTCCTAGTTCACAAAGCTCTCGGGACACAAGCTGCTTGCAGATTAATTTGAGAACATCCAGAGTGACACTTTATTCCTCCCCTATTTAAGACCACACTTCATACTCTGACTAAAGCAAAAAAATGGATGCTTTAGGGGATGCATTTATCTGGTGGTGTGCTATTGATAAAATAATGCACGTGTAAATGTTTTTTTAAAGATTGAATGAGTTGTAGTTATTTGAGCAGCATTTAAACATAATAAAATATCTGAGCAGCATCTTATTTCTGCTTAAAGTTTCATGCACATGCATGCACTAATCAGTATGTTTCAGAATTCAAGTAAGAGTTTTTTCCAGTGAGATTTATAAATGTGCAAAATCACTCCCTCACTTTAGATGGAGCTCAGTAGATCACAGAAACAGCCACTTCATGAGGTGTTTAGGCTTGTTTTTTTTAACAATCTTACAGTATTAACATTAATAGCTCAAATATATTCTTATTTAATTTAAAGGGCCATTAAGCAGGCTTTTTTTTTTCTTTGTACTAATTATTGGAGCTTTATTTCGTTATGGCCTGATTGACATCAAGAAATACTAGAGTTTTGCATAAAACGACAATTTGAGTATTTAGTCATGTTGTTGTTTTATTGTTTGCAATGAATAGCTTGTTGTCAGGGATAAAATCAGCTGTCCTGTAAATCAAATTGGAATGCAGGGTACTTTCCTCAGCATTAATGTTTGTAAGCAATCGAATTATGCGGTTTGATTGTTCGTTTATCAGAGCATTAATGCTAGTATTATCTCTTAAGTGCTCACTAAGTTATATTATTCAAGAAATTTAGACAGCAAGACCGACCTTTTTCTTGCATTATTTGATTTTTTTTTTAGATACTTGGGCTAAAGTTATGGAACCTACTGGTATTTGTAATCTTAACATAGTCCATTGCATTATTTAAAATAATTTGAAATCTCTAACGTATAAAGTAAACACAGTTAATGTTTCCCTGGAAAGAGCAAAAACTTACCAACTCATACAAAGCACCTCACTTCTCATGGGGTTGCTTTGAAGTAGGACAGGACAGGTAAGAAAAAAAGTGCTCTCCAGAGATGTTTAGTTGTTAGCTCTCTGTAAAAGGAATGACATGCACTTAGTTCCACATAGTAACAATAAACAACGACATGCTTAAATATGCCTCTGTTTTGTTTTTGCTTCTAAACCTCTAGTTAAAATGTTGAAAAGGATGGTGGTACAGTATTCTACATCCTCTGTTTGACTTATTACCGAGAGGTTTGTAAGCTCACTGATTTAACAACCGAAGCTGCATTAAAAACCTTAATTTGTTGAGAGATCTGCTCAATTGAAGGCTTCCACAAGTTTAAAATAAATTCAAATCTGCTCTTTCACTTGTTGTACACTGGAATTTGGGATCTCTTGATTATCCTTTTTGATAGTTTTGTGCTTAATTATCCTTGTTTACAACAATATTTGGATGTTTTACTTGTAAGCTTCCTTTGTTGACCAACAGGTGTCTTCAACAAACAGACTGGTTGGAGAGGAGCTTAGCAAAAAATGTCTCAATTTGTCTCAACATAAATCACATCTTTTATGTAAACATGTTTATTTTATGAGTTCTGAAATATAGTTTGACACTTGTAGACTGTTTGTCTACTTTTTAAAACCAGAGAACCTTAGCATTGATGGTTTTGATACATCCTCATCGTGTGGAATTGAAAGTGATCTTACACAACTGCAGGAACCGGTATTAACATGACACATCAAACTAAAATGATGAGAGTAGGACCATTTCAAATATGTTTGGATGCTTGCATCTGACCTTTTTGGGTTGCTTTAAAGTGTCAGTACTTCGCATTCATTTATATTTGACTTCTGAGATTGATTAGTGCTACCACTGCCATGCTGGAAATAATACAGCACACTGTTGATCTTGTTTCACCTTCTCCAGTTCGTTATTAAATCTAATGGGTGTTTTTTTTCCCTCCACATGTTGCTGATTTTGTCAGTGGAATTGGTAACAATTTACCCTTTGCTAGTGGTGCATGAGGTTATTAGGGACGCACGCCTCTTCTCACTGCAGGGTTTGATGAATTTTTAAGAGCCTGGTGTGTTTCTATGGTAGCACAGCACTGAAAGATATGACTGATGCAAGCTGCCATCTGAGGAAACGACAGGACCAGGGCTATGCTGCTGATCCTTGATTAGCTGTGTTTTTCTCTGTTTCAAATGAAGCTCCAGGTTCCGACCATGAGGGAAATGAATACACCAGTTTATTTGCGCTTAAGCAGCCATGACCTACTGCCGTCACTGTGATGGGATGCATGATTATTACCATGGCAACAGCATCTGGCTTATGCATGTTGTCCAGCTGGGTGTCGGCAGTATGGAGAAGCTCTCGAGTGTGTTGAATATATGCAGCGTTGGTCTCCTCCAGCTCTCCAAATGAACAGTATCTAGTGCTCATCAGCGCGTGAAATGCTACGTATGGAGCTGCCTTTTCATTTATTTATGCTTTGAGCATAGATCAATACAGGCAATGCCTTGCTCTTTATGACTGTATAACTACATCAAGTGCAACTGTTTTTGCATCATTTGGGATTTGTTCAGTTTATAACCTGGCTTTCTTTTAAATCCATAGTAATAATCATTTAACATTTTATTTGGTCATTTTGGTTAGACCCTGGTCAGTTTTTCTTCTCTCAAAAACCCAATTAAGAAGCACTATTTGAAATCTTTTGGCGTTATAATATGGTTGAACCCTTTCAACAAGCATCTTTGTAAGAAATGAATGTTTTTGGCTTTCCCTCCTTGTGAAGGGCGTTGTAGGTTGTTTTCTGGAATATTGTCAGCTCATTAGGTTTACAAATGTGAGAAGTGTGTAGACCTGAGTGAGCTAAGACTATTTTAATTGCTCTGGAAACCTGTGCTGGTGTAATGAGTTGACTGGCTGATACACAAGTTGGTGTATTCTACTGTTTTTGATTTAAGGAATAGGTGGATGTGGTTTGTCTGTGTGCAGTGAATTTGTTTAAAATATGAGGTTCACAATTTGAAGACTGGCTGAAATAAGTTAAATCCACCACATGATTTATTGAAATAAAAAAAGACTTTGAGACACATCTGCTTTACAGCATGGGTGATAGAAACATCACTGTAGTTTTCACAAAATGCACCACACATGAACAAATCTGAATGGAATCGACTATCATAGAAATATTAAATTTTTGCTCTAAATTAATAATGGAAAAAAAATTATGCTTTCGATTTTAGTGTTTTTCTAGAGCTCATAGGTGCTTTACAATTTTTCAGGTTTTTAGCTGGAATGTGAAAATCTGAATCTTGTTCTCTCCAAAACTGTACTTTTGTGTTTTTAAACAGATATCATCCAGAAGTCCCAAGAAGGGTACCAGGCTGCGTTAGACATCAGCAAAGAAAACATGCAGCCCACTCATCCCATCCGTCTGGGTCTGGCTCTCAATTTTTCAGTCTTTTACTATGAGATCCTGAACTCTCCAGAGCAGGCCTGTGATCTGGCTAAGAAGGTAACCAGGAGTTCCAAGCTCATGCTTGTTTTCTGTGTAGAAGTATTTTGTCTAAGTGCAATTAATGTTATTAGTCCTATTTTGATAACCAATGTTTTTTTACTAAGGCTTTTGATGATGCCATTGCTGAGCTGGACCAGTTAACCGAAGACTCTTATAAAGACAGCACACTCATCATGCAGCTGCTTAGAGACAACCTGACAGTGAGTACTTGTTCTGAGATTCCCTTTTCAGGCTAGTATTAAATGGTGAGAGAGAAATGAGGTTAAAGACTGTTTCTTTGATGTGTAATCATTCAATGGGCTGATTGTAGACACAAATATTAAGCTTGTTCGCTTATTTTATAAAACATTAATTTATTTGGGAGCATTTTATTTGAGGGATGACTTTAAAATAGGCAAAAGTTTACTGGGTAGGTCATTCAAAAATAATTGAACTCTAATTATGTAGAATAGTCAAAAGCAGACTACTCTTAGTTGTTACCCAAGATGTCTGTCTGCTGAGGAAACAAACTGTGTTTTTCCAACCATTCAATAGGAGACCTCACTCATCATCAGAATTAACGTTTCGGGGTTTTTTTCTGAGAATAACCCCTTCAAAAACATCTACTTTGCACAAACATTAAGTGAGCTTAATTTGAAACAGCTTTTTCACAATCTCTTTATTTGAAAGGTTTTGAAAAGATTTGTCCTGACAGATTTCAGCCATTGCCTGTGTTAATTTTTGATTGAAAGCTCGAGCCAGGTGTTATTTAAAAGTTCTCGTTAAAGTGCCTTTACTCGGGACCTGGTGAGCGGTTAAATCACAGTGCTGTCATAGCTTTTCATAAAGAGCAAGCTAGTTCTGTCTTGTGAGGGGAGTTATGCTTTAAAACTTAAGATAATATGGCAACTGTTCTACTGGATATTAGCAACAACATGACTTGCATTTCCACCAAACAGTTTTGAGTGGGCTTGTTTTAGTCACTCAAGACGCGTCACTTCACTACATCAGTTTAGTTTCACTTAGTGATTAGACAATAGCGAACAGTGGAGATTGTCAGAGTGCTATTTATGTTGTGTGCCTGGTGGCTATTAACTTTCAAACGAAAGGCTTTGTTTAAAAGACTGACAATGGCAGCATGATGAGCATGATCAGTTGGTTATGTTCTAACAGTAGGTGACTTTAAGGCCAATCTGTACTTGTGCTTCAAGCCTATGAATTGCCCTTTGCGAATGCTGCACATTTACATAACACCGCGCTGATCCCTTTGTAAAGCCTGCCGCTTGCTTCTGAATTGAACAATCGTGTCTAACGGTTTTTTTTTATCAAGGCTTCGCAGAGTGCGAGCTCTGGTATTGGTTGAATTGGAGCAGAGCAAGCGATTTCACTATGTTGTGTTTTGGCTAGCTAGAAGTTAGCATTTTTGTCACGCCATTATTGACAGTGTGGTATGAAGCACAGAACAATAGATGCTTTTGTGCTTTTAACAACTGAGTGCATGTGGACCCTACACAATAAGTAACTTTGTAGGCTTGATGTGCAACAATAGCTTGTGCTTAAGTGATCGAACAATCAGTGATCAACTAGATGTCATGTCAAACATTACTTTCCAATCACTTTGGCTTGACTCTGCTCCCATTTCAGTCTTTGTTGATGGTTAAAAAAAAAGTATGGGTCCCCAGGACAGAATGCGTTGGAAAATCTCTGAAAAACACATTGAGTCGAGTCTTACTACTGCATAACAGGTCTGTGTAAAAAAGAGTAATAGCAACAATACACTTTAAATGTGCTAAAATTTGTTTTCTGAAAAGTTATGGAAATTTGTCTGGATAAGGTATGCATGGCTGACACTACAGTGTCCAAAAACATAAAATAGATTTCTGCAAGTCTTGTTGAGCACCATGTATGCACAGAAGCTGAGTGAACACCTGGGAAACTACTTGTTTCCCAATCCATCCATCCATTGAACTTGGTTCCCCACAGCTTTCACTTCTCTTGTGAAAACAGTCATTCACTTGTCTGTTTGACATCCATTCTGACATTGTTTTCGTACTAATGAAAAACATCAAGGGTTGGCCAAGCAAATGATGAAGAACATCGTTTGCTTAACAAACCAAGTGCATTTCAAATTAAGAAAATTAGGCCCACCAGTTCCCAGCAAAGATATTCACAGCACATTCAGAAATTCCGATCATCTGTAGTACTTCGTTTGTATGTCGCTGTACAACTGTCATCAGTTATTTCTGTCCTTAGATTTCCATGCTCCAGATTTCATGCTTAAACCCAAATCTGAAAGGTTTTTCATTCAGAACTGCTCTGAACCAAGTCAACTGGTGTTTTTATCAATTAATGCTTAAATAAATGCATTGGTTAAATAATGTATTTACAACTCGAAGTCGACTGATTTGTATTTCTGTTACCAATGGCAAAAACTCTGTAGCCGATGACTGATTTTTTTTAGACATGAATGAATGAATAAATAAATTACAGTATTACTATCCATGAATCGGTATAAACACTCTTCTGATGATCTACAGTGAACTAATAATTTATTTATGCTTTTTCATGTTATTTACAGCAGGATATTTCTTTATCATATACTTTAAGCATGAATAAGCAATCAAATAAATACTTCTAATGGTGTTAAACAAAACATCTGGATGGAAACGTGCTCTATAACTGTAGATTAATAACTAGTAAACAACCCTACTTCGAATTTTGTATGGTTTTAGTTCCACCCTTCTCAAGCCTACTCCAACTTTTCTTGATGCTAACATAAAAGATGAGCAGTGAACTGTTTGTCTCGTGTGAAATACTGTATGGAATCCCGTAATTGGGATCCTTGCCTGATTACAAGGCAGTTATACTTGTGACCTGGAAAAGATGAGCTCGGTTTTATCCAGAATGTATAAATTAAACTAGAAACCCATAAAATGGCAACTTTGACGCCATTCATTTTTTTGAACCATCTTAAAATGTACATGTTTTTACCCAGCTGTGTCACGCAAAGTTCTTGCTGTTTTCTTCAGGGGAAGTGTTTTGAACCATTTCTCAGATTAAATAATATGTTTGGTCGAAGGTGTGCTTAATAAGTTAATAATATGTTGTAATGATATAAATAAAATCTGAAGCACTGTTGCTGTTGAAGATGGATAATTTGTTCTCTGTGCTTTACAGCTGTGGACGTCTGACAATCAGGCTGATGGCGAGGACACAGAGGAAGGCCGGGAAAACTAAAGCCAACTCCATAAGAAAATGCTTTTCAGTCAGTGACTGAGCTGACGCTTTTACAGTTCCAGCTTCATACTCACCAGCCCGTCATTTCTGTGTTTGTTTGGATTTGAGAGCGTGAAGGAAAGGTCATGTTTGTGCACGTGCGTTTGTCAGGTGGAGGGGAGAGAATAGCAGTTTGTCTTCAGATTTCTCATTGTGGACTGAAGCAGGTATTGTGTGTTGGCTTGATGTGTGTCCATGCATGTGCTCACTGACGTGAAGCCAACCTTTTGCTTGTGTGTGTGAGAGTACGACCACTTCTCTGAGTTCACTAGGGGGAACATTTAGTGAGTCTTCAACTGAATGCTTCGCTGTCTGCAAGATTCATGGGAATTAAACCCAAAGTCAGTATGAACTTGTGACTCATTGGGCTTGCGCAAGACATTCTTCTTCAGTCGTCAATTGTGTTTTCACGTTGATGAGTACAATCTCTTTATCGACCACAGACCTAAGATCAAACAGACTTGACTCATGGCTTATACTGTACCGTTGATACGAGAGTCTTGTTACCGAAGCAGTAAGTTATGCTTTTCATGTGCTATATCTGATTAATACTGTTTTCTATTAGGATTTTTGGTTGTTTTCTTTGTACTACGACTTGCTTAATGGGGTTTTTAGTAAGTTTTGTTTACTCTTTTGATACTTGTCTAAATGCATGTGGCTTTAGTTAACCTGGGTGATTGGAGTAGGCTGATTGGGCTGTCTTTGGATTTTCATACTGAAACACTCAGCGACGTCGTTAAGGAGGAGGGCGAAAGGATTTGGTTTCATGTTAGTGGAATTAAAATGGATGAAACACAAAGCTTGTGTTCTTCTCTTTCTTATGTTACAGTGTGTGTGTGGTGTGTTTGAAACCTGACAGTTCAGGAAAATCTGGGGCTGAAAAATCTGTCTTAAAGGAATACTCCTCTTTTTCTGGTACATAAAGTTGATTATTAGTGTTTTAATCATTTACTGTTTTTGAGCTTTTAGCATAGCTTAGCATAAACTGTTGAGTCGGATTTAAATCATTCTCAGGATTATAACGGATTGTTGAGATTAATGAGTCACTGGTAATAAACACACAATTGTGTCTATAAAATATAGCCATTAAGTAAATCATTTTGTTTTCTGTTGGTTTTGATACATGATGCACTGATGTTAAGAGTAAAATGGTTAAGTAATGAATAAAAAAAATATTAAAAGCCTTTATTATGTTATAATCCAGGGTGACCAAGTATGGTCCTGGAGGTCTAGAGCCCTGCAGATTTTAGTTGCAACCCTGCTCTAGAATGCTTTGTGCTATCCAAGAGAACCTTAATTAGTGCAGCAGGTTTGTTTCATGATGGTTGAACCCAAAATGTTATGGCTCTTGACCTCCGGGACGAAGACCATACAATTGTTTGTAAACAATATTTCAGCATATTCATGCGCTTTTTGGCAATTGAAGTATGGAGGAATCAACAGTTATATGATTGTCAAGGACAGTGAAAATATTTACAGTAAATGTGTAAATTATATATTATTACTCATTTAATAATCTTTTTTTATTATAAAGTGTTCATCAGTTCAACTGTAAAGTAACAAAAAGACAGTTTTTTTTTTTGCTGGGATGCAGGGAAACTTTTAAAGCCTTGCTGCCATGTTCAAATGAATGGGAAATACCTTTACTTTCTTGACTAAAATGTTCGCTTTACTATTTGATCACGTGACCTGTAAAAGGGCAAGAGTGCAGGAGATTGTTGGGTACTCCCTGATTCAATTAAGATTATTAGGGTCACCGTTCAATTAAAATCTATTAATGAAGCATGTCGAAATAATTTACCTTAATTATTTTTAATATACAGGTTTAGAAAAGTAGAATTTGGATTAATTTGTCAGTAGCTGAGATTTTTAATTTGTCTACTATTGGAAATGGCGAAAGTGATTGTTTTTTTGGGATTTTGGGACACTTGCACTTAGTGTGGTTTTTGTCTAGAACAGTTTAATTCTTAGTGTTAAATGTTAGAAACTAAAGAAATGTTATCAATGTTGTGCAAGCTATCCCTCCTTCCACCCCTTCACCACTTAGAGGGGAAAGAGTTCTTTGGTCCTGGTCGAGTCCTGGTTCCAGACTCCTCATTCAGACAACTCAACTAGTACACTTCACCTTGGCTTGTCACACAAGCTTGCGATAGTAGGCACTTATGAGTAAGAGCGAACTTGTGAAATGGCAAAAAAATAAAATTAGAAGATGAAATGGAAGGAAACTCAGTGTCTGCCTAATCCTAGTTTGTTTGTGCTTCTGGTAAGTGATGGAATGTTACAACACACACCCACACAAACACTGGTTCAGTGCATATTTCGATTATCGATGAGTAATTTCTATAATCAAGTTATTATTGAGCAAATTCTGAAACTTGAACATTATTTTCACTTAACTCTGGGGAAAGTGTACAATGAGCCTGTGTATCCAAAGTGTCTCTTTGACAGTCAGATGCAAATTGACCTTGAAAGAAGATGACTTTAATTGTATATTTTTTGTGTGCTAATTTCAACTTGGGCCAGATTTAATTCTGATGGTATCTATGTACATTGACATTAAGTGTGCAAGCAACCCTTCATATGACGCAAATCGAAGCTCGTAGCTCAGTTACAACAATCACTTTTACCCAACCGCGTATCTGTTTTGAATCTTGAAATGACCCTTGGAACCCTTTGTTGTTCATCCCTTTACTGTAGGATTACATGAGGTTCAATGAACTCTCTGTTAGTCAGTTAAACTCCTCTTCGGGAGATGTTGGCCGTGTCTCCTCAGAACTGTTTTATCAGCAGAGCAGAAAGTGGGTCGTAGAGTCTCAGTGGAAGCTGAAGGCCTCAGAGTCCTGCACCAGATTCGCTGGAGCAATGAACGGGGACTTTTAGGACATCTTGCCTAACCTACATGAGATGATGAGCCAACATATGAACTCAAATGTAACACATTGATAATCCCTGAAGATATCGATAATATCTCCAATACACGGATCTTTCCAAAGCTACATAGCTAGAAATTAGTATTTGCAACTGCTGTACGTTCCATTAAATCCTATTTATTGAGAAAAACTGTTTATCGCTATGGAATACAATATTATTCGAGTTACAATTGACCATTTAAACATTCGCAGTCTGTCTTGGGAGACTGTATAACACATATACAGTATAAGAGGGTAGGTATTCCTGAAAACAGTTAATACTGGTAATAAAAATCTCTGGAGTAAATTTTTTGTCTCAAATATGTGGGCAGATATTTTGGACCAGATATGTTTTGGAGATATATATTAGATTGTTCTTGTACATGTAGTGGGATGGGCTGCAGTCGCCATGCAGATGGCATCAATCAGCTTTGCTAATTTAGAAAAAGTAGAAGAGAAGATTGTAGAAAAGATAAAATCTTTTCTGAGGCATGACCAGGCACAAACTGTCACTTAAGTTATGAAACACTTGAGTTATTGACAGGAACTCGTATGGAACAGCCTGCAGCTGCGTTTGGACTCCCATTTAATGAACAAAGAACTCAATTCACTCTATTGTGGTAATATCACATAAACCATTTATTGTAATATAACAATGATCTGACTTTTTTCCCGTCAAATAACATTTTAGGGAAATATCTGACTAAAATTGGATTAACTGTTTAACCTGGTTGTTTAGCCTAATGTTTGATAAAATGCTATTAAAACACTTGAATAGAAGTTAAATCAGCAGCAAAGTCAGACACCTTCTTTAATTCTTTGGTGTTTGGCTCCCTCTATTGGCAATCATCACCAGTTTATTTAAAAATGTAATTCTGTTTTTTCAACTCTGCAGAGCATAAAGCCTTCTGCTGATTGGCCATTTCCAAGAGCTTCTATCCAGTGCTTTTGAGGCCCTGCCAGTTGTTAGTGCTCTAGGTGTGTGTTCTTTAGCTTGTTCTGCACACATTAAAAAAGAAAAATAAGAATTATTTAAAAATAACTTTTTTAATGGATAGTTAAGTGTGCAGGTTTCTATCAATTTATTTGAAAAGTATTTTTTTTTTTAAATAAATACAAGTCAAATACAAAATCTCATCATTATTTTGGGTAAAACTATTAAGTAAAAAATTTAAACGAGTCCAAATATTTATAAATTTATGTGTGTGTGTGTGTTGGAATGAGGCCTTGTAGAAGTACAAAAACCCAAAGGGTAACTGTGTAATGAACTGTCATCAAAAATAGATCCTTATCCTAAATATGTTTTGGTCATTTTCAAAAAGTTTTTCAAAAGATATTAAGTAGAGAGCATTTAATTTTTTAGTACTTGGTATAAGTTTCATATAAATTTTTATATAAATTGATTTAAGTATTTATATAAACTGCAATCACAGTGAGGTTATGATAACAGCATCAGAGCTCTGCACAGAAAAGCAGGTTCATTTTCATCATGCTAAATATTAAATGCTCTCTACGTAATATCTTTTTAAGTAGATCCTTTGGGTTTTTGTACTTCTACAAGGACTTATTCCAATATAAGGAAAGCATATTCAAAACCAAGTTATGTACTTTATGCCCTCTGATATATGTCTAGATGTCCTAAAAAATAATTTCTTAAACTTTGGTCAATGAAACATTTGAAAGTGATGTATGAGCAGACAGAGCATCAATCGAGACATCTGCTTGGTCTGGAATAAGGTTTTTTTGTCAGATGTAAATCTTTAAAAGCATCCTCGGTCTGGGGAAAGGCTCTTAGCTAATGCTAAGTGCTAATTTGAAAAATTAAACCAACAAAATAACATAAAAATGCGAACAAACTTCTTCATTCATTCATTCTTTGGCCAAATCTTTCAGGCACTTGGAAGCACGAGGGAAACACAGATATAATGCTTTAATTAAAAATACCGCACACTAGCCCCACATAACGACACATATTTCATTTATTTTTCAAAAATACAAATTCCTGCAGAATGGTGTTTTTAACCTTGAACGGATTGTTGATTTGTAATTTGATTTTTTTTTCACACACATCTGAAATTCCAGTTCAGGCAGTCAGAAATAAAACTGTTGAGGGGAAAAAAATACATGTGTTTTTATTCTGCAAATCAACAGAACTAATGAAAGCTACATTTTTGTTGAAATAATTTAGTGAGTAGTACTCACAGCTCTTGTACTTTTTGAAAGGTTACTTTTCACTCATACTTTGATATTATTTAGAATGCATACTTTTACTTTACTTTCATTACTTGTTTTGTAATGGTTATTCGTTTTACTTGTTTTCAAGTAATGGTTTTACTTGACTATGCTATTTCTGTACTTTTTCCACCCCTGCATATACATAACTCACATCTGAGTCACCAATCATCCAGATCATGAACTGGATTAATTGTTTAAGTTTTGGAACTCGTTCTACTCTGGGGAAAACAACTATTGTGTGTAATTGTAAACTATTGTATGCTGTAGAAGGACGAGAAAATTTTTTGTTAAATATTACATATAATAAATGCATATCACATCACATGTTTAAATATCACAGTTTTTTTATAAATAAAAGTTGTTTTTATGTACAAAATGTATCTAAATGTATAACTTCTTAATGTTACTTGAGTAAAACAAATATAAAGCTTTCAGTTAAAATATTTACTTGGCTGCAGTAACAAACCTTGCCAAAGGAGAGCAGCCAGAGCTCTGAGAATGGACCTGTGAGTCTGCAGAGTAAATCTTCCACCACTGTTGAAATATGTGCAGTCATTAATATGTAAGTTAGAATATTTTACCTAAATTATCAAGTAATGCAGGTCATGCAGGGATCTGATCATTCTTTTTTATATATGGATGCACTCAATTTGTACTTTTTCACAGATACAAGGATATTTGAGAAATTGAATAAATGAAATGTGAGGGAACAAAAGAAAATAGGAAGTCAAATCAATACAGGGAGTGCAGAATTCTTAGGCAAGTTGTGTTTCTGAGGATTAATTTTATTATGGAACAACAACCATGTTCTCAACGAACCCAAAAAATTAATTAATATCAAAGCTGAATATTTCTGGAAGTAGTTTTTAGTTTGTTTTTAATTTTAGCTATTTTAGGAGGATAATTGTGTGTGCAGGTGGCTATTACTGTGCATAATTATTAGGCAACTTAACAAAAAACAAATATATACCCATTGCAATTATTTATTTTCACCAGTGAAACCAATATAACATCTCAACATTCACAAATATATATTTCTGACATTAAAAAACAAAACAAAAACCAATCAGTGACCAATATAGCCACCTTTCTTTGCAAGGACACTCAAAAGCCTGCCATCCATGGATTCTGTCAGTGTTTTGATCTGTTCACTATCAACATTGCGTGCAGCAGCAACCACAGCCTCCAGACACTTCAGAGAGGTGTACTGGTTTCCCTCCTTATAAATCTCACATTTGATGATGGACCACAGGTTCTATATGGGGTTCAGATTAGGTGAACAAGGAGGCCATGTTTTTCTTCTTTTAGACCCTTTCTTGCCAGCCACGCTGTGGAGTACTTAGACGCGTGTGATGGAGCATTGTCCTGCATGAAAATCATGTTTTTCTTGAAGGATGCAGACTTCTTCCTGCACCACTGCTTGAAGAAGGTGTCATCCAGAAACTGGCAGTAGGACTGGGAGTTGAACTTGACTCCATCCTCAACCCGAAAAGGCCCCACAAGCTCATCTTTGATGATACCAGCCCAAATCAGTACTCCACTGGAGCTCTCTGCCCTTTACCGATCCAGCCACGAGCCCATCAAGACTCACTCTCATTTCATATAAATGTCAAAAAAACCTTAGAAAAATCTGTCTTCAGATATTTCTTGGCCCAGTCTTGACGTTTCAGCTTGTGTGTCTTGTTCAGTGGTGGTCGTTTTTCAGCCTTTCTTACCTTGGCCATGTCTCTGAGTATTGCACACCTTGTGCTTTTGGGCACTCCAGTGATGCTGCAGCTCTGAAATATGGCAAAACTGGTGGCAAGTGGCATCTTGGCAGCTGCACGCTTGACTTTTCTCAGTTCATGGGCAGTGATTTTGCGCCTTGGTTTTTCTACATGCTCCTTGCGACCCTGTTGACTATTATGAATAAAACGCTTGATGGTTTGATGATCACGCATCAGAAGCTTGGACATTTTAAGAGTGCTGCATCCCTATGCAAGATAACTCACTATTTTTGACTTTTCGGAACCTTGTCAAGTCCTTCTTTTGACCCATTTTGCCAAAGGAAAGGAAGTTGCCTAATAATTATGCACACCTGATATAGGGTGTTGATGTCATTAGACCACACCCCTTCTCATTACAGAGATGCACAACATCCTAATATGCTTAATTGATAGTAGGCTTTCGAACCTATACAGGTTGAAGTAAGACAACATGCATAATGAGGATGATGTGGTCAAAATACTCATTTGCCTAATAATTGTTCACACAGTGTATTTTTAAATATATTATCAGCTTTTATCTTTGAAACATTGTCAATTCTAAGAAGTGCACTTGATCAAAGTCAGGTATTCTGTAGGATTATGTTCAGATGTAAGATCAACCAATCATATCAAACAGGTGGTGATTCATGTAGCACATTGATAGCACATTGATAGAAACCCAATCATGAATTATAACAGCTCTGTGGGAGGCTTAAAACTGGTTTGAGCACAGTAACATGACACACAGCTTTTCAAAGTGGCCCAAAACTTTGCACAGTACTATAAATATACTAAGTTATACTAAACCTCAATTAAAATATTAATTATTTCTCTCTGAAAATAAGTTAGAAAAAATTGTAAAAGCTGGAGACCATGTATCTTAGCTAATTAGAATACATGAGATTATGTGGAGACTTGTTTCTCTTTTTGGTCTGATTTTCAAGTTTCAACATGATGCGCAAAGTCCTCTTTGGATTAGGAGAGCACCTGAAATCTGTGTTGATCAACTGATTCCAGCATCAAACCATTTAACATTGGATCAATAAGATGTGATTGCTTTCAAAAAAGCACCAGCATCTTTTGGCCCGGTCTCAGAAAGTCTGAAAATTTTCACCAGTACTTTCTCTCTCCCTGTTCGTGGGTGGTGGAATAATCTCGGGACCCGGTCAAGAAAGCAGCAACACTTTCAAACAAAATGGAAGGACATGGATTTTGGTGACTGAAACTATTTTGCAGTCCGTGAAGTTTGGAGTAAGGAATTGAGCCAACTATAACATTATAAAAAGCGATCATTTTAGGCAAGCATATAATTTTTGTGGAAATGATTGCTTCATGAAGACAAAACCAAACCATTATTATGTGAGTCGTGAACTTTGAATTGAAATTGTGCAAGCAAAATAACAACTGAAAATTTAACACTTAAATGCTTTAAGACAGATCTAAAAAAAATCATGACTTTAAATGTTCCCTCTGTGTCTACTTGATAAGATGTTCGTTCTGTTTCGGGTGGACATGGAAATTGGGAGAACTTAAGTCAGCAGAAACATGTTTGTTTATAACTGCATGAATAATTTTTGCTGTTCCCGAAGCATTGCTTGTAGATTTTGAACCTATTATTATTAGTAGTATTTTCCTTTACTAATAAAGTTAAAGTTATGCAATAATTAACTCATCAAAATTTTCCGAACAGAATTGCGGCAATTTGTTTTTCTCTGCATTTCTGAGACCAACAGCGCTTGTCGGTATCTACCTGGACACAACTGGCTGTTCACGCTTGAGCAGTCACCCTCTTAACAACCCTCCCTGGGCCACTCATTACAATTACTCACTGATTTTCCTTGCCAGCCTTCTGAGCATAACATGTTGTCTCAACAGCTGTTCCATGAAATGCCTTGGGCATCAGATGAGCTCTTATGTTTTAGCTGGTAAAATATAAGGTCATGGCTTTGTTTCTCGGGAAACAATGAGATAATGTTGCATAATGTAGATTGAATCCACCCCAAATCTCTCAAAGACAAACTAACAATACAGTGAATAATTAATTATTTGTTTATGTAATAATAATTTAAATAATTTTATGTTTAATGTGCCTCCAAATTAAAGTCACCACGAAGTAATAATTAACAATATAACAAAAATATTTGTTATTTGTTATATTTTCCCCATCAGTTCATGATTAGGTAATTATTATTAATCAATATATTATTAATATTATTGACTTGTGTACTGGTTTACTGAGTTCAAGATTAACATGCTAATTCAACATTAACTCATCATGAACTAGTGGTTAATGAATGCTTTAAATAATGAGCATTCACGTCACCTTATCATAAAGTGTTACCAACATTTTCATTTGTCAGGTTTCAGTTTTTTCGTGAGTGGTGCTAGCAATGTTTAAGGTTCAAATTTCATGGTAAATGAGAATCTAATGTCTTCACTTCTTTTAATATAATTTTTTATTTGCAACGTCCATAAATGTTTACAGAAATACAGAGAATTTTTGGATTAGAACTTTATGCTCTTTTCTAAAACATTTCAACAGTTTCTTTTACATAACTTGGTACGCTCTCACAACCACTCCATCAATAATACATTTAATATTCCTCATAAGATAAATTACTCCCGCCTCATTAATTTGTTTATTTTAACCTTCAGAAACTTTAATTCTAATCTTTTCCTACCCTTGTGATTGATCAAAACCCACATAACAACTTAAAAAAAAAAATTTTTAATTTACAGTGCAGTTATGTGCTGTTTAAAATTCTCACAATGAAACAATTAATACAAAGTTATTAGATACTACCTAAACTGATACAAAAGAAATGTGTGCTCAAAACTTTTTTGGGGGTAGATTCGTGTTCAAGAAGTCTATCGAAGGAATGTGGTCATTTTAAAGAGGAGATTGTTAAGTTCTTAAATGTTGTAACATGAAATTTAAAAACAAAATACTTACTTGTAATCTGGATTTGAGTATTGAAATACTTTTTCATAGCAAGTTGTTTGAATTAATAATGAAATACATTTTAATGTATTTCTGTCCATCTCCACAAGTTGCTACTTTATACATGTTTGTGTAGGAAGTAACATCACATTCCATTTGCACTCTGACAAGACTAAAAATATACACTTCAGGTTCAACTGGATTTTAGATTGGAACACCGCTTCACGTAAGAACTCTAGCTCTGAAATACTTTTAGCCGGGCATCAGAGTACAGAGTAATATATAGTTGCTTATCAACCCAGGCTAAGTGCTAGTAAAATATTGTCTCATCTTCAAATAAACGAAAGATGAAAACAGTACTTTTTAGTTTATTGCTTGGGATAGTTTGATAGTTCAAACTTGGACAGGATGACTTGTCTTGTCATTCACCCTAAATTTAGCCTCCAATAAGTTGTCACAACAGTACTAAATGAGCTGAATCAGTGATGCTTTCATTGAGCGTTAACACACACAGATTTTCACTTAAGCATAAGGAGCTGAAATCTCTTTTGCTTATTGATTCGTGTTAAATAAGGATTTTAACCTTGTTTGCTGCTTTACTCTTTGGTTAACTACATTGTGAACTCTCTTCCTCTGAATTGAAAGAACGTAAGCAATGATTAAAGGGAAGGGCACATTTGGTGAAGGAACATGGAACATGGCAAGCTTGATCTCCATTGGCAACAGTTGCTAAGCGCAGGCCATAATGTGATCTGGTCATGCGCTGTAGTGGTACACATGAATGAACATGCCCATTAGGACCCGTCTGTTACTGATACTCTTAGCCTGCTTGGCTCCATCATAAAACAAAGTGCAGATGCATCAGTGTGGTGGAGGTACTAATCTGTTTACTTCATTTTGTAACACAAATAAAACGTAACACTGAATATATAGGTGACAATGGCTTATAGTTTAATTGATGCAATTACTCTTAATTCAAGAACAGATTAATTCTCAAAACACAAGTGTCATTTTACTATTATTTATTTAGTATTTAGTATTACTACTTGGTTGAAAAATAGTTTGTAGCAAATGATTGTCTAGCAGTAACTCTCTAACTATCACCAATTCATATTTGCTGTTATGATTATCTGGTTGGATTTAGATACGTTGTTGTTTGTTTTTAACATGGGAGGACAAGGAAAACTTTTTACAAAAAACATGTCAGTTAACATGTCATTTTTCACATGTTTGACGATTTACTGACACAAATAAATGCTTTTATAATTTTAAAATTAATAAATTTTTTTGGCTAGTTGTTGAAAAACTATTTCCAGGGCAATCTTTTTTGCCAATAACTATTTATGAACTAATCTTCTCCAACGAAAACTCTGAGTAGTGTTATCATTTTACACAACTTCCTTTGTTTCTGACAAAATCCATTTCAAGTCTTTCCTTGTTCTGTGATAGTGTTGACATGCTTTCCTTTTACAAGTTTGAGCAGAACGGAACCCTTAGGCTGGCTCCAGTGAGTCAGTCCTGGAAGTGAAAAATGAATGATTAGTGAAATATATATTACCACATATATGTCTGTCAAATAGCATGCAGAACAATCATCCATACGACACACTAGAATCTCTGCTTTCTCTCTGTCGGGTGTCCAAAAATCTTCTCTTCATTTAGTGAACTAAGCTTATTAATGCCAAGAATGGGAAATCCTCAGATAGCTTAAATCATAATAAAATAAACTGCAATTAATAAAAATACAGAAAACAAAGATCCATTAGAGAGAAATTCTTACAAATAAACACTGAAGGCAAACTAAAACATTAACAATAAGGTTGTACTAATAGTAGAGAATTAACTAAACAAAGAACACCACAATTAACTTAACTAGATACACATGAAATACCAGGATGTGAGGAAAACCAACAAATGCTGCAACAAAGAACTCAGGGACAAAAGACATTAGGAGAGAAGTTGAAAAGCCAAGACAGGTTCAAGGACTTAACTCCTGATCAACAACTAAAACTAAGATACTGTTCAAATCTATATAGGGTGCAGACAAAATATGGCTTAGAGCTAAAACACAGAGAGCCAGGACTAAATAGCAAGTGTAAAATAAATATATGATCACAAGGAGCACTCAACGTAACCCCACAGCCGTTATTGTTTTTTCTTGCACTCTTTTATTGATGTAAAGTGAACCTTGCTGTGTATGGTGACCTGCGCTTCGGTGTATCTTCATGTCGGACCGGCTGCATAATGGCGAGGTGATTAGCACTAGACCAGCTCGCCATGGGGGAATTCATGTACTCCTCGTATCTGTTTTTTTTCTCTGTTTTTATAATATAAAGTATCAAATTCACTTATTTGCATATTTTTATGTTGTGGAAAGGTCAAATTATGATAAATTAGGTCAGTATAACCGCAGGATAATGACTGTAACAATCTATCTAGTATTAACCTGGCCCTAGACAGACTAAACAATGATCATTCTATTTCCTGAATTAATTCTTAAGTTAACCATATATTTATCTATATATTGAGCCTACATTAATTTTACTTTACACTGTGTACAATCCACATTAGGCTTCTTATTTGTGAAGCTGTTTTGGAGTATTTGTAAAAAAAGCACTATAACAAGACAACGTAATTGATCGGTTGATTGATTCATTGATTGATTGACTGGTTGATTGATTACACAAACAAAACATATCTACAAATTTAACCTTGGAAGTAATGTAAAGTAAAGTAAAATGTGTAATCTTAACTAATCACATTTTCCAAGTTAACATTGCATTTCTTGGGAAGTCAGTGAGTAGACATTTATTGTGTACACCTTTGCAATCTGCTCACTTTCAGCTAAATTAGAATAAAAAAGGCCTCTGCCCCACAATACGTGCAAATGCAAAGACTGTTATTAACCCAGCATGGAGATGCAAACGACCCTCTGATTGTGTCGTTGTCACTGTAAATAACTGGGTGTGTGTGCCCTGAGACAGCTCCAGGAACATCATTACTTTGTCTGACGTAACACTCCTCTTCTACTCCAAGACTATTGAGAGGTATGGAAACTTCCTTTTGTTATGTAGAAATCATGTAGCAGTTCCCAGGAAGATCTCTGATTACCTTTGAGATCAGGTCACTTCAGCTGCATTCATCCATAGAGTGCATCTGGATCAAGGTGTCAGGAATTTTAATTTCAAGCTTGAATGATTATATCATCTATTTAAACAAGATCAGTGGCTTGTCTTATTAGCAATATGTATACATTTAATTGATGTGGAGTCCCATAGCAACATTCACTTTTTATTAAAGAATTAAATAGATTTAATAAAGAAATAGCAGTAATTTCTAAACACCTTTTCTCCCATCTGTAATGCCAGGTTCCCAAGGAAGCATTATTTGTTTCATCTGACTTCCTAGAAAGAGAGTAAAAGACAGGAGTAAGAGAATTTCATGTTACAACGTACCAACACAAATTTTGATATGTTTTTCCTTCAAATTTCTACTTCTGTTCTGTTGTCACCAAGAGAAGAAACACTATGTCTTCTTCTCAAGCATGCTATACATTTGCTCACATCTAATTTATTAACTATATCTAATTAATATTACTTAATTCATTATTAATTAATATTAATACCAGCAGCTGTGGTCCGGTGGATAAGGAGATCGACTTGTGATCTGAAGGCCGCAGGTTCAATCCCCAGATCCACTGAGTTGAAGGTGGTTTGAGGGATGAAACACTTGCTCTCCCATCTTCAGCAACCACAGCTGTGGTGCCCTCGAGCAAGACACCAGTTTCCTGACTGCTCCCGGGCGTCGCAGCCATGGCTGCCCACTGCTCCGGTGTGTGTTTGTTCACTGCTGTGTGTGTACACTGGGATGGGTTACAGGCAGAGCACTAATTCCAGGTAAAAGCCAGGTCACTTTCACTTTCACTTTAATCACACTATCCAAACATTCAATCCTCTCCTTTATAAGTTGACTTGTGCACTTTAAAACAATTTTCAACAAAGTTTCTTTGAAATTATTGCACATTATGACATGAGGAGAGAGAAAAGGTTAATTAACAGTTTAGAAAGCATATCCCCTGGGTTCAATCACCAATGGCAGCTTCTATGTTAATACATCCAAGAATCTCTACAAGACACTAAATGTGGCTATTTCAACTTCTATGAGCAATCTGAGTTAGACTTTGACTGTGTAATTGGATATTGCCTCTCCCTACTGTAAGTCTCTTTGGGCAAAAGCATCTGCCAAATGTATAAATAATCATGTAAAATAAATGTAAAAGATGAGTAAAAACAGTATGTGCAGATAATTGGATAGATATTGATCCTAATTGTTCAGCTAGATACAGATCAAATCGTACAGGTCCTTAGATTTATGTATCTAAAAATTTGCATCTCTCTCACTCTCTATCTTTCCTTGTCTCTCTTAGAGCTTTGTCATCAGTTTCCCTATATGAACTATTCTCTTCATCTTCATCGTATAAAGTCTTCCTTCTGTTCTAGTCTTCTTTGCACATGGACAGAACCCCTGACTCACCTTGCTTCATTGTCCTTGACTCCTAGGCTGCACGATTCCCAGGCGCCACAGTTTTATGGATTGGGTGCTCCATCGAATCTGTCTGGTTCCATCCTGCATCTGTCCCTTTTCCTCCAGCTTTCTGTGCAAGAAACTTAAGAGCTATTTTCATTATTTCAAGGCACATTAAACTCTGCTCCATTATTTGTGATTGTCTCAATAAACCTTCTCTTAAAATGCCATTATTGTAGTGGGTTGATTTAAGGTGCGTTTTGTGATTGTTTATTAATAAAATAACTCATTTGACCTTGTCAGAACCTAAATAAACTTCACAAGGTTAGGTTTCAAAATCAGGACAAAGATCTTATTGGTTTGATCTCAAATGGCAACATTCTTTCTATAAAATAATACTGTAGCTCATGAAATTCTTAAATTTTTCATCAGTTCCCGTTGTAGCATCCGGTTATGTCATCAAATTATATCTTTGGTTTCTCCAGATCCTCTGTACAATACAAGTTTATCTTCATTATTCTCTCCTTGCAAACAAAATGAGTAAACTACAGTAATGACATTAAACTATGTCAAAGAGATAGGACAGTGGTGGAGTCGGTCATCCTCTGCCGTTGTGGCCCTGGGCAAGCCACTTCAGCTGCATGGCCCTGTATGGATGTGTTTGATTTGTGGGTGGTTTTGGTAGTGGTCAGGAGGCCGTAGGCTTGGAGTGGTAGCTACGAACTTTCAGACTGCCCCAGGTAGTTGACAGCTAACCAACGTAGCTTATCACCACCAGAGTGTTAATGTGGAGTGAAAAAATAATGCAAATTGTAAAGCGTCTTTGAGTTCTGTAAGAGCGCTATATAAATTGAATGCTTTATCATTATTCATTGCCTGATAAAATACCTGATAATACCTGGTAAAACTCAGCCTCCGCGCTACATAAATTACAGTTAGTACAGAACGCAGCTCATAAGAACAAAGAAATATGATCACATTACACCGGTTCTGTGCTCTCTTCATTGGCTTCCTGTAAAATATCGCATCGACTATAAGATACTGCTTCTTGCCTTTACAGCCCTGAATGATTTGGGCCCGGCCTACCTGAGCAGTCTCCTATCATTATATGTTCCGACTCATTCTCTTTGATCATTGATTAGGATTGAGGATTGAGTAGGATTACTGGCCATCCCGAAGATTAGTAAATCAACCAGAGGGCGAAGAGCTTTCTCATATAGATCCCCAAAGCCCTGGAACAAAACCTTGGATGGTGTCCGGGGCTCAACTATTCTCATAGAGTTCAAAACTAGATTAAAAACATATCAGCTTAAACTAATTTTCGAATAACTTGCTCCTTGTATGTGTCCAAACAGATATGGTGCCTGAGCGCTGTAAACATACAATGTGGTTCAATTAACCAATCTAACCTATCTCCATCCTTTATCACAATTACTGCAGCTGATGTTAATCACGTGTTTGTTATCTGTGTTATATTATTCTATACATAACTTAGAATTACATGTTTTTTTTGCTTCTGTTTTTTTTTTGTTTATTGTTTTTTCTATCTTAAGTTCAGATATTCTTTATGCTGGGGAGGAGACTAAAGGTCGCTGGTGTCTCGTGAACCTCTTATAGGGAATTCATATTTACCCTACTTCATTCACACCTGGACACCTGTTAAGCTGCTTTGAAAGCAACTGCTAAAAAGTGCTATATACAAACATATTGATTGATTAAAAACTCAATGAAACATTTGCACAACCTTTTGTCTAGTACTGCTGTTTTATGTTCCAACCCAGTTCAGAGGGAAATACCAACAATATGATTACTAAATGTGTAATTAGGTGTGTTTAGTTAAGGTTGGAGCAAAACTGTGCAGGGCTGTGGCTCACCTGAAATTGAGTATGAGGCCCAGGTCTATCCTTTGGATTGGTTTTATTTGATATGATTAGGAAATATGATAAGTCCCATATGATAAAGTTTACTTGGCTCAGCTCTGGCTAACTCAAAGCGCTATTTGCCCCAAACACCACAACAAATTATGGAACTGGAGGCATCTGGGAATTTACGGACCCTTGCATGAAAATTATTTTAGATCCATGCTCACACAAATCACACATTCACGCACACACAATCCTCATTACGGACCAAACTATGAGTTTAGTCTTTCATTTTATGAATTTGATACAATTTAAAATGGTTGAATCAATGTGATTCAGCCCCAACCGTTTTTTTTTCAAATGAATAAATCATGAATAAATCAAATAAAAGGGACATGCTTAATTTATACCATTGCAAAAAACATTGAAAGTTGTTTTATACAGAAATATATTATTAACAAGGCTTCATCTCATGATGATCAGTATGAAAAGTATTAATAATTTAGACCAATATTGCTAATGTGTGTACAAAAGACGTAATATACGTAAAATAAATGTGACAAAATGCAAGTTTTTGCTGACTGTGTTTATGGAGCTTGTCTCAAAAATAAAGCAGATTTGAGTTTTGAAATATAAGATAATAAAAAGATCTTTAATACTTGTAGAGTGAATATTTTGCTATCAAATTAAACCACATGTTCATAAATCATACAAGGTCAACATCTGTAATCTTATAGAAAAATACGCTTTTTTTGTTTTTTTGTTTAAAAAGCTGCTATTGTTAAATTTCATGAAGTTAATGTATTATAGTTTTCAAACAATTTAGCATTAGCCCTTCCGACAAAAAAGTTAATCTGTTTAAAATAACACATTAGGTTTTAATTTAACAAATCAAGCCTCGATTTTGCCCAGTTTTATTCGACTTTTGCTGTAGTTCATTCGTATTATTTTAAAATATCAATAGAAACACACAACCATAGTCGACAGAAACCACATTTAGCGAGAAGTCTAATAAAGAATAAGGTAAAACAATTTGTTTAATTTGCATTAAAAATACCTTTGATGCGTGCCTCAAGTCTCGCGAGATTTTAGTTTGAACTGAAATGTGAGGAGAGAGAGAAGCAGACGCTGAGTCGGATGCCAGTGAGTCAGTGTGAGCGAGACGAGCAGGACGGGACACGGAGCGGCCCCAGTTTACTTTACTTCGACATAACAACTCCCACAAGTATCTGCAGTCGAACCCCGCACGTGGACTTTTTCTTTAATTACCGTCTCGTGGAATGAAATGTTTTTATGTGGATGACTTGAAAGGTGAGTCGTTGGTTTGTTTGCTTTCAATATAGGCTAGTTTGACGGTTTGGCTAACGGTCGTGTGCTTCGCTCTCACGTCTGCTCGCGCTGGTTAACGTAAAACGTTCGTTTTTCACGTTTGTGAAGTAAAAAGCAACACCAGAACGAACTCTATACAATGACCAATCATGTAGTAGATGTTTTAGAAAAATAGCTTTAAAGGGCCTGTGGTGTGTCCGACATTAGACCGTACCCCAGGCGTGTGTCGTTAGCCAGCTAACTTTTCGCATTGTCCGTTTGTTTCTGTTAACTTCACACTCCCTCCTCTGTAACCAGGAAGTCTGGCCAAACTAATTATTTCGTAAATTGACACCCAACCATCCATTAACAACATAACGTTAACCGATAACGGCATGTAATAGTTCTATCAGATCTCACAATCATTTTACGGACTCTGAGTGTACTGAACGTGTTAGGGATCGCTTTCGCATATTTTGGACGGGCTAGCTTCCTGGCATGCTTGAACACGTAACGTTACGTTTGCTTAAAACAAATAACGTTATATACCCGACCGAAAACGAGGAAGAAAATGTCTTCTTGTCTCCGCTTCCTCCAGAGTTTGTTGTGGTACTAAAATATTTAGAATGAGCAGAGTATATTTTTGTTTTTGGTACGGTGGGTAGTGAGGCTTTCCCAGACTCGTTTCTGTTTCAGATCTAATCTCTGAACTGTTGGTCAATTCCAGAGTATTTTCAGTTTCCACATCGAGACGTTAGTCACTCCTTGAGATAACAACTTCTTCAGATAGTTTCACAATGATTACTAGGTTATTATTATTTATTTAGTTTATGCCATGTTGATTTGTGACAAGTTTGTGTCTAGGTCTGTGTAGACAAATTTAATTTGTTTTGATGGAACAACTGCTTTATAACTATTTTCTCTTTAGTAAGTAACCATTCAGTTGATTTTACATTCTTTTAAATCAGACTTTGGTCTGTGTAAAGTAATGGTCTGTGTTTTGGAGCTATGTTAAACAAACTAATTCTGGGAGAGAAGGGTGAATTGTGTTCAGACTGCTGCCTGAAGGGACACAAATCACACATAAAAATTGTAGATTTTTTTTGCTCTCATATGCGATCTGTGATGTTTTCAGGACAGTCTTAACAGCTTAATTCTGATTTCTTTCAACTCAATTCATGGTCGCGTTCATATGTGGTCCTGAATATGAAAGATACTCAGTCTGAACAGCCAGGTTGAATTTTATTTGACTTTAACGTCATTGTATGGTAATCGTTTTTCTTGGCATTAACTGGAAGTTAAACAACAATCATGGCTGAGGAGGGAGCCAAAAGCCCTAAGTGGAAGGAAAGTGAATTAATTAAATTAATTTTAAGTTAATCATTATTTTTCTTCTTCTTGGTGTGAAATGAACTTGAATAAAGCCACAAAATCTTCTTCAATTGCATTCTCGTTCATGCTTGCTTTAGTTTTGATCAAAGCCATTTTCTACACTTTTGCCCCTCAGCGAGCTGGCTTGTGTTCACACACAGGACAAATACAAGTTGCATGTTGTATGTAATGTGAACGAGGACACAAATAAATCGGAGCATTAAGACCAGCATGCAGTCTGAACACAGCCTTAGTTTCATCACTGCTGTTAAAGGGGAATTTGTGGATTATTTAAAACATTTAATAAAAGCAGACGCAATCTGGTGAATTCCAATCTTGTTAGTTGGTAAAGAGAGATGGAATATTCTAGTAGAAAAAACATTTAGATAGCTGAAAACATTATGTCAAGGACAGAATGAGAATGTGTAAGAAGCTTGGATGTCAACATTCTCTTAGTGAATTTAGTGAGTGGACATCTGCCCTAATGCAAGTCGATCATCAGGGTCCTGCTGAAATTCCTTCTACACCATGGCAAATTTTTCAAAGAATGTACAGTTATTTTCATAACCACTGTTATCCAAGAGGTGGAAATATGTTTTTAAAGCAGTTTTTGTCTTTTTAACTTGTCTGTCAATGAGAACCTTCTCACTTCAAGAGTCAGCTTCAACTGGGCAGACAAAGAATTCCTGTTTTGTCACTTCCTTTCAATTCCACCAAATTTATTTGATGTTTTAACATGCATGGATTGGTCTCAGTTTTCTTAAGACTATTACTGTGTCCATTTACTCTCCTGTACAATGCATGTTATTTATTTATTCAGTATTTTGATTTATGTAAATTATTCTGTCCTGCTGCTAGTTGTGATAAAGCACTCTGTTTACAGCAAGCACAGGGATTTTGTTGTTCATTGTTGTACCATACCTTTTTCAAACCTCCATGTACAGAAATGAAACCTGTATACAGTTACACCCCCTAGGAATTATATAATTCATACAATATATATCCTTGTCTTTTGTCAAATATCATGTCTTGTGAGATTTTTTTTACGTTTGAGCCTAAGACGAAACCAAGTTTGCCACGGGACAGTTATTGGAATGGTAATTATTGTCTCCATGATCACAAACCAGAAGAGCAAAATTCTGATTAAGTTCTGAGAGGTTATACTAGTTTGACATGTTTGTTTTTTGCCCTGTGTACAAATTCCCTATGATTTTGTCTTGACCTTAATTAAAGTCTTGGGCTTTTTTTCTCTGAGTCGTTAGAGGACAATGCAAGCTTTATGCCTGGTCTGGAAGTACCATGCAGTCAGGTGGCTAACTAAACACATGCTGAACAGAGCTAATAAGATTTTGTGTGTTTTGAAGCCCAGACAAGCTTCCAAATGGCAAGTCATGTTTTGCTAATACCCGTCCTAACACAGTACATTAATTCCTCTTGGAAAAATGTTCTGCAACATTAAAATCTTGCTTTGAAAGGCCTGTTGTGGATAGCCTCAGGTGTTCCTTATAACACAATGCCTGATGTTTTTTTTTTTTTGCAGAGATGAATTTGTGAATTGTATTTGTAGATTGTCATTTCAGTTTTAAGAGGCTTTTACACTATTGATTGACTGGAGAATTTTGTCTGAAGTAGTTGTTATTGGGTTTTTTGAAACAGTTACTAGTCTTTTCTATAACCTTTTATTCAGTCTTTTTGCAGGCAATATGCTGTAAATAGAAAACAAGACTCTTCTAAAGTAGAACAACCACAAAATGGTTATGGTTAAATGGGAGATACAGTTTTTACACCATTAGAGTGTAAAAACCATTAGAGGTCATATTTTTATAGAAAAGTGTATCCTTTTTGTATGATAACCATGTAAAGCCACAACAAATCCCTTTACTGCCACAAACCGATTGATCAAACAAGTTAGAAAATGCAACCATTCGGGTGCACCAACTTTTTAAACCTGAGTACAAGTACAGATACTTTTTCTCAGGTTCTCACCTATACTAAAAACAGTTAAAAAATTTTTCGGGAAGTTGTGTTTTGCAAATAATAATATATAATTTTAGCACAGCTTCTCTGTATTTTTGAGCAGCAGTTTTTCATCCCTCGTTTGATCAAGTTTTAAATTTTTTATTGAAGGACTTGTATTGTAGCTACACCTCCTTTTAATATTTTCAGAGTGATGTTTGCACCCTGCGATGTGTGTGTTGTCTCCATTCATTAAAAAAATATTATTAAAGTATTTTCACATGATATCGGTCTGTATCATTGCATGCCTAATAACCATACTGTTTTTCTAACTTGATAAACTCCAACTCCAATACAGTTAACACAATTTCTGTCCAAAAGAGTTGAATGATTGATTTTATAAAAGGCAAAATGTGACTTTACAGTTTCTTTCAAGGAGCAAGAGGTTGGTGAATATCACAGTGCACCTAAGTGCAAAAAGTCCTACGAATTAGGGTAGACCACATGCTTGATGATAGTCTAAACCAGACATGTGCATACTACGGCCCGCGGGCCATATACGGCATGTTGGTCTTTTTAATCCGGCCCGCCAACCATCTCCCAGTTATATCAAAATATAAACCTTGTTCATTTACTTTCCCCTGTAATGCCCACATTTCCCCAATGGGGGCGCGCTTGAGCATTTGCCCCCTCTTCTTCGCGGTTAAGCTTTTCCCTGAAGAAGAAACATGTTACAGCGTTTAAATCTAAGCTCGTTTTATTCTCCAGACAAGTTGCGAACGCATCCTTCACTCATTTCACCACACTTGACACTCAGAAAGACGCGACACGATACAGCAAATCACTGGATGACCTGCACAGAGAATTCAGTCGCTGGTTCTCTGATTTTGAAAACATTGAAAAGTCACTTCAGCTCGTGTCTTGTCCCTTCTCACAAGACTCTGAAACAGTACCACATGAGGCGCAATTAGAACTGATCGATCTTCAGTCTGACGCCATCTTGAAAGAAAAGTTCAACACTCTTAAACTTAACGAGTTTTATGCTTCACTGGACGAAGCCACCTTTCCAAAACCTACGGAGGACGGCACAGAAGATGCTAACCTTGTTTGGCTCGACCTATGTATGTGAGCAGACATTTAGTGTTATGAACATGAACAAAGCCCGTCACAGATCCAGGATAACTAACGAACACCTCGGATCTATCCTGAGAATCGCCACAACAAAACTTATTCCAGACTTTGATGCACTGACAAAACTGAAACTGATGGGGGTTTTCCTGCTGTGTTTTTAAACTGAAATGTAATTAAATTAACCATTAATGATTAAAAGGTCAAATCCTGTATGTAATTTATATAACACTCCATCCATCTGTTCTTGGCTCAGCCCCTCTTTCAAATTTTAGAACTCATTGTGGCCCGCGACTCAAAAAGTTTGCCCACCCCTGGTCTAAACCCTTGTCTGGTGAGAATAATGTTTGTCATGTCCGAGCTAGCTCCTTGCTCTCACACATGAATATCTAACAAATAAAATATCTTTAATTTGCATTAAAATTATTGAAACACATCAACAATGCTGCTACATCAGAATATTACACTTGCAAGATTGTGTCTCTCTCTCAGCCTGGTCACACCTTTTGTTGCATCACATGAGTGTTTCACTTTTTTATATATTTTATTTTGGGTGGTGAGAGAATATTGCTGCCAAACTCAAGCAAAGTGAGCTAATGCGGTGACTAACAAAGGCTACAAACAATCTATTTGCCTTATTTTCTCTTTGTTGAAGATTGGTTTTAAATTGTAGGCCCATATACACAAATGTTTCATTTTCATGTATACACTCTCAAACAAACTCACTTACATTTAAAGCAAGTCTGAATTTAGCCCTCATCAATTTAAGCTAAATCTTCTTGTTGAATGACTTGGGAAGTCCAGCTGAACTAGTCGAGTCTGGATCAAATGCTGACGTGAAGTCCTAATCTCCATCCTCCATTCAGGACACAAGAGTGAAGCCCTCTATAGATTAGCTACTCAACCCATAACAGCATTAACACGATCATTGACAAGCTAGAGTTTGATAATCCTCAGTCTAGCATTATATTATTGGGGCTGGATAGCCCACCCCAGGCCCAGCCCTCCATTCATAGAACTTGTATTATTGTATTATTTACATGATTCTAATCTTTTAATGATTTCAGACAGTATTAAATAAGGGAATTAGTCTTAAATAAGACTAGAGTTAATGATCATACCTGTGTTTATGTAGGTGTGTTATTTATGTAGACGAACCAATTTGGGGTTTTTAGAATAAATTATAAGGGGTGTTTTCACGGGTTTGTAATCTGAACGTGAAGTTAGGCCATGTTTATTGTTTGCCAATGTCTATGTATCTCAGCATGTCTAATTTGTTTCTTCTATGTGTACAGACTTTTAATATTTTGCAATGATGTATGTTGGTTGGCGGTTGCTTGAGATGGTGAGCAGGTTTAAAATTGACCCAACATTCTCCATCTTAAAATTAGCTGCCATATTATGGAAAAAACACATTTTCAATCAAAATTGGATTATGTTTATGCACTTTTTGCTATGGAGGGAATATTGTGTTCTTTATTTTGAAATAATTTGACAGAGGTTCTCTTTTTAAGATCAAATTCTCAACATCGTTCAGTTACAAAAATATATATATATTTTTAAATACAAAGTACCTACCAGAGGAAATTTATAGTAATGAATTTAGACCTCAATTCACGTAAACTTGGGTTCATTAATCTGACTTTTGTCCCAAGATATTTGTGATAAACATTCTCCCAGACAATGTGAAGACTCTGGGAACAGAATGAACAGGGGCATTAACCACCAATAGTACTCAGAGTGAACGCACAGGATACCATGCTATTTTTGTTTTATTATGTCTCCGACAAGCGCCACCTACTAGCCAGAGGTCATTCTGCTTTGTAAATATTGTATAAGGTTCATTGAACACTGTTGGTTGTAGTTTCACCTGTCCTAGTTAAGTGTATGTTGTTTTTTCCATGTTGTATGGCTTGGAATGGATGGATTAAACCGATCTTGAATAAGCCTTTTATTTTAGCTGCTCAGCTGACAGCAGTTTGGAAAGCAGCTCAGGGCTTGAGGATTTGTGTCGACACAACATCTGATCTGTAGCATTGTGTAAAGTGTAAACATTGAAGTTAACATTCAACGTGGAACATGTTCAGTGCTTAGGATGTTACATGGTGGTGTTGTTATTAGATTAAATGTCATGATAAAGAAGTTTGTCCTCAGAAGAATGCTTTAGGAAATTGCTTTAATAAGCTCATTACCAAAATCCCACTGCATTCTATACACATGGCTGCTTGTCTTGGGCCACATGCAGAACCCTTGCCAGCTTGTGAGAAGTATGTATGTAGGGAAGCAGCTGGGACAGTGGCAAACACTCTGTGTCTCTCCTGCAAGCATAATTACTAATTGTGCTGATGAAGAAAAGCCTATTTGGTCTCTTGGTGAACACATAAACACAGAGCAGAACTCAGGCTCACAAAATGCCTGGCTGCTGACATCATTTCCTCCCAACTCTCAACTGACTAGAAAAGGGACGGAAAGCAGAAAAATGGTGGGAAAATAGGAATGGAATCCTTTATATGGTGGTGGCGTCCCCACCCTGATTGTTACTTCTGCGTTTTCCCCCTCTTAAACTGGATCGGAATAAACTTCTGCAGCTTTGCTAGTTTACATGTTTGCTTAGAGTTAGACATGACTGTATAGTGGTCACATAAAGCTGGTAATGTCTCGCTCATGTGAGCTGCTGTTTTAGGAGTCAAATGGTTTCCATATGAGAGAAATGGGATTGTTAAAGCTACATTCAAAGGAAGCTATTTTTTGTGAAAGGGGTGTTGACTTGAGACTTGCTAGACACAAGGAAACTACAGACTTTCCATAGACAAGATGTGTGTGTGTCTATATATATATATATATATATATATATATATATATATATATATATATATATATATATATATATATATATATATATATATATATATAGACACACACACACACTATGTGATAAGAATTTTTGAAAAGGCATTAACTATGTTTCTAGTAAAAGTGATTTTTTTTGAGCAGTGTGAGGATGTGTGAAATGAATCATGTCATTGTTAACTTGTATATTATTATATAACAAAACTTCTAAACTTATTTTGAATTGTTTAGGCATTTATTCAGCAGCATTTTAAATTGAGAGCCTATATAAAATGTCCATCAAAGTTTTGTGTTTTTTTTTTTTACAGTTAGCTGTCTAACCTTTACAAAAACAAAACTACTTCAGAACAGACCATGTTTGAAATTACATTTTTGAAGCTTTTCAAAAAGAACAGGACAATTCAATTTAGAAAATAAGAAAAAATAGTATACAAACATCTGGGACTAACCAGCTAAAATTAGATTTTAAACCCTGATTAATTATACATTGGTGATCCCTTTTAAAGAGACAATATAAATTCTGCGTGACATATGTCTTATTTTTAGGATTTTAATGAGTTGTTAAGTTGTTTGTGGTTTTTGCCAACATTTGTAGATTGGACGGATTATTTGGTGCCCTTGGGGTACATTTGCATTTGTGTACTGTAAAAACATTGACGCCCAATAAACCAGTGTGAAACTTTCTAAGCTCTTACTGATGTAATTATCACTCCCAGTGACCTCCTCATGAACCCTCAAGTAAACATAGAACTTCTGACTTTTGAGGCTAACATACAATGAGGAGTTTATTTTGTGTCAGTTTAGTTTAAGTCTATTTAGATTATAATATTCTGACAAAGCCACACTGTTTTAGGTGGTATAAAAAGACAACATCAAAGAGCTAATTGCCCCTCCACCTTGTGTTCAAATGTTCAAAAAAACAACGGGTTTTCCTAGAGTTACAAATTTGATGCGTGCTTGCACGTGTAGCCTTGGGGAAAATGAAGCATGGGAAATTGTCCATGATTATCTAGAAAAATGTGAGTAATGTTAACACATTGTGTCTGCCCTTGTTGAACAAGACTGTTGTGTTTTTAAAAAAACCTAATCTGTTTTAGACTGATGATCTTAAATTTTTTTTCATAGATGGGACTGTTTGTATCCTTATCAGGTCAGATTAAACCTATAGCAAAGAACACAATAGATCTTATCTTGTGTAGAGAGTCATGAATCATTCCTGTCTGTCAATGGTATTGTGACCATTGTCTCCAGAGTTTTTTTAAATGCTTAGAGAGAACAAGAGTGTGGTTGTAAATAACACTGAGCTTGCATGTTTTAATCTCAATCCTAAAAGCATTAGTAATATATTATTTAATCACATTTTCAATAGTTATTTGGCCAAGTTTGTACATTTTAGCAATTGCTATACAACATTATGTAAATATATTCATATGGTTTAAAATTGTTGCAAGGTACAAGTTATAGACACATCAAGCTCTTTCCAATTCTAAGTTTTAGTAATTTACAAGCTTTCATTTAAGTATACTATTTTTTATGTGACATATATAGGTCCGTTTGTTGAGTTTTTAAAAGTTGTAAAAGTTTAACTAGTCTCCCCCACCCAGACTGAAAGATATTGAGTTTGTTTACCTGCATGTTGGTCAACTGATTTGATGAGCAGATTTTTTATTCTATAAGTTTAAGTTTTCAATACTTTCACTTTTAACATTCCGGACACCCATACATCATGAGCAGGTATATGGATGGTGTATTTAATGCAGTTATGTATATTTTTTTTAGTTAGTATTATTATTATTATTATTTTTAATTTTTTTTCTCAAAAGCATGAACTTATGTTTATGCAGCTGATCATCAAAATCAAAACTTTGGTGCATTCAAGAGGACTTCAAGGAAACTAATATAAACAACAGTAGAGCCATTGTACTGATTTTTCTGTAAACACTGTAAAGCAGTTTAGTTTTTTCATCTTTTTGAGGGTCAGTTGAATTTTGTGTTCATTTGTAATGTTTTTGTTCTTACAGCTGCGACGAGTCTGTTAACTAAAGCCTAAAGGCCTTGGGGGTTTACAATTGGTTTTAATGATTGTTGCTATATCACTATGATAATTTGACAAAGCTTGTAAAGATGCCTCATGTAAAGCTGTAATGCTATTGGGACTGTGTGTGATCGTGTTGAAACGATTTTCTGTTGGCGGATGATTTGCTTCCATCAAGCAGATGAACAAGTGTCGTGGTGTGCTTTGACTGGAGAGTGTGAAGATACCAAGCTGGAAAGACCGTGTTTGTATTTGTACAAGGAGGTTGAAGTATTTCTGGTATGCCACAGAAGCAGCAGTGGGGCTTAGATCCTAGGACAGAACAACCAGTCCATATTAGCAAACCATTTTAGTGAAACGCCACTTTTAATTTGTGTCATGATTAAATATATTCAAGATAGTCTTCTAATCTCCTATGTGACTGAGCAATTTTGGGAAGCTTAAATCACATGCTTACCCACAATCTCCACTTTAAATGTCCTCGTTGTTAATTACAACTGTTGTATTACTATTTAGGGTTTTTGCTATGTTCTAAAAGAACATTTTTAATAAAGTTTTGAAGCAGACATCCTTGTAAATTACAATCCTATAATTTTGAGATGTCACACTCTCAATTGTCCCAATTAAGGAAGCATGCAGCATGATTTGTCTCTGCAGATTTGAGACCAAACTGATAAATGCTGGATCATTTTTTCAAGTGTTTTTGAAAGGCCCACAGGCAGGGCGTGAAACATTCATGCATATAAATGACTAGAAGATTCTTGATCTCTTTATTTGTAGGTTCCATATTTTATGGGTTTAACTGGTATGCTAGATATGTCCCTTCTTGTTTGAAAGCGGTAATGGTGTCGTACTGTAATTATTTAATTACAGTGAACTCACTTGTTTCAGCCTTTCTTCAAGTTTCCAGCGAGTCAGCTGTTGGTGAAAAGCATAAGTTTGCAGGCAGCAGATTTGTGTCTTGTTTTCACATGAAAAGAATTTAGCTTTAATTTCTCCAAAATGCCAGCTATACATCAGCATTGCTGTATTTGTTATTTCATTGTATTTACAGCAAAAACGGAAAGCTATGGTGATATGTGGATTAGTCAGTCAAATGTTTGCTGAGTAAACAGTATGATCGGTTTAGTGAACCAAAGAGGACAAAAGTAATGTTTGTCAAATATCTTCTATAAGATTTCTGGTTATTTTAGAGGATGAAAATAATGTTACCAGGAAACTGGAGAACTGTTGTAAACATCCCCCAAGTAACGTCATCATTCACTTGGCATTTTAATCCCTCTTCTTTTTTGCCTGTTTTATTTTAATATAATGTCATAAAAATGCATTAATTTTGGATTTAAGCTGCACTGGAAAATCATTTTATTTAGATTTACTCATGGATGCAGTCAATAGTTACATGTCCAGCGTCAACAATATAATATTACAATATGTTAACTTGATTCTTCTAACTTAATCAGTAGTTTAATCTAGCTACTCAAGCTGTTACACTCAGTTTGTTGCAAAAGTTGTGCAAAAAGACCTTTTCGTAATAGTCTTGTAGTTTTTGTACGATGAGCTGCTAGCACCAAGCACAGATTTGTTTGGAACCAAGTTAGCTAATTATGAGGTTTACCAAGAGTTGTCAGATGTTCCAGGTGATGCTTACTGCAGAGCCCAATGAGTGGAGTCTAAGCTCTTTCTTCCACTTTAAAGTTATTATTTTTCTAGTGAGACATTTGAGTGCATCTAACATAAGGAGGAGTTAAAGGTTAATCACTTGTTGCAGCGACCTGTACTGAAGGCATGAACTCAAACGGAAAACGCTTGAGCTCATGCCGTCCTTTGGGCTCTGCAGTGAGGATTCTCAGATACTTGGACAGAAGACTCCTCCAGTGTCATAGTATTTTTCAGTTTGGAAGGTAGGATTTATATATTATAGCATATTTCATTTTAAAATTACAAAAACATTTTAGTATAAAGTGTAAACATGCTCACAGAATAAAGCTGCTATCCACTTAAAGTCTAAATTCACAAATGTGAACATAAAATTGCTTTAAACTACAAATACGATAAATTTTTTCCTCATCCGCCCCTGCGCTGCTTTGGGGTATGTAAAGTGGCTTTTAGGATTCCATTATTTTCACAAGGGCTTCTGCATTCCAATGTGTTAGTTGAGGCATGTGTCTCACTCAGTTTTGTGTCTGTTTGTCTCACAGATCAGGTCCCGCCCGGCGACTCCAAACTGACCCGTGTGTCCCAGCTTGAGTTGTCTGACTCCAGAGACCAGCTTGCAGTCAGCTCATCGCCATGTCTTAAAGGATCACGCTCCCCACTGAAAACCCTGTCCCTTTTTCCCTCTTTCTCTCCTCCCTCCCCCTCCTCTTCCTCCTCCTCCTCCCCTGCTCTCCCTTTAGAAGTCTCCCAGTCCTTTGGAAACCATAGTGCCTCCTTTGGAGAAATGAGTTTGCAGCAGCAGGGGTCCGAGAGGGACCTTCCCTCTGCCGCCTCATCTGTCAGCCTTCCCTCTGTACGGAAGACACCTAAGAAGCGGCGCATTTCACTGCGCTCACTGTTCCGCCGCCACTGTGGGGATACAAAATCTAGGAAATCACGGGCTCTTGCTGCTGGTGTGGATGGTATTGCAAGTGTGGAAAGTGTACATTCAGAAATGTGTCAGCAGCAAGATCATAGCTCTGTGCTTTCAGCCGCTGGTGTAGCCTACACTTCATCTTCCTCCTCCTCAGTCTCAGCTTCCACATCTGAGCTGCTGGAGTGTCCCCTATGTCTGCTTCGCCATACCAGAGACCGGTTCCCTGACATCATGACCTGTCATCATCGCTCCTGTGCTGATTGTCTTCGCCAGTACCTTCGCATTGAGATCTCCGAGAGCAGGGTCAACATCAGCTGCCCAGAATGTTCGGAGCGATTCAACCCCTATGACATCCGTATGATACTCAATGACCGAATACTCATGGAGAAGTACGAGGAGTTCATGCTGCGCCGCTGGCTGGTGGCCGATCCAGACTGCCGCTGGTGCCCAGCTCCGGACTGCGGGTAAGTCCAACTTTATTGGGTTTTTTATATTTTACACTTCAGATACTTTATTTGGCTTATTTCCAAATGAACTGTTTCCAACCAAAAGTAGGCCAAACATGTTTCCTGGTCTAATCGTTTTCCACAAATAACAAAGCTAGCCTATAACCTATAGTCTCTCTCAACTCCATCTTCCCTGCAGTTGCCTAATTTTTCTCTTGCTTTTCTGCTGGGAAGCTTGAGTTACACAAAGTATGACATAACTTGTTGAAAAGACAGTTTGCAGCCAGACACAATGAGAGATGGGACGTTCTCACTTCTTGTGTGACTTATTCCCTTGTCTCAATTAATTATGCAGGCAAAGTAGATTGTGATGCTCACTGGTGTATATTATAAATCTGAAATTGGTTTACTTTAACTTCAAATATAGTTATGACAAACCTTACACACAAAAAACATTTAGCAGCATCATAGCCCTTTTCACACATTCTAATAATGATGCCGCAAAAGATTACAGTAAGTAAATGGTCAGCAAATCCCCATCGTTCCTTGCAGTGCTTCAAACGATATCGGTGCCAAAATGTTGCCTTTACAAAAGCTTCGAAATTATGCCAGATTTTTATTGAACAAAAAATGTAATGCTTAAAATGTAACAATATATTTAATGTTTTTATTTATATATATATTTATATATATATTTATGCATGCATACAAAACAAATTTAACAGTTCAAATTGTTTTTAGTATTTTAACTTAATAATAACCTGAGGAAACGCTGCTGCTGTTGTCATCGTAATAAGTGGGTTACTGTTGGTGATCGGTATGACTGAAGCTGGGCTCAGCACGGACATTACTAGAAATTAGGGATTGATCCCACACCAAAAGGGTCAGTATCACTGACTGTCACTTACTAATATTAATAACAATTAATCATTTCAGTAGTACACATAAACAGAAATTATTTATTTACATGAAACCTAAAATAGATGGTATTTTTGCTCTCAGCTTATAGTTAATGGGTTTATAAATTGGTTTACTTTTTATTTTACAAATGTAAAAAAACAAAGAAATAAACATGTAACTGCATAGTTTAATGGAAGATATTTAAAACTGATAACCAAAATGTATTTTAAATACAGATATTTAATTAATAAATACCAAATTCACATGATTATTCACACCGGTAGTGTTGTTCGACAGTGGTCGAACAGTAAACACTGTGCATTCCAGTTTCCTCTGTGTGTGTTGTTAAATTTGATGTAATTCCTTCTTTACTGCTGTGAAACAGTTGTGGCACGTTGCGGTGTTGAAATTATTTTGTGTGTAATGTAGTCACACTTTCGACCGTTTTGATTCAGGCATTTAGTTTAAAGCGAGTTGTTTAGTTTATCAAGCTAAGCTAACAGACTATCACCTGCTTCCGTGTTCGTGTTCCTGCAATCGTGCGCTTTTCTTTGCTGTTGAGTTGTTAAAAGGGAGATAAGGGCTAGAGGAGAAAGGGACTTGCTTATTCATCGGACTATCTTCGTGTCCTTGTAACTTGACTGACGAATCGAATAAAGATGATGGGCACGGCTCTGACAGCTCAGGTTCTAAAGTGGCACCGAAATGGGTGACCGGTTTTCACATTCTGTTTCGGGCCAGTCCAAGCTGGTTCTAGAGGTACCAGTTCTGTATTGCAACCAGGTTTCGGTACCCAAGCTTAATGATAATATATGGAATTTATACAGATTAAATTTCTGTGATTTATCAGTGGTGGCTCAAGCCCTCCTTTAACAGTATTCAGCAATAATATAAGCTCCTGTTATTTTTAACTGTAATAAAGAATTGCGTTATACTGGGGCTATCAAACGATTAGAATTTGTGATTAAATCAATTACCAGGTTGGAGATAAATTGATCACTTTTAATTTGTCAGACATGGACTTTGCATAATCTGTTTTTACAGTATATTATTAGTTGTTTTATTGAATTACTATTGATCATGAAAAGTGCAGTATGATTGCAGTAAGCTTGAGTTTGGCTGTAAGAAAGCAACTGAATATATTGTTTAAATATTAAACACACTATTGAACTAGTCTTTAATCTTTTGACTTGTTTATAAATATTATATATATATATATATATATATATATATATATATATATATATATATATATATATATATATATATATATATATAAAAATTCATTACAATTCTTCAACTTTTTCCAACATTAATATAGATATATCTGTATCTTAATCAATTATTCATTGTGATTGAGGACTTAAAATTGTTGAAATGTTGATCATGCCCTTTAAAATGCTCTTTACAAGGGTTTTCTGATGTTCATTAACTTGTCAATCAATGATTGAGTTCTAAGTTAGCTCTTACAGTGTATGTGGAGCTTGCCTTTTGTTACAAGCGCACAAGTTTCTGGGTCAATCAAAGATTGTGGCATTTTTATTGTGTGTGATTTTCACCCATAAATTTTGCGAACTAATGTAAAGAAAAGTATATATGTATTTTTATATAGCTTAGCACTAAGCATGCACTAAACCGATGTGGCATGAATATGAAGTCGCTGCTAGCGTTTTGTATATATATTTTTTTTATATTTAGACTTACAAAAATGTTGTAAACGTGTACTTCCTATGTGTTTTTTTCTGTTAAATTTAACGTTTTAGAATTTTACTAGTTTACTATATGGTAACTGTTAGTCAGAATGCTGAAATTCAATGGATTTATTCATTGAACCTCTGTTTTGTTGATGTGCATGGTGTCGTCATTGCTAACATGCTGTTGCTATGGTATCATTGAGAGGAGCTTTCAATCAATCTCATATGCTTGGTTTCGTTTAAATGGGTGCTTGGTTTTGACTGCATGGCCGTGCTGTTGCCACAGCTGCTTTGTGTTTCTACAGCTGCTTCTGTCTGACTGTGTGTGTGTGTTTTTGCTTGTTTGTTGCCAGTTTGTTTGTGCTTGGACGTCATAGAAGTGCGAGAGGTTGTTTTTTTTGCGTGTGTCTGAGCATGTGTAAACTATAGAACTAATTCCAATGTGAATGTGTATTATCACATTCAAAGGTATGATGGGTTTTGAGTCAGCATGCCCTTTTTAATCTTTTTGAGTTCAGTACGAACCCACCAGTCTCAATGCTGTGGTAGTTTTATTTAAGGTAACCTCGATGCCGTCAACAAAAATCTAGCATATATGAGTCAGGAAAGTTTTTATATTATAATTGCTAAGTATTTTTTTTATGTAATTTAAAGCACAATATAGATATAGACAATATAGATTGATTCAAGAAGCGAGTCTGGTGAAGTAAAGCTACCTCAATCAGTCGGTGGGCTAATAAAATCCCTAATATTTTAGTTTTTGCTCTACTGAGTCAGAGCCAAACCTGTCTGGGACATCATGTGAAGTTGACACACACCAGAATAGTGATGTGATCGGTACTTTCAGTGCTCTGACACTAGTGTCACTGTCTATGTGAATGGGCTCCTTTATCAGGTCTGTGGATAGACAAGCACAGCATCTTCTCATGCTACACACTCATGGACTCTGTGCTGACCTGCACCCAGCTTTGTCTTGTTTGTTCATGATGGCGTAACCTTTTGAGTCACCTGTTTACTATGTTTGGTGCAATTCGTACTTGCAAACAGTCACTATGTGAAGACTGAGGTTGAAAAAACTAGGAACGATAGAAAGAACACATCTGAGCTAGTCAGTAAAGCATCAGTGTTCAAGGGGATCTCGGAATGAAGCCAAGAGCTTTTGAAATTAAAAGTTGAATGGATGTAGTTTAGTTAAACATTAATGTAATGTCTTCAATTCACTTAAAATTTGTTTTAGGACCAAAAACTATAAATCATACAATTACCACATTTCATCTTAAAATAATTGAAGTGATTCTCTAAAAAAATATTTTCTCTTTTAGAGAAAGAAAATATAAAAATAATTTAATGTTATTTTTGTATTCAATTACAATGTTTTATCCAAGTTAGCAAAGAAGGTGTTTTTTTTTACTGGTTACATGTGTTTTGCTGGTTTTCTTGCCCCAGTGAGCTCTTTGGCTAATTTTGTAGCAAATGATCTTATTTGATGGGACCAGTGTTGGGCAGTAACGCGTTATTAATAACCCGTTACTGCAATGCTGTCACTATTAGCAGTAACTAAGTAAGCAGAACTTTTTAAGTAAACTAACTCCGTTACCATTACTATCTGTTGCGTTAGTCCGTTACTTTGTGTTTCTATTCCTACTTCCTATTTCTTCTCATTGCGCATTGTAGAAAGAAGAAAGCTCATTTAGTGATTTGAGTACATCACTGGTTATTGACGAAGAAGAAAGGGTGTTGTGTGATTGGTGGTTGTTACTCGCCTAAATACTCACTGAGGCTGTGTTAAACGAGTGTGATCGGGGCGAGTCAAGGTGAGAGAAAAACCATAGACAGTATATAACATGCGCAACGTTTTGTGTGAATGGGAGAGCATTAAAAAAAATCACTTTCAAGTAACAAAAATGGGTTCAGAAAGGCGGTAGATGGATGTAGCTAATTTGCGGAATGGTTAAATTTATAATAAAGGTCAAAACTAACGATCTGAATTAAAAAAAATTACAGCACCAGGGCTTAAACATGTTTTTTTTTAGCTCCAAGGTTAGGTAGTTTTAACAATACATTGAACGACGACCTGCTCACTTCTGACCCCACTGCCGCTGGTCTAGGTACTAAAGTTAAGTCACTTCCTATTGCATGGGAGCAGGGAGAGCGGGGGTTACCCCTTGAGAGACTCGTTTTCAATGTAGAAATACACACGTTATTTTACCAAAGTGGAGATTAAGAAAAAAACATCTTGGTAAGATGCAAGCTCTGTCTATATGCTCAAAGCTACTGTCGAGGGCAGCAAACAACTTCTCTGTTTTTTCAAATAATACATCAATACAAGATTTGTGTTTGATATAAATACTTTGTTTCATTGTAATATTTAATAATAATATTTTTCCACATAAACTGTGAATAATTGTTGTTATAAATTATTTAGTTATTTGATATATTTTGGTTTTGTGTGTATATTGACAACAATGCAAATGCAATAAAAAAAATGCAAAAAATAAAAAGGCAAATAAATAAAAATTGTTAAACAAATCGCTAGAGTAGTATTCTCCATGCGGCACTGATATTAAAATAAGAGAGCATTAATGGTGGCGTAATTCTTTAAAGTAACTAATTAGTTACTTAACAGTAACTCATTACTTTTCAACACAAGTAACTGTAACTATTTACAATTTTTAGTACACAACACTGGATATGCAGCTAAGCTCATGCTTTCTATTAAGGTAAAGTGGTTAAATGTGATTTAGAATCATGATGGTAGGCCTTTACAGTTGCAGAATGTTTTTTCTTGTTTTAATTTTTCAAAGTTGTGGTGTTGTTTTTGAATCATCCTATGTTTTGAGCTGTTATGCAACTTTTATTTTAAACTCGAATCACTAAGCAACATTGTGATCCCGTCACTGCCTTCTCCTCTGCCCATGGTGAAATTGGAATAATCTTCACCGCAGATGAACTTGTGTTTTTATTTATCTCGTTTTGTTCTGCTACTTGAATTTTGAGAAGCGTCCTCCTGCCTTGCTCCAATATTTCTTGATAAAGTTATGAGCCCACGTATGATTTGAGCTCATTCGTGGATAGCTGTAAAAGAGCTTGTTTCTTTTATTTTGCAGGTATGCCGTCATTGCCTTTGGCTGTGCCAGCTGTCCAAAGATCACATGTGGCCGGGATGGTTGTGGGACTGAGTTTTGTTACCACTGTAAACAGCTGTGGCACCCAAATCAGACCTGTGATGCAGCGCGACAGCAGAGAGCTCAGAGTCTGCGTCTGAGACCCTTCAGATCTTCATCCCTAAGCTACAGCCAGGAGAGTGGTGCTGCTGGTAACCAACTCCCTTACATACTGCTGTGGGGGATGGCTTAAGTTACTTGTGTGGATTAACTAAGACCAGTAAAGCTGTGAATGTATAAATGCCTACGTTTAAGTGAAATGAGACATTTAAAAGCAAGAATGACCATATAATATAAAAATCTTGCTGCTTGACAATGCAATAACAAACATTGAAATGCACTCTGAAGTGTAAGTAGAGCAAAGCAAAGGGGAGACACAAATTTTGCTCAGGTGAATACATGTAATTTGAATCGTTCTTGATCACTGCACTTTGTCTGTGCTACAGCTGATGACATAAAGCCATGTCCCCGCTGTGCTGCTTACATCATCAAGATGAACGATGGGAGCTGTAATCACATGACCTGCGCTGTGTGTGGCTGTGAGTTCTGCTGGCTGTGTATGAAGGAGATCTCTGACCTGCACTACTTAAGGTCTGTGTATGAGACACTGCTAAAATGTTCCTTTACGTTATTAGGTAGTTGGGGGGGAAAAATCCATAAATATTGTTTATCAACAATATGTGAGGACTTATTTTTTTGCATTACTTTTTATTTGTATGTCCTGATAGTCCTTCAGGGTGCACCTTCTGGGGAAAGAAGCCATGGAGCAGGAAAAAGAAAATACTGTGGCAGTTGGGCACACTTGTGGGCGCGCCGGTTGGCATTGCACTGATTGCCGGCATTGCTATACCTGCAATGATCATCGGCATACCAGTGTATGTTGGTAGAAAGGTGGGTGACCTTTTCACTTGAAAAATGTTCAGTAAAGAGTGTGGAAAAAAAATTTCGTTGTTGAATCTGGTTTTGTTCCAAAAGTCTTTTCATGTTAAGCACTAATATTTTACCATATTTGTATGCAAATAAATAGAATTGAGTCCAATGCATTTAGGTAGGGTCCAGTCACTTATAGAATCAAAAACTGGGTTATGGTAACACTTTAAATTCATTTTCAGAATTTCCATTACTTTTAACAGGAGAATGGTAAATTCTGCCTCTGTTTACCCTGTATTGTTTCTACATACATATATGCGTGTTACTATCACTGACCTGAACATTTGAGTCAAGCCATATTACTAACTGAACGAAAATATATTGATAAACTTATTTATTATACAATGAATCCTTCAATGTTTTATCTGTTGACAAGCATTGCAAATCCTTCAATAAAAGCTCTGTTTACAGTGTCAACACGTTGGCACATGGCGTGGGCAACATAGAGGAAATAATAAACAGAAGTGGATTTCTTTTCATTCGAACGACCTTTCCTGTGACAGCTACATTCTTTGAGTCCTTTTATCATGACTTCAAGATAATAATGGCTTTTGCTTTTTTTATTGTGTTGAGACATACTTGCCATTATAAATATGGCACCTGATTGACAAGCCTTTTATTAACAGATTGATTTTAATTGTATGGAGAGTCTTATGATTGCTTTTGGTTTCTAAGCAGAATGAAGTCTGTGGTAACTAGAAACTTCTTGAATGTTTTCGTTTACAATATAAACTAAAAATGCCCACATTCTAAAAAGTGGTGTCTCGTTACTGATTAGGATCAAGTGTTTTTTTTTGTTGTGAAATACAGCTTTAAATCTTCTGTTTATGCTGCGGGTGTGTCTGTTTTTGTTGCAGAGCAAAACACACATTTCAACAGGTTGCATTGACCAGGCAATATTTTGTTTGATCTGACTCTTGTGTTTACAGTTTTACAAGCTGTTGGTGGAATTCCGTGTATGGTACATGAACTTTGAAGATTAAAATCATGAATTAGGCTCGCTCATTTAGTCGCAAAAAACACAGAAACAGCATTTCAAATTGTAAGAGGTTTAAATAAACCGAAAAGTTAATGTTAGTAATACATTATTTTGCATTGTATGATATGATTTTCTATAGGGTCAAAATTAAATCATTCCTTACACAACATCCTTTTGTCGGAAATCCCCTAACAGCGGAATCTCATTAGTCATTGCCAGGAGACATTACAATATGGGGAAATCTGGAACAGATTATCAGATGTTTGTTACAAAAGGAATGGGTGGGGTTTGGTGATTTTCTAAGTTTTCACTGCTGATTGATTGATTGGAATAGCAAGTCAATCAAGTCATCAGTCGTTCGGGACAAACACTGCCCCTCAAGTGCACCCTAAATCTCGCCATCACTGATTATATATTTATATAAGGTTAGGTGCTCGCCGAAAAGGTTCTACATTTTTGGTTGATGTCTCCATCTCCATCTTAAGCCAGAAAAACCTATGTGCAGCCTTTTGAGTACAACACTGGTTTAATTAGATTAAAGTAAATGGAACTAAAATTCTTTCAATTATGGAATTGAAAAACAAGTGAGATATTTCCACAGGCTGCAGATTTTTGTGAACTTGCAGCATGTCCCTGAACCAGATTAACCTACTGTAAACTGGGACACAACTAATAACTCTTTAGAACTCTGAATTTTATGATGGTAGGATTTCCAGAAAAGACTGTTTATCTGACCTGATTTCTTTCTGAGCTTTGCATTGTTGAATATGATGGCCTAAATGTTCCATCACATACTTATCAGTCTTATCTGATTTTCAAGATTACATCGAAAAGAATCATTGATTGACCAAAGGCTTACATAAAGTGTTGGATTGTAGTGGGAGGTTTTTAGTCTCTGATTGTTGGATATGTCTTTTTCAGATTCATAATCGTTATGAGGGAAAGGACATGTCGAAGCACAAGAGGAACCTCGTCATAGCTGGTGGGGTGACTCTGTCTGTGATTGTGTCTCCAGTGGTTGCTGCAGTCACAGTTGGTAAAGAAGAGTTTTTTATGCTGTTTTCTTGTTCCATAGACTCTAAAACTTTTTTTTGTTGCATGTAACCGATTCAGCATCGGTTACAGTTGTTTTTTTTCCCTATTTGCCTCAATGGATGCGATCGTTTTACAACTAATGGAATTTTACACTTGTATCCTTATCTTAAGGAAAAGTAACCTCTGAATTAACCTGTAATTAGTGATCACATAATGGGACACTGTAGTATAGTGACGTCACACCTTGGGAAGTTGTGGTCTGGTGGATAAGGAGATTGACTTGTGATCAGAAGGTCGCTGGTTTGATCCCCAGATCCACCGAGTTGAAGTTGGTGTGAGTGAAACACTTGCTCTCCCATCTTCAACAACCACAGCTGTGATGCACTTGAGCAAGGCACTGGTTTCCCGACTGCTTCCTGGCGCCGCAGCCATGGCTGCCCACTGCTCCGGATGTGTGTTCACGGGGTGTTTGTTCACTGCTGTGTGAGCACTAATTCTGGGTATGGGTCACTCGATGTCTGGCCAACTGGTCACTTTCACTACATTGGAGGAATTTCAAATATTAATTTGAGATAAAATGACAATAAAATGGTAATAGTACAAATCTGACTAAATTGACATCTTAAAAAAAAAAAACATGTGATTTAACACAGTTTTGCCTGAAAGCTCAAACTGGAAATACATTTACAATACAAATACAACCAAGATTAGGCTTAGGGGTCATGCTTAGAGACAATAAATATTGTGTCCTCTGATATGAGTTAAGGCCAGGCACAAGTAAAGTATAGTTTGGAATTGTAGATTAGCGCAATCTAGTGGAATGTTTTCCATGTGGCCTGTTTTTATTACTTGTTGATTGAGCAATTAATAAGCAAGATATATATGCCAAACTGTGGGTTGGGTGACCCTAGATTCCAGCTACATCCCATCAATCAAGACACAATGACCCACTTAATAATCTCAATCAAAATGCAGTTTGTTTATTGAATAGAATATTATATGAGAGGATATTAAAACCACAGTGAATTTTTACAGGCTCTATGCATTCATTGTTTTAGGTAAAATACAATGTAGTGTAACAATATACAAACTATTTAGCTTGTTTTTATTATTATTATTCACCTTTACAATGCCCTTATAAAGTTTTGAAGTTTAGTATATTTCAACCATTTATTCATTCTTTAATTTTCAAAGTTTAGTTCACATTTTATTCTCTCTGTGTGATGAAGTACCTTTGTATAACTTTACTATTGCATTTCTTGTAGGAATAGGGGTGCCGATTATGTTGGCATATGTCTATGGTGTGGTGCCCATCTCTCTGTGTCGCAGTGGAGGTTGTGGTGTGTCTGCAGGAAATGGTAAAGGTGTGCGGATCGAGTTTGACGATGAGAACGACATGAACGCAGGCACTGGAGCTGCTGTGACTGGTAAATAAACCTCATGGCTGTTTTCATCACGTCTGAATGTGATGATGTTTAAACCCCTTCAGACGGTTGCTCAATTTCTCTCGCCCACAGTTTTTCACCCTAATTGTTGTTCTGACATTTCACACTTTTCTCCTCAATCATTTTTAAGACAAAGATGTGAAGTGTTATCTAGTTTAAAATGTTTCTAGTGGAGTGTGTCAACATGGGTTTTTGTAGACTTGGTAAAAAAGATAAGCCATATTGAGCTGGCCATACATACATAGTTTATCCTAACCAGAGTCCACCACTGGTACTTGTGGATAAAGTAGCTATATTTATCTGCCACAAATGAATTCCAGTGAGGCTCAGGCAGTCCTGTGAACTTGTAGTACAGTCTGAGACCAATGCTAACTGTAAGCTAGTGATGGACTGAGAGTAGAAGGGTATTTTATTCAGTTACAAGAATGTGCTTATTTGGACTAATGCAAAAATGATGTACAATTATAATTAAAAAAATCAGCATTTGAATTTTGGTTAATTCTAGTAACTGTAAGCGATTGTATGGTTTTCCAGCTGTCCTTAAGTTCTTTAATGTTGCAAAACTAACTTGTCCGGTGGGGTTGTGTAGCTTAGTTGTAAAGCGCATGCTTTGCATGTATGAGGTCCTGGGATCAATACCCAGCATTTGATTTCACCTTCCTTAAGTCGCTTTGGACAAAAGTGTCTGCCAAATGCATAAATGTAACTGATTCAGAAATTGGTTAATGTGACCAAGAACTGTTGAGTCATTTGTGTATTTATGACTAAACATATGACTAAAATGTATTTATCCTAATTCCTCCATTATATTGCAGATTTAGTTTGCACACGGAACATCAGATTTAACAGTCAAATTAAAAAAATTAGTCTCTTCGTTTATTGAATGGCACCATGACACTGAAACAGATATAATATAGCAATCTATATTAATATTCATTGTGTTTTCATTATAAATGTCAGGTTCTGACAACTCAGGTATACAGCCATGCATCTCTTGCGGTTCTAGCTTTTAGTAAGCAAGTCTGACACAATGCATGCTGGCCTACACTTGCATACTCTGTGTTGCTTGCAAAAATACAGACATCCTATATGCAGATAAATGTGGATGGACAAATAAATATATGTAATAATAATATCAAAAGTTTAAAAGGTTCTATTAGAAGGTTTACGTTCTTTGTAATCTAAAGTTACAGAGATTAAAAAATGAGTTTGATGTTATTCAAGTAGTACTACAGTTTAGTGTTGGTTGACATGGGACTAATTATGAAGAACTGAAATGAAAATGAGTCTAGTGCAAATAAGTAATAGAACTAGAGCTCCTGATTTTAGATTTTTACTCAAAGGGTCGCTGAGATCGTAGCCTGTGGTGCCATTAAAGTTCTCTTTTATTCATATCTATTGAGATGTATGAATGCTCATTGGCTGATATTTGTTTCTTTATGCTTCATGCATGATTTAATCATTGCTATTGCATTCTCATTTCTGTATTTTTAAAGTACCTTGAAGTGAATTTGTGTCTGTAATCTGTTGCTAATACACTTGCCTGAAGAAAATCTACAACGTTTCAACATGTCAACAGACACGACTTCAGTGGCAGAGACCAGACATAATCCCAGCATTGGTGAGGGCAGTGTAGGGGGCATGACTGGGAGCTTAAGTGCCAGTGGGAGCCACATGGAGCGAATTGGAGCTATGAGAGACAACCTGAGTGAGAATGCTAGCACAATGGCCCTGGCCGGAGCCAGCATCACTGGCAGCTTGTCCGGAAGTGCCATGGTCAACTGCTTCAACAGGTCAGTTATGCATCTTCAGCGGGTGTTTTATTTACTAATAAAAATTATTTATGCATTGCTTGAACTGGGACCGCTTCCATTGAGAATGTTTTTCAAGACCTATTTTGGACATAAACCAGGAGGTGTGTGACTGCCATTTTGCCACTCATCACTTGGAGTTGCAAGCTTTAAACAAAGCATGTAAAAATGTTTTTCTTCCTTCAGGATTAGTTATTAATTTAATTCTGCAATGGTAACACCTCATGTCAACAAAATGAAAACATGAGTTAAATTCACAGTATGTTCAGTAATGTGGGAGTAAGTGATGGAGTATATTTTCAGTTTTAGGGTGGAGTATCTCTCCAAGTCATTGTGAAATGACTTGGAAAAAACTTAGATTAGCCACAAGTTTGCAGATCTGGACACATGCGTAAACAGAGTATAGTGCTAAATATAGTCTTTTTTTTAAAGCTTCTTTAAATGCACAGCTTAGCAGCTCCACAATGTTCTTATTGTTATTGCAGTTTTACCATGAAACACATTTTATTGAACTGTCCTATTTATAATTTTCAAAGGAAAAATGTTTTTTTTTTTTTATCAACAAGGACCTTTTTATTGATAAATTACAGGTAGAAATTTCAGGTTTACATTATGTTTAAAAGCTTGTATAGAATTGTATTTGCTTTGTTGCATGAGTATTCATCTGAATGATGTTGTATTTAACACCTTGGGGGAGACTCATAAACACCATCTGTAAATGTTCTTTCTGATGCATTTACAGTAATCACAAGCTAGATAACCTGCTTTTTAAATGGATCCCAAATTTTACATGTTATTGTATACAGTTATTGTAACTGTATAACTTGATTTTTTTCCTTTCGCTAACAACTTGGCTACAAATAAATAGAATATTATGACTTGACATGTAACCTTAAAATGCTTCATTGTCAATGTGATAACAATCTTAATTCTAGGACTAAACAAAGCATGAAATGCTTTAAACTTGTATTTGTTTAAGATTCAAATGAAAAGAAACAAGTGAAATCCAGCATGACTGAACAGTTTAAGTTCAGAAACATGGCTTGAATCAACACACCTCCATATTTCAACCTGTGGCTCGCCTTGAATATAGCCTGACCTGTGGGCTCTATGAAGCTGGACTATTAAGGACTGTTGAGGACTGCACTTGTTAAGTTAGACATCTCTAATAAAGTTAAAGCCTAAAAGTTGATTTCAAGGTGCCTCTTTTATCTCAGGTTGGAGGTTCAAGCTGATGTTCAAAAGGAGCGTTGCAGTCTGAGTGGAGAGTCTGGTACAGTCAGTCTGGGGACAATCAGTGACAACGCTAGCACCAAAGCAATGGCTGGGTCTATTCTCAATGCCTACTTGCCTATGGACAGGTTTGTATTGATTACATGAATCAATTCACAGCTCTTAGTGACTGGTCAGTGAGAAGAATACGCATTGGCTCCACTTCTGGTGTACTGGAGTTCCACAGGGTTCTATCAGTTTTCCACCCTAGTTTAGTAGCAGGACTCAACATTAGGTGTCAGTTCTGAGTGGGCTTGTTTTCAAAACATCATTCACTATTCACCAGTCCTCTAGTTGTTCTGGTTCTGCTTGATGGAGAGGTAATGATTGAAACTCAAAACAGTTTATTGCACACTGAACACAGGAGACCATTGACCTATTATTTATACCATGTATGTGGTGACCTCATAAGACTCAAATGAAAGGCTTTGTTTAACAGACTGATTGTAGAAAGATGAAGTAAAAGCATAATCGTTATGAGGGAAAGAACATCTCGAAGCACAAGAGGAACCTCATCATAGCTGGAAGTAGTTTTTTTTTCCATTTGCTTTAATGGATGCGATCGTTTTACAACTAATGAAATTACACTTGTAACCTTATCATAAGGAAAGTAACCTCTGAATTAACTTGTAATTAGTGATCACATAATGGGACACTGTAGTATAGTGACGTCACATCTTGGGAAGTTGGCGTCTGGTGGATAAGGAGATTGACTTGCGATCAGAAGGTCGCTGGTTTGATCCCCAGATCTACCGAGTTGAAGATGGTGTGAGTGATGAAACATTTGCTCTCCCATCTTCAACAACCGCATCTGTGGTGCCGTTGAAACAAGGCATCAGTTTCCCGACTGCTCCCACGCGCCGCAGCCATGGCTGCCCACTGCTCTGGGTGTGTGTTCACGGCGTGTTTGTTCACTGCTGTGTGTGTGTCTATACTGGGATGGGTTAAATGAGAGCACAAATTCTGGGTATGGTTCACTCCAGATTTGGTCAATTGGTCACTTTCACTACATTGGAGGAATTTACAACACTTCAAAAATTAATTTGATATAAAATGACAATATGGGAACACTACAAATCTGACTAAATTGACATCTTAAAAAAAAAAAAAACACGTGATTAAAACATTGTTTTTACAGCTGGTTTAATGACCTTCATGTGTTGAAGCAAGCTGTTACTGTGAAGGGATTAGTGCAATATCTGATTTTTTCCTTCTTGTATATTTGTATCTCATGTGGCTTATTTTGAGATTGCGAAGGGGTTCATCACCCTGAGCAACGTTAGCAATATTTTTGGCTCTTCAAAAATGCTCTTAGATTTGATTTAATTTTACATGGCTCAATGAATTTTTTGCAGATGTAATGGATTATATGTTTTTTTTTCCCCCCATAGCAGAGATGGCAACGGCGTAGAAGTGCAGGTGGATGTGGAATCAAAGGGAGGGAAGCTCCGTCACCACAGTGGCAGCAGCAGTATGGATGATGGCAGCAGTGGAGGCCATGGAGCTAGTGTTTGCCCTCCTGGCTGTCCCCATGATGGCAAGTGCCTTGCTTCCCGCTGTTGGGCCAAGGAAGCATCCTCCTCCACCTCTTCCTCTTCATCCAGCAAGAAGAGCAAGGGTAAACTACGCAAAAAGAGCAGTGGCACCAAGATTAATGAGACTCGTGAAGACATGGACGCTCAGCTGCTGGAGAGGCGCAGCACCAACTCCAGCGAGTTAGATTCGCCATCTCTGAGCGGAAGCCTTCCCTCTGTGGCTGATTCTCACTCCAGCCACTTTTCTGAATTCAGCTGCTCCGAGCTGCCCTGCTTCGAGACTCACATCAGGCTACCCACCACGAGCGGAGCAGTCAGCCCTCTTCCCGAGGTGGAGAATGACCGGCTTGAAAATTGCCCTGGGTCTCTCCCAAAAGTTATGGTAGTCCCTTTGTCCCAAGAAGGGGCAGCGGAACGCCCCCTGTGCTATATTGCAGAGGAGAATGTGAGTTTAATCTGTGCGGCTAATTCAGCCCAAAGCTCCCCCAAAGAACGGAATAACAACCTTCCTGATCCGGCGAGTCCTGTGAGAAACGCCTGCATTCAAACAGAGATCTAGTTAACCCCAACGCTTTCACAGCTAACCTCACCTCTCACTTTATTACCAAGCATTGCAAGCAACGTAGAGGATGTTTATGGTTTCACAGAGGTTGGTTGCATCTTTTGAATATCATTAAAAGCTCTATTTACGTAAGGTTTCTGAAAACTCATCTGTGACCAAAGTGAAGGGTTTTAATCGGGAAGCTGTGCTCACATTTGACCTTGAGGTGGGGATGCTTTGAAAGGGAACAGAAGAATTTTAATGAAAAGATACAGAGGACGACCACACAAGCCTCCCAGTGTTCAGGGTTGCCATCACCCCAGTATAACTAGTATCTGGCAAAAGGCTCCAGATTATTGTTTATCACAAAGTAGCTAAGAAGCTTTCCAAAAATTGTATTTTTCTCCAAAGCTGGTGTTTAGGAAGAGTTCAATCAGTATATTGTCCATTTTAGTTCTGATTTACTCTACCTCAGGTCATTCTAGATGTCGTTTCTGAAAGTGTTTCTTTAACCATTTTACTGTATTTAAATGTGGGTCCATGTAATGAAAGTTAATGGGAACAAAATTTTGTATTTTATTCACGTAGTTGAAATGGCATCGGAATAACTTGACGATGAGTAAAGAATTAAAATTTTCATTTTTCGGCATTCTCTTAAATTTTCTTACCGGTCATCCATCTTTTCATCATAATTGGTGATTATTGTTGTTCTTATTACTAAACACAGTATTTTCCCTATTGTAAACCACCCAGCATACAGCTGAAGTTGGAGGATTCTGCTATTGTTCAGAAGATAAACCAGCTGAGAGGGACTCCACATGAGGCCACAAGGGACCAGGCTTTTCTCCCTTCGTCAAAACAGTGCTTCTTGGTTTAGATCGAGTTGCTTTCATTTTTCTCCTTAACCCAATTCATTTTACTTTTTGGGAAGGGCTATGCATTTTGGGTGGAACATGGAAGTGTTGCTGCGCCCCCTGCTGTTAGGATGTTTATTCTCTCTCTTGTGTGGGGAGGAGAAGAGTATCTGGTGGGGACATAATGGGTCTATTGAAATTTCTTTTGAGGTAAAGGCTCCAATGTTGATCACATTCAGGTTGTTCAAGTGATTGTTTCTTGCCGTATTTGTATTGACTCATGGTGCCTTTAAATGAGAGATTACAACTTTTTTTTCCTCCAGTTTGTGTCTTAAGTTTAAGGCTATTGGCTGAGGCTGCATTGAATGTTTGTGAAGCAGCGTGACCTGGTTTTCCTGTCGGCCCTGTGCGGTGAGGGACTACCGACTGCCTACCAAAGACAGCACTCAGGCTCACTGTCTGTCGTCCCTGCACATGACCCACTGTACTGGTTCCCTCACTCTGTACTGTGTGTGTTTGCACTCTTCATGAGCATGGGGTTGCTTTCCAAGTGGACTTTTTTGCCATTCTGGTGCTGCTCCATAACTTTCCTGGGACTGATCCAATGTCACAAGCTGCTTTTCCCCTCTGGTTCTTTCTAATTTTTTTGTGTTTTGTTTTCCAGTCTCTTAAGCCTTCTTGCCCATATCTGTTCAGTTATTACCTTAAAGACTTGGGTTGAGTTCCAATTTAAGAACTGCTTATTATTTGTATATTTGCTTTATAATATGCATGTAAATGCATATCTAAATGATAATAAAAAAACAAATACAAATGTGTTCTTTTTTTGTCTTCATTTAATTGAGATATTTATTAAATACTTTTAATGTTTGAGATTTAATGAAAGTCTTTTTTTTTTTTTTTGTCAAAATGTAAATGTTGATTGATTGTGATTTGAATATTTGTCCTACAGACCACAACACACATCTTGGTTATAAAATAAAAAAAAATTAATTTGTAATTATCATAATGAAATAAGTAGATCAAATGTGTTACCTCAATTGAAAAAAAAATGTAAGCATCAATCGGTTTCGAGAAAAGACCAATTAAATATCCAATTGCATTATTAGATGTGTGATATTAATAATTAAGAATAGTGTGTTAAATTTTAATTGTTCAAACATCAGAATGCTTTCAAATACTGGAGTAACTTTAGATTTTTAAACGATTTAAAATTTTCAGATTGTATTGATTTGCTAAAGAATTTAAAAACCCTTAACACTATTTACTGGGCTTGTAACAATTATAATTTTAAACTTAATTTTATTACCTTCTGAAATTTCTAAAACCCTTTGTGATCGTATGTATTACATGTTATTTGCCTATATAATGTAAAAGAATAATATTAATAAAAAAATAATTGGTCAATGAAGCACAAACTAAACAATGGATATTTAATTAAAACACCTTGATTATTTCAACAAAATGTTGCATGACCATGGACCATTTTTTTTTTGTGACCATTAAAGTCTAATGCAGGACAGAATCCATAGGTACATTATCCATGATTTTTGTGAAAGGTAAAGGGGGCTCAGAATGGACGTAGACGTATGACTGGCTAAAGTTTTACGTCTTAATACAATCTAAACAAAACAAAAAATCAATCTTCCTTAGTGTGCATGAAGGTGAAAACTAGCGTTCTGTAATCAAAAAACATTACAGCATTAGGGATGTTTTTTAGCTCCAAAGTCAGGCAATCTGACACTTTCACTACAACCATGTCCCACAATGGGGACGTGTTTTCGAGCACTGGCTACACCCGTTTTGAAAATTATCTGATTTTACCATAAACCTATGGGTGACGTCACAGACATTCTGTCCATGTCATGTAGTCAACGATGGAGGTATTACAGTTTAGTCACTTGACGTGAGCGTGAGAGCAGGAGGTGGTTTCTGTGCGTGACCTATACGCAACAAAAAAACATTGTGATTGGTTGAAAAGCATTTCAAAATAACGAGGCTAAAAAAATTAAATATTTTCCATCAACCATTCTACCTTCCACATTTGGATCATATCTTTTAGCTTTTTCCATGTTAAACATGTCGTGCTGGAATTAACAGGAGAGTACCATGAAATAAAAAGTATTTTGCCAAAGGAAATAGCTCAAAATGAATGAAATGCCCTTGTTTGGGATGAAAGGTACATACTTCGAAGATATTAATGTCATTTATTTAGCTGATGCAAATGAGCTTTATTTTAAATATATTTTTCTGACATCCCCAAATAAAATAACACAAAGCATTTTTTACATTCAAACCTTTCAGACTCTTGTCCTTCAGCTGTGAATATTCAAACAAAGGTTAAAAGCTGAGGATGAAAAAAAACTTAAATTACATAGTCGTCTATATTACATAATTTTACTCACTTTTAAAAATATATTACATCCTGAGATTTTTTTGACATTTGTATGTAGCAAACAAAATCTTTCTATACAATTTAATCCCGAGAGTGTGATATCACTCAAGTATGTGAGCCACAGCTTTTTTTTTTTTTTAATAAAAGGCACAGTCTCTCACATACGCATGATAAAATGCCCATTACACCCCAAAACCATATTTGCACTTCCCAGCTGTGGCATGCTCACATATGTCTACTGAAGCCAGAGAAAGGAACTACGAACTTTTTGCATGCTTCGCATTGGCAGCAATGCATTAGTCAGAATTTCCTAGAAGTAGGTGAGATGAATGTTGGAGGGAAATTTTGGTTGCAGAGCAAGATATGGGACAGTGGCATCGCTGTGCTAGTGTCTCGGATGGAAACTTTCAGCCTAATGAAGAAGGGTCTTATCTCTTAAAAGCTTCTCCTCAGTGTTGGTTCACCATCAACCTAGAAAGAGACAAAGTGCTAGTCAGTCATTTCTACACATTTTTAAACTTTTTTTTGTATTTGATTCTACACACCACACATTCATCTGCCATAAATTCAGAATGATCTATCAAACTTTTAACACTGGTTAGAGTTTTAGGAATGTCCAGGTCTTTGGCTCACAATCCTGATGAGGTGGAAGGCACTGCACCCCCTGACAAGTCTTCAGTCCCTCGCAGGGACACATTTATATTGCATAAACAAATGTGACATATATTTGGGATCAGAGGTTGTTTATTTATCAGCAATAGTAGCACTGACCCTTGTACCCGTTGCAGTAAACAGCAACAATCAGAAACGTTGAACATCAAAGGTCTTCAAGGTAAGGTGGATGACATTTAATATATGGTAGCCTAGTTGTGTGCATTATAACATTTATGAGCATTAAGAAGCTTCTATTATGGATTTTTGAAAATTACCTCATGTGGATGAAATAAAGCTTTAACTGGGTGTTAGAGAAACACATTTCAGATTTCCGCTGAAAAAGATTCCTTTATGAAAGTGAATATTTGAGCTGGTTCACGTAGATTTGTACTAAGCCCCTCCCATTTGCGTCATTCATTCATGCCGGGAAACCAAACTTCTCCCCAAACATTGTTTTAACGGCTCTTCGCTGTGGATTACGGTTGCATCAGGGCAAGCAGGGTTATGCAAGCCTTTCACAGCGATTAACACGCAGTAAGGGAAAAGCATATAATTTTTGCTGTGTCTGCTGGAGATTGGATTTATTTCAGTATGGAATAAAGTTACAAAGAGCTGTAATCACATGTTCACCCAGGACCCTGAATGGTGAACAAACACTTGATTTTCTCTCTCTCTCTCTACTTCGTCATTGCCAGGTTGATTTGGACTTTAAAAGGGTATTAGTTCCCCTAGGTTGTGTTGATTGTACTGTGTGTTTATTGATCGTCATTTCTCTCGTAATAAAATGCTTTGAAATCTGGCTAGATAATTTTAATTTAGCAGCTCTGTTGCATCATGTAAAGAAAGAATTTCGTTTGAATGAGTCAAAAACTAAAATGTCTTTCAACCTTCCAAGCATTTCAATTTGTTGGTGGAGACATTCATAATCACAAAACAAATCTTTTAAAATCCCAATAGAGGCAATTTAAAATATTAGAGAAATCATTCAGAAGTCTCTGTATGTACTTATTCTCAATAAAACACCCATACAGGTTTTGCATATGTTCCTCATCTTGATTGATTCAAAACTTTCATTCAATCTGTTGAGGTACTTCTCAATTAGACTGAAACATTGGAAATTTTACTAGTAATGTTGATATCCAAAAAACCAACATCTTTTATAAAAGAGCCTAAGCACCTGATAAAATTAGAAGGTGCGGTTGAAGGATGATCTACTTTTGAACAAGCTTTGAGATTGACTGAGTGGTTGCAAATGTTAAAGATGATAATTCTGTGCTTGATATTGACAGCTCTCAGATGATTTATATACATTAAATACAGATATTCCAACCCTAAAAGACAAAAAGAAAATGTTCTTTTAAAAAGTTATTCTTTTTTATCATGATCCTGATGGACAGTTTCATGCTTTTTGTCATTGGATTGAATATACACTGCATGGCCAATAAAGGTTGCCACCTTGATGTAACCAAGTAGATGGGTACGAGCCTCCCACTGGATAATTACTGCATGCGAGATTATCTTTCAGCGGACGGGAACTGGTGAAAAGACTCATTTCTCTTTTCTTGAAATTAATGTAAAATGACAAGAAGACAATGTCAGGATCAAGCTGAAATTGTGAATTGACGCATGAAGGGATCACTACAGAGTCCCAATCATACCCTTAGAGGGTTCTGGACTCAGACTCTACGATCATAAATGCAAGACTGGATAAAAATAGTATTGTGACCTTGAAAAAGCGATTGTTTGTCAAACCAATCTAAAAGTAACCCAACAAAATACTAGTGTGGCTTTTTATTTTGGAGCTAACAATTTGGCAGGTATAGACAGCTTCTGAGACTGTAAGTCTTTGTATAAGAATTCAGATGACTCAAATACCTGGACACTCAGCTATGACACTCCTATTCACTTTGAATCAGATCCATATTTGATTTGAAACGTTGGTTTACGCAATTAGTTGTAGTATAAACCCTCCCACAGAAAGTTGAGCTGGTCGAACTTTGCCCTGTACTGTTGCATCACATGACATGACTCACCAAACAGCTCGAGTGCGAGCAGGACCTGAAGGCACAGTTGCTCATGAGTTCAGAGTTCAAATCCTTATCATGACACTGTGTTAGAGTAACTCAGAGCCAATTAACAACTATTAATCAAGTCCACTTTGATAAGTAAAAATCATTTTATGCTGAGTAAGCTATATTTTTATTAGTTGACATGTGAAGTAATTTTGAAAGCTCACTAATGGGCTAAGTGATATTTAGAGCATTTTTTTTTTCTTTTCACAAAACCACACCTCTTCTACAACCATTGAAAAACATTTAATAATTTGACAGCCAATACAGAGGCTTAGTGGTTATTGTTATTGCCTCTCAGGAACAAGTCTTTCAGATTACAGCTGTGTCCACATGGGTCACCTCTGGAATTTCCTTCTGATAAATGATTAACTGTATCATTGATGAAACGAGTCAAACTGTTTTGAATAATGTGACAGAATTAAATTCTATAAAGCAAATCTGAAGTGACATTAAAAGGGTATTAGGTCATTTATTTGGCAGGTGAGCGTTTACCTTGAGAATTCTCCAGTAAACTTTCTCTTAGCAGGTTTGTGACTGTCTCCAGCTCCTGCTCAGCTTCCTGTACGTTCGGATCCAACTGCAGTACTTCCTGTAAATCAGTGCTGGCTGACAGGTAGTCCTGCGAGAGTTAAAACACACGCAGATCAAATTAACTCCACAATAGTGCACCAAATTTAGCTATAAACTGTCTGTTATCTGTTGTTTTGGTATTAGGAGCTTCAAGCAGAAAGGGCGGACAGGATTTGAGTACATTTGACCAAAACCACTTAACCACATTTAACCACTTAAATAATAACATTAACTTTTTATACCAATAAACACAAATTAATTATGAATACTATGATACCAACATAGTTGTCCCTAAAGTACAACTATAGTAGATTGTCCCTAAAGGAATATTGTTACCCTCTACAATGAATTGCATGCATGCTAGCTATTTAAAAGTACAAATACACAGCTATACAATATTAGGCAGCAATGGTGGACAGGAAATATACAGCGTAGCTGTGTTTCACTGTGACTTACACAGCGCCTGCATGCAGGAGGATACATTTAATGTGGACTTAATTAACCCATAAATTACAGCATAAAAAATTGGTCATGTTTAAAAACTAAGTTAATAAAACTAATGTTGGGCTCCACTGCGTTCCATTGAAGACGTAATAACCTGTCTGCAATAGCCATCCCATCAGCCGCTGCTGCTTAAAGTCTCGTTTCTTAAGAACACAAACCTTCAAGCCTTTGTGTGCCAGTGCTCGTCTATAAAACGCTTTCTTATTGTTTGGCTCGATCTGAAGTGCAGAATCACAGTCCTGTTTGGCTTCTGTGAAATGTTCCAGCTTGATATAGCACAGCGCTCTGGAAAACACAGCAGATGGGTTCTCTTTGAGCAATGCAGCCTGACTCTCCTCGAGTGATTTGTGCTGGGCTCGTCAGAGCTAATTGCTGACTGAATGGCTTCCGCTGAACAGCTTCAGGCTCAGCACTTTCTGTGGACTCCATCAAAAGACAGGATAACATGTGCGGCCTTGCTCAGGATTTCTTGCTACTATGTTAGAATTTCACAGAGCACCCAATTGTGATACACAACACCAGTTTACTGCATTACCATCTTTTCAGAACAGTGCATACTTTGCAATGCAAGGAGAAGAACACATTTCAAAGAGTGTGATGTTCCCTTCTTACATAAGCCTCTTGTAAGTAAGTAAGTAAGTAAGTAAGTAAAGGAAGTAAAATGTATTGTGATTGGTGGAATGATGATTTAAAATTCTCTCAAACTAAACCCTCAAACTGAACCCCTTTAATAGCTGCTGGAATTGGGGAATGAGTTAATTTGGGCCATTGTTCACACACATTAATTCCAACGGAATAACAATCAAAGGGAAAACATCTAGCCAGACTCAAATAGGAACCTTTTTCTCCCTGTTGTGCTTCTGAGCTTCCTGACATATTAATGTGGAGTAATTTGTATTTACAAAACAAATATGATTGTTACTACTGTCTTTAAATGTTTGTGGAGTGAGTATCCTTTTTTTTGTGATTATTCACTTCTAGTCGTTCCAGACCTGTTAAGGCTTCGTTTCTTCTATGAGCACATTACGAGACAATTTGGGTTAATCCAGGAGGCTACGACTTCCCTATTGACTCGTGTCACAAATTTTAGAAATTTTAGAGACTTACACATTATACATTTTTACTAAATTATACATCAACAATGTTTTCTATTATTAATTCACCCACCTAGTAGGTACACAATGTATTACTTTGAGAAGGGAAAGGGGGAGTTTAAAAAATCAAATAGGGAACATTTTTGTAAACAGATGTGGTTGACCCTAAATGTAATGGGGTTATCATCCAAAATCCAGAAGAGGACTGAACATAATTCCCAAGAGGCAAACGCCTGCTTTCTCTCATAAAATGAAATTACTGAACTGCAGTTCTTCGACCGGCCACTTGAGGCGGACTGCAGAAGTGAAGGTTCCAGTGGGTTCTCATTCACTCCAATGTTAAAACTGACCGACATGTTTCCACCTCTGGCTTCATTAAGTTTGTTGATTCAGATCTTGTTGATTTGATCTTCATGAACACTAAGCACTGAATTCATTACGACTATGTCCCGTCTCTGCAGGTACATTTTTGATTACTGGCTACACCTGTAATTAAGCCACTTTTAACTTTGCCAGAAACCTATGGGTGACGTCACGAACACTATGCCCATGTTACATAGTCAATGGTCACTTGACAAAATAGTCACTTGACAAAAAAGCAAAAACCATCTAAAATAATCTGAAATACAATTTTGGTATAAAACTGAAAGATAACCATCACCTCTTCGAGAGAGTGCGTAAAGAATCAGAAAAAACTCCCCTGTAAAGGTTGAGAGGCCCTGGTTGTGCCTGTCCCAGTTCACATAAGTACAAATAACAGGTTAACACATCCACGGACAATCCAACTTTTACAAATCATGAATCATGGAGCATTTTTAAATCTAGCTTGCATATATCTGGTAATAACGAACTTTGATCCAGATTCCAGCCATTACCTGTTGGTGTAGATGGCACATTCGTTTGGTTTGATGGCCAGACATTCAGTGTATTTATCCGCAGCTGCCTGGAACTGACTGCTCTTCACCAAGTCATTTCCTTCCTGTTTTAGTGAATTGAATTTAACCTCTGCTTTTCTCGCTGTGAACAAAGAAGAAAAGAGGGGTTTATTAACTCCTCTTTTTTCAAACAAGAAAAGTGTTGTAGACAAAATTTGCTCATTTTATTTTAAGCATATGTTAGTCTCAGCCTCAGAAGCCAGAACGTTGGCTTTACATCTGGTGAGTTTGGTGTACTTTTCTCGCAGTCTTGATGTAATTGGTTGAATTTATCTTGATTTCCGGGAGAAGCAAGTGTAACATTTATTTTTTTTCACTGAGAAACAAAGTCCAGCCATAGGATCGAGACAAAGAGTCATCATTTGTACAAGCCGATAAAAAGAACAGCTAAACATTGTATAACAATGAGTAACTTGCTGTATGTCGGTCAATTTTTGTAGACAAAATTCGACATCCTGAAACATGACACTTATGGAATTGGTGAAATGGGATTGGTTGTTTGACATGTTTGACAGGGTTCCCTGTAGGTGAATGGGACTTAAGAGAAAAAGTTTAAGCCAACTTGTCATTTTAAGACAGAAAGTTACTAAGTTTTGAATTTTCGGCTTATATAATCTTATTATTACCCATAACATTTTTGAAATATATAACATATAATGAATACGGAGTTAATGCAGAATTAACAGGTAACTATCTAACTGTAAAGCAATTATGGGTACCAAATAGGGAGTTACTATTAACTATTACATTTTTAATGCCTCGATAACTACTGAGGTAGCTACCATTAAATATCAGTAAATTTATTCATAACTTAAGTAACTACTATTAACAAACACATAGGTATTGATTTTAGTCACAACTCCTAAATAATTAATATTTATATATGAATAATTAGTCAGTATTTGCTTCTATTCTTTCTTACTGTAAAGTTGCACTTTTTTCAGATTTCCTTCCCTTTTTCACCTTTTAAACCTTTTCAGTAGTTGTATTTATTTTATGTTATGCTCAATATCTAAATTAAAGTTTATGTATGGTCAAAGTTTAGTTCAGGCTTTTCAAATGGTAAACTAAAACACACATTTTCTTCTTCAACAATGCACTTGTACGAGGTTCCTCTAAAGGTAGCTGTGGTGAGAACAGACAATATTTTCATGGCAATGACATCATCATGAGGCTGACAGGGCAGCAGAGCAAAGGTAGTCTACTGTGAATGGGATCGGTGAATTGTGTGCATTCTAATCACATGGCTCAGAATGAAAGTAGAGCCGTCTGCTTCCATTACGAGCGGAGCTGACTGTGTTACACTTCTACATTATTGATAGCCATCAAGCACTCTTCATCCATGTCCACAAACGCTACTCCATGCTGGCAATAATGGAAGGCATTTGAGGTATAATCATGAATGATAACCGCAAACATCACAGGGAATCTTTAAACTTCCAGTTGATATGAAAACAACTCATTTCTTCTGGTGTTTTGTGTTTGCACAGTGTAGGTTTTGATTTGTGATTAATGCAATCCATACACATGCATGACTTCAGCTGGCAGATGCTAATGCTGCTCTAGACAGGTCTGCTCTGCCCTCTCTTTCTCAGCTAGCTCAGCAAAGAGTCTTGTTCAGGCCGGTGAAGAGTTTAACATGGAAACCTTACAAGATGAAATCAAATGCTGTATAATTCCTGTTTGCAAGATATCGCTTCATCTTTAATTGACTTTTCTTGGTAACACTGTAGATTACAGACTACAATTACACAGTAGGCACAGGGTACTTACTGGATAATTATTTGTATTGTGTATACGTCATCATAAATCGTTGTAAATTCACAACAGCAACGAGTACATGTCCATGAATATTGGGGTAACAAGACAGAAAAAGTTCTTATTGGGTGATTGTTATTAATAAAAAGAGCACATTTATGGGAGAAATTAAAATGAGACAGGAATAATAAATTAACTTACAGTGAAAGCACACTGTTTGTTGAGTAGACTATTAGTCATGACAATAAACACACACACACATATATATATATATATATATATATATATATATATATATATATATATATTAACAGTAATGATAATAATGGCTTGAATTTATACAGCGCTTTTCCAGAGTTCAAAGCTTTTCAATGATCAGACCATTATTCTTTCACTCCACATTCACACATAAGCTATCTTGGTAACCCTCAGATGCCCTGAGGCAGTCTGACAGGACGTGGCTGCCCATTCCACGCCTACAGTCTCCTGCCCATCAACAAACACACCCTACCAGTCACACACATCCATGCAGGGCAATGCGGGTGTAGTGACCAGGGCCATAAAGCCAGAATGAACCTGGTGGGGATCGAACTACCACCCTGCAGCAACAGGACGACCAACTCCACCATGCGCCATCTTTCCACCAGTAGTTACACAGTAAACTAAATGGGGATGTAATTTAAACTATTACCCTTTACTTCACTACGCGCAAGAACAAATATAAAAATTTGTCAAATCAATCAATGCTTGAATGGAAAGCTAAATGTCCTCATATGTTTTTTTATCCTCTCCAACATTAATTTGCCTAAAGGCACAAAAAAGTTTTGTTTATTATTTATTTTAACCACAGAATAACTACTTTAACTATTTTAAGTAATATGTTAGTAATTTACTACATCAACTACTACCCTAAATATTACAGTAAGCATCCATTAACCCATTTTCTTTACCTTGTTACTCACAGGTTTCAAGAGTTAGGAAGCATTACACTTTAAGCTGGCCGCTGGAGAATCCCAGGGACACATTTTCACTTTCACTCTGACACTAACAAACTTCAATTTTTTTCAGATCCCTCAAACTAATGATCTTCAGCTTAGAGGCAGCACTTTTCCCACCTTTTCAGTGCGCTACCCAAATAATAAACGTAGTTAAATATTACTTACCATGAACTACCAAAATGCAAATGTTAACCAGACAAATTATATCTTTGTGTCTGAACGGTAATATACAATGAAGTAGCGTAATGTTTAGCTGGGACTTTATTCCTTTAAGAGCAACAGTTCTCTGATTCACAAGTAAGGAAATCTAATTACAAGACGCAGCAGTTAATTGATCTAATCAATTGCATCTAACCACACTTACACAAATTACAACAAATATCCAACCGAATATAAGCAAATCTACAATAGTTGACAGTTTTATCATGACTATTTGTATCAAATAATTAGCTTAATCAACATTTTTAAAGACAAAATGATTACATTTGAAACAACCAAACCAATACTAATAATTGACTATTATAACAATAGTTAATTATTATTAATTATAGTCAGACAGATTACATTTTTATGTCAATATTGAAGGTGCAGAATGCAAGTTAGCGAGCTGTGAATGTGAATACTCTGGTTGGACCACTGCTGTCAATGATGCTGATTGAACTAAACAGGACTATTTTATGCTTCCTGACATATAAATCTGTCCTGACACGAATTGTGTTGCATTTCTCGCATACAGCACCTTTAAAGATACTTTAATGACAATTGACAATGTAAAACATGCCATCGTTTCCATTTTTTTTAACAAACAAAGCATGCAGCACACATATTTTGCAAGGATATTCCATAAAATGTCTTTTCATTCATTATTAGAGGTTAAAAGAGACTGATACTACTTTATTGGGAGCTATTTGTGTGGCCAAAGCTATGCTTCAAACAACACACTTATGATTTTAGAGAGCTCACCTTTCTGTTCCTCTGCTCTGGCGGCGCGGGCCTCCAGCACCTCTGCGCTCGGCTCTTCTTTACGGTGCTGCTGTGCAGAGATTGGCACAGCTGGGATTTCTGGAAGCTGCTCTCGCCAGTCAGGTCCGTCCTGCTCGATCAGCATCTTAGTGATTCTGAGAGAAGATTACAATCATCCAGACATTTCTACACAGCCCTTCTTTTGTATTCTTAGCTTCTCTGAGTAAGAGTTATGAACTGAGAAACCAAAAAGTGGCTGGCATAAAGTATAAATTGATAAATATGAGCTGAAACAACAAAAAACTAATTTTCAGACACAAACTTTCATTGGGTTAGTAAATGTTTCCAGGTTTGAAGTCAGGTTTTGTTTCGCCAAAAGGTATCTCCCTAATCAGTCATCGCAATGCTTTCTTATCAACAAAAGAAGCTAATGATATACTATTACTAAGCAAGAAAAGTGTCTGAGTGTCATCAGAACATGTCCAGTCTCAGGATGAAGGAATAGAGTGTTAAGTCTATTTTAATAATAATTGGCTTTATTATAATTAGAGATTACTTTACTTTTCAAAGTTCGAAACTTGATTTTGTCAGAGGCCTCTGATCTCGTTCACCAATTCTGTTTCAGTTATTTCTAAAACAATAACAACCTCCATCTGTTCAGTGTAGCCAATAAAGTTTTTTTTTAACATAATCTCACTGAAGTCAGCGCATCCCTCGTAATTCTTGTAAATATTTATTTTATCTTCTCATTTAAAAACAAAACACCAAAGAAATGAAAAGCAGTACATTTGGTTTCCCATAAAAAAAATGAAAAAATAAACAGCAAACAGCCATTAATGTCTAAGCCCGAGGCAAAGTGAATTCACCCAAACAGATTTGGGCCCAACATGTCAAATCTTAGTATGACAATATTATCTTCCAGCACATATTTACAGATTTAACCCTCTTCAACATGTAGTTCAGCAGAGCTTCACAGGCTGCCACTTGTATTCTCAGACTCCTCTAAGACCTCACAGAGCGCCTGGATGTTGGAGACCCTGCCCTCCCCCGGCTTCTGCTGTTTTGATGGTCAAATTTAAGCTGTTTAGAATAAAATTTAATACCTATATCATAACATCTAAAAAATATACTTAACATTTAGCGTAATAAATGGTATTCTTCAAATTGTTGTCTTCAACCCTAACGATTGCTTTCATTGCAGTTCTTTCGCATCCTCCTTTGAGTTTTAGGTGGCAGGCACATGTGTTGTGTGGCTTACGTATAATATTATATTTTACTAGTATGCGTTAGATAAGACTACCTGAACTGAATGAGTGATGACAAAAAAATGCCATATTATTTTTATTACTACAATTAATTACATTTATATGAAAATAAATCATAATGATGTTACGTCATTGAGTGCTGAAATAAAAATGATTTTTACCTGAAACAGGTACTAAAGCAGCCAGTCTTTAATTGTATTGTTGATTTTTTTTTCTTGCATCTTCATTCATTGTTGTAGGCTAAAAAGTTAAAAATGATACTGGAATTAACTGAATTTTGGCGAGTCAGAGACTGTACAGCGAGTTCACGGTGTTCAAAGCAAAAAAAGAAACACATTTTACACTAAAACACTTTCCGCAATCATAGACATCCACCTTCCAGACGGGATTTGATTTCTCAGACGAGTGCTGAGTTTGCTGAAAAATAGTAGGTTGTTTGCTCTGGAATTTTTAGAGGTTATGCAAGAGAAAAATCAAATATGGCAGAATTAAAAGCAAAAGGTATGCCTACCCCCTGTGACAGTTCCGTCTGAACAGGGCTATTAATAAGACACGTTGCCCTTCAGTCTACATTGCAGATCCAGAGGAAAGAGTGAGATGTACTTATGGATGTACAGTGTGAACCGTCAGCTCCATCTGAGCATCAACCCATACAGTGAGAGAACACGAGCTGCAGTTCACTCCTACAGTGAAAGAATGAATCGTGTGCCTGGAATTTATTTATTTTTATTTTTTTACAGTGCATTACAGTCAATTCTTCTCAAATCTTTCTTTTTGTTGCTATTGCAATTTAGCGATACGAACATGTACTACTCTCCTGAACATATTCTTTCAATTGTTCCTGCTTTTGGTCGTGCTAATTAGGCTAATTAGCCAAAACGGTAGCCCAAGTCTCCCTACAGGTGCCACATCTCCTGGTGTATGGATATTACATCATAGAGACATCAGCCAACCCTATATGTGTTGTTTGATTGTCTGAGCAAACCATTAAAAGTTCATTAAATGTTTTTTATTAATTATGTCTCCAGAACAGCATTGCCAATAATTTAACTACATACAACGTCTACCAAAAAGGTCAATGCTATACTCTAACTGGAGCCATTCCCAGTTCAAACTGAATGATTCCTCCCAGTTCAATTATTGAACCACAATAAGTTACCAAACTACTGAGAAAGCTCATAAACTGAGCTTGAACCCGATGCCGCAAACTGCATTTAAGAGCAAATCCATGGATTCACATTTAATGGATTATTAATGGACAATTAATGCCTACTACAAACTATTCCATTTAATACTAGTAAATATATCCATTAAATAATAATTTTGCACCAACCTTATAGTGGCTATGTTTAGAGGTTAAACCAAGTAATGAGTTAAAAATAGCATTAAACAGTGCAATACTGACCTAATCCAAAATTTGTCTTGTCAGCCATCAATAAACACATTCTTCACGATGTATTTAAATAGCTCAAATCGCATTTTTTTTTTGTGTGAAATTGACCTTGTCCTGATGGAGACGGAGGACTATAATAAACAGTGGCTGTTTCTAAATGCTTGCACTCACCTGTGCACACTATCATGAGCAGCCTGCACACTCATGTCTATCTGCAGAACGGTTTTGTAATCCACATAGGCCTTTCTGTAGCGCTCCAGAGACTCGTAGGCCATGGCGCGCCGGAGGAGGGGCTTCAGTGAGAAGGGGTGGAGCTCCAGGGCCCTATAAATAAAGAGGATGCGAAAAAAGAAAGGATCAAGATCCGTTTCTGATCCTGTGGAACCTTCCAGCTCCATTCATGAAGCTCTTGACAGGTTTCCATTTGAATATTTTGGGTCCAAAAACTGCTACGCAACTTAGATTTCCTTTACGTCTTATTATCTGGTTATACTGGAGTAACAGTAGTTAAAGTTCTTTTTATGACTGTGGAAAATTGTGAAAATAGAGAGAGAGAGTAGTATTTAATCTTGAGCATTTACAAAAAAGCAGAATAGACATTTTAAATTGCTGCCAATATTTTACAATTTTAACCCACCCCAAAATATAAAATTCAGACAATTAATATACAATTTGAATTGAGCTAGTTACTTAATTATAATAATAATAATAATGTTATAAAATAGAAAAAAAAAGACAAAATAGTTCATGGTAACTTTGAGGTAAACATACTATACTTGTTTTTTTGAGTCAGATTTGAAACATACAAAAATTTGCCTAGAACCTGAATTTTTAAATATAATTACATGACATAACATTTTTACATATTTCATAATATTAAATAACATTTAATTACGAGTTATCTGGAATTGTAATTGATATATTTATTTGGGTAATAATGTTTGAATAAACATTGATACAGTAAATTGAACAAAAATGTATTACACTATATTTAAAACATTCTTAAATAATAAAAACCCTACAATTTAAATAATTTATCTTCTGGCATCTTAATATGGGTTGCTCCATTTTAAAAGGATATCTGAAGATTTTAAAACTGAACTCACACAGAGCATGAGTGGAGTTTTTTTTTTTTTTTAATGGAGGGTAGCAACTTAAAAGGTGGAGTATGTAAGAAACGCATCACTAGTAATTACAAAATAGTCGTCACGTGTCAGCAGAAACTAAAGAATCAAATTCATTTCAAGCTCACTTGCAGTTTCATCATGTTGGTGAATTTCAGCTCTATGTACAGAACTCCTTTGTTTAACCTGATTGGTTACTTGGGTGACTTGAGATTTCAACTGGAGGCTTTAAGAGCTCCCACAAAAAGACGTACAGTATTACACAAATATACATGCAGAGTGTAAAACCAGCTTATGTATGTGATTTCTGAAAAGCAGATTTTACATATAAGGGCCCCTTCAATGTTATGGAAAGAAGGAGCAATATTTTGTAAACCACTTCCAACTCTTGCTTGGTTGTGATTTAGAAACAAATGTTTTCGATCTTAATTTATTAATTGCTTTAAAGTAAAAACTGGGTAGCAGATAGAGCTGAACGATTAAATAAATTGAATTGCTATTAGTTTTAACCAATTTTGTGACGACGATTTGCAATGAATACTGCCATTATAGAAGATTGATTGATTTGTTGAACATCCAATCTTATTCACATATAAGACCTGGTGTAAACATTAACATAAAAGTTAACCAAACTAAAGTGTAGAAAAAAGAAATATGGCTTTACCATATTTTAATTGATCAAAGTTGCCCTGCTGAACATGTAAACCTGTGTATTCCTCTGTGCTAATTACATGACAGCGTAATAATTACAATTTTTGCTAATGTGATTAATTATTCAGCCCTATTAGACAGACTAATTTCAAGATTATTGAGATTTTTTGTTTCCTATGCATTTTCTATAGCCAGCGCAGAAGAATTGAGTGAATTGATTCATAACAAAACGGGATTTATGATGACAAGTACTCATCGAGAGAGAAAATCATTGTCTGCCTCCATTGAAGCAGAACCTTGTGACAGAGGCAGGAGGTTCTTAGGCCGGTCTGCTACTAAATCTCCTTACAACACAGCTAACTGCGCTGAGTGTTAATCTCTCTGAGACAACCACACGCATCAGCTGTTACCTCACATGTAAATCCTAGCTAAACGCAGCACCACGGCTCTCGTTAGGCTGTCTGTAGGATGCATAGTTAACCTTGTGCAGTCCTGTATGCAGTCTGCGCTGTTCCCATCTTTAAGTAAGCACGCCGCTCTGTTCGAGTAGAGGATACACAGATCCTCGGGGCTGTCGATACCTGGGAACACAAGCACAGCACTTAAAATAGATTGAAAAAGCCGCTTGCGTTCTGCATGGACAGACGAGGAAGGACAGGTTGAAAGGGCAGGGAGCCATTCATGCTGGAAAACCTGCCGTTTGGTCACCTGATATCATGCTACAAACCTGAATACAGAGTCAACAGACTGGGATGATCAGTTTAGAAAACACACATCCCAAACACACCTCTCAAGCAATGTGATGGATGTGAATTCAAGATATTTTCAAACGAAAGTGCTTTTAAATGCAGACTGACTTTAGATTAGGTGGTTTTTGGGTGAGAGTTGCCTTCATATAGAAGAAAACTTGCAATGCTGTTTAACAGGATATAAAAAACTTTATGCAATAGATGTTTCATAGTGACTCGTTCAGTTGTACAGACAACTGGTTAACAGAAAACTTCTTTGCCATTTTATTGTGACTACTGTCTAAATATGTCATCAAAATTTAGTACTTATATGTCAAGAAAGCATTGGAGTTAATAAAATTAATCTATTAAGTCGAAAAAATTCCACTGAAACTAAAATATATATTTAAAAAAATCTAAATAAAATGCAGAAGTGTGTGCAAAAAGGGTGGAAGTTTAATACCACCATAAATTAGAATGGTATTCCATTTATGCAATGAATAGAATATGTTTCGAGTTGTGTTGACTTACGACGATTAAATAATCAGAAGTATTACACTAATAAGTCAAACAATGACTAAGCATATTTTGAAATAGCATCTTACAGTTTTGTGAAACTATGTGGGTATTTCACAAGTAATTTTGTGTTTCGAAATAATGATAAAATAAGTCAAGATCGCAACTTAATAGAAAACAAAGTACAAAACTCAAAATAATGAGAAAACAAATTGTTAAGTGAATGCAACATACAAGAAAGAGGGAAGAGACACAGTAATTACAAAGTAATTTAATAAATTGACTAAGTAGAATTTAGACTTATAGAATATTGTCCCATGAAGGAAGTGTGCTCTGGGAATATCTTTTAAAGTATCCACACTAAAACATCAAACTAATCCCAACATTTTTAGTATCTATCTTGAAGTTAAAAACGTAAAACAACAGATTAGGTTGGAAAAGTTTTGTTACATAATATTTTTACAAAATAATTGTGGTAAAAAGATTACCATTTATTATTTACTAGCTTTAAAACCCCTGAAGAATTCATGAAAAACTCATATGGACAACAAAAATATAACCAGGTTATAACAAAACCTTTAAAATAACGAGTAGTTTCCATTCAAAATAAGCACAGAAAGTGGTCATTCCTTTTTTCCCAGGACAATATTTTAAGTCTTTAAACGTCACCATAAAATGAGATTTAGTGGTCAGTAGCTTGGTCCTTTTGCTTCAGAAGAGCAGAACAGAAAAAAGTAAATATGTGTACTCTACCAGCCTCTATACACCCGTCAATGGCCTGCGTGTACTTCTCCAGCGCGGCCCCAAACTGTCCGTTTTTGAACAACATATTGCCCTCGTTTTTGTGTCTGGCCAGAGGAGGAGGGAGAGCGCCGCACGGAGCGTCCAGATTACAGCTCTCAGAGGCAGGTCCGGGGGCCTGAGGCTCATCCTGGCTCTTGCCGGCTGGAACGGAGCCATTCACTGCCGGGCTGCTCCCTTGTCCTTCTTTAGAGCTGGTTGTGTGGTTTCCATGACTCCTCCTGCGCCCAGGGGTCCCAGGCTGAGAGTGTTGGCCCCCTCCTTCTCGATGACCGGGGCCCTTCTTCTGTGCGTTGCCCATGGCTGCCCTCAGTCCCTAACAGAGTAAAGCCAGTGCTCGTCCTCTCACGCACTCATTCGCTCTCTTCTGTCTCTTCCTGTTCCCTGCGCAAACTGCTCGAGCTTAGCCAGATCAGGGCTGCACCGGGCGGTGACGTCACGGGGAGGAGGGGCACGTGCAGCTGAGACTACTGCAGAGCGGGGGTAGTTTCCGGTTCTCCAGCGAGCAGGGTTTTTCTGAGCGCCGGACGGGACCTTTGGGATATTGCTGCTTCAGGGTTATTTGGAGATCTAATTTTGTATGTATGTGTGTATATATATATATACACAAAGTGCTGTCGATCGACTAAAAAAACGAATTAATCACATACTTTTTCAAAATGAATCGCAATGACAAAACTGAAACTTTCTCCATCTATAAAAATGATTAAAGTAAAGCGAAGACAATTTAAACTCAAAATATGACTGTTTATTGAAGACTTTGTTTAACTTGTAACAGGTTTTATCATGTAAACAACATATCTGCAATAAACCATCAATATCCTCCAAATGAACTTTTTTTCTCTTCTTTGGTGGCTGTTAGTTTGTGGTCTCTTTAGACGCTTGTTTTCCAGGACTCTCTGCAACTAACAGCCTCCTTCCTTTCATTTTTGTGAAGAAAATTTAAGTCTTTAAACCTTGGAACAATTGCAGTAGCGATCTTCATCCTTGTGAGATTAGTGTGGTCGTTCCTTTTAGATAGTTAAATTCAAACATGATTTTACCTCAGACTTTCATCCTCTGTTGACTCCATAATTTTCACCATTACGATGTGATCCATACTTCACTCAGCGTTACACCGTTCCTACGTTTTAGACAAAGTTATGCCAATTGAATGCAATTTCAACAAAGTGTGCTGTGATTTTAAGTGTTTGTCATTGCTCACAGAAGCCCAGCAGTTTCCTGTGAGTACGATGTGTGTGGCGTGCTGTAGCGTGTCAACACTCTGTGCCTTCTTATAGTCATACAAACGGCATCAGGCTTCATTTAAAGTACGTCAGCCACATCATTTTTTTACGCTTTTTAAATTACAAATTAATCGCATGTGTTAACGTGTTCATTTTGACAGCACTAATATATATATATATATATATATATATATATATATATATAGAGAGAGAGAGAGAGAGAGAGAGAGAGAGAGAGAGAAGGGCTAAAGAATCAGTTTGATCATAAGGACAACTCAACACGCATTCACACTAAGTATAACCAACTTTCAGAAACAAAAGATGTTGTTATGCAACATTAGACCTCCACACGACTTAGGAGCTAACAAAGTGGCAACCCACACTTTCACTTGTGTGCGTAAAAAAGGAAATACCTGAAATCATAATTCCTCACCAGACTACTTGAGGCAGGTTTCAGAAGTTTTGGCACAAGTCCCGCTTCATACAATATCAAAACTCCTGAACTGAATAGTTTTGAACTTGCATTATTTTGAAAAGTCAGTTTCCAGCTGACTGTACACAAGTATACCCTTAGCCACACTCGCTGGTAATACAAACTAAATTAAATTCATATTTAGGAAATAAGGACTTATTTATTCCATATACCATAAGTTTTTTACTCATTCTGAACATCCACATAAATCTGATCACCTAAAAACACTGACATTTGCATTGAAACTATTTTTGAAGTTAGTTAATCCAACAATTGCAACAGAAATGTACAATTTAGATTTTTTTCCTGCTAAAATTTATTTTGCTTTTACCAAATTTGTCATGGAACACACACACCCGGAGCAGTCATGGCTGCGGCGGCCAGAGGGCAGTCAGGAAACTGGCGCATTGCGCAAGAGCACCACAGCTGTGGTTGTTGAAGATGGGAGAGCCAGTGTTTCATCACTCACCACCTTTTACTCGGTGGATCTGGGGTTCGAACCTGCAATCTTCAGATCACATGTCGATCTCCTTAATCACAGAATCACAACTGCCACTCATTGGTGACATACAGGGTCAACTATCAATCCAACAAATATGTTTTTGAAGCAGCAATAATTAGGGTGCCCCGTGGAAATCCAGACAAGCATAGCAAAAACATGTAAACTCTGTAGATATATTCACACTACATACAAATGACTACTACAAACACTACTGTTTAAAACAAGAAGTCACGTTAATAATTAATAACTATTAAAATAATAAAAGCATTTCCCTTAATTTTAAACATAGGTTGAATAAAGAATATTGATTTAAATGAAACCCTAAAAAAGTAATTTCCATTTGTTAGTAAGCGACAAAGGTTCTTACAATTGTGCCTTTTCCACATTGGTTTTAAAATCCTGTTTGCCTGATAATATCTCAGTATCAAAATACAACTGTTAAACAACATCAATAAAGATAATTAAACAGAGATTAGAACTCGCAATATTTACTGACAAAATTTTGAAAAAAGCAAACACAGAATTTTTGAAATACTAAGTGTTCTATATTTTGAGCCATAAATCCCCTTTCAGGGTGTTAACATGTATGTACACAAGATAAAAAAACAACAATTATTATTCGAAAAGGAAAACCACAGGATCCATGTCATCTGGCATCAAATACGACCACTGGAAAAAGAATTAAGGACAAATCACGAATGATGAAATTTCATCCTATGAACCAATACTTTATAATGCATACAGTTCATCTTTAATACAATTTAAACAATTTCTCTTCTCAAAGCTTTCAGGAAAGCTGTTTGACAGAATTCTCAGTAAAAAAAAACCCTATTCAACGCTCTTAAAAAAAAAACGAAGCATGAAAATCTACATGGTCTTCTTTTAGTTTAGAGAGGAAAAAATGCTAGTAAGAGTGAGCCGTTATAGGTTACCAGGACTATTAAACAAGTTTAAATAACAGAAAATATTTCAGCAGAAAATATTTAGTGGTCAAAACATTTTATTACTTTTGGCTTAAAATATTGTTTGATTTGCTTGTTTTATTAATAATGTATTATTTGCCTTTGACCAATCATTTCCATCTCAGTGCATGTCTATAAAATACCTATACACATTTCATAATCTGATTCAGGCCTAAATAATATGTGGGGATAAATGATATATACAGTGGTACCTAGAGATACAAAATTAATTCGTTCCGGGGTGGTCTTTGCATGCTGAATTTTTCATGTCGAAGCAAGTTTTACATATAAAATGTCTTCGTTCAGAAACAACACTAAAAATATAAAATAACATGGAAAACCAGAGAAAAATAAAATAGGATTCTTCAATCCTTAAAAGTACACATTATGAATTAGTATAAATAAATAATAACAAAACAATGAACACAGAAAAAAATGTATGAAAAATAATAATCCTTGCCTTTCGAGTGAGGCAACATGGTAAAGTGTCAGAGGAAGTGATGAGAGGGGTAGAACGAATGATAGCAGAGGAAAGTCACGGCAATAAAATATACTTTGCCAAAAAGCAACACGAAAATATTTACAAATTTAGGACACCAACACGAAACCGAAAGCCTGCATGAAAACAGGGAGAGCTCTTCCGGGACATCAGGCGACCAATAGGAGAGCAGGATACTTCACACGAACACACAGCATCAGGACCAGAACTGCCCAATAAGAGAGTAGAACATTTGGTAGTGCGTAGAATGCGGAGTTTTCTTCCTCCAAAATTTTCAATGTCGAATATGTATTTCTTGTGCGCATTTTTCGTATCTTAATTTTTTTTTGCATCATGAAACAAAATATTCTTTGTGTGACATTTCATATCTTGAATTTTCCATAACGTGAAGCATTAATATCTCGAGATACCACTGTACCGCAATGCAAAAATCATGTAAATGGGCAAAATTTTTTATTAGTGATTGCCAAATTAACATCCTTACAAATTTGGCAATTTAGTACATCCCAACAGTGTAATGACAAGTTTTGGGAAGTACCTTAATGACATCAACCATAAAAACATATGGTTCTAAACACAAAAAGGTAAAGGAGCTAGCATTATCTAGTGCCACGGCTTCTAATATTAACTCTAATGTGCAATGTTTAAATTGACTCTAAATCAAGATTTTTTTTTTAAACAAATGCTTTACACACAGTCATTGCACCACAGTTTAGAATAACTCAGAGTATTGTCTATTTTGCACCTTGCTTCCCATAACATGAACTCTGTCTTCAGTAATATTTAAGTAGCGAAATATCACCTTACATTATGGACACAAATAACTCTAATTGATAAGCAGCGAACAGAAGAAGCTCCAAAAATTTTTTTCAAACATTTGTAGAAAAAAAACAAACAATACTGCTCATTTTTGTTTAAACAGATGTAATGCTTACATTGGTTAGACAGCTTACTTTCAAAACAGATATTTGATTAAATATTCCAAATGTAACGCATTTAGCATTTACTTCAGATTGTTGATACTAATTCATTAAAAAAAATAAATAAATTACAAGCTGTTGACAAAGTTTGGCTGCCCACTGCTCTTAAACAGTTGGTGATTAATTAGGAGAATGTCATTTAAGATACGTTGTTGAAATGTTTTAAGATACACACACACAAAAAAAAACTGTTTTTTTTAAAAACCCACCATGCCTTTGCAAAAAATATCTCATGTTCGCCTGTGGGATACCCCTGCACCCTTAAAACATGGAATGTTATAGATGCTATAGAAATGTTGTTACAATAGATTGCTTGTTTTAAAAGGGTTAAACGCTAGCTTTTTTGCATTGCATTAAGGATACATCTCTTGGTCCTCTTTTTGTACATGATCCTGTATCCACACTCTCTACATCTGATGGGATCTCTGGCTTTGATCTCATTTTCTGTATGACACTCTGAAACACAGGATCAAAACAACAAACTCAGTAAAACAACTTGATAAAGCAAAATCAAGCTTTATTAGACTCTTAAAAATAAATGCATCCATAACAATAGTCAAAACGCACACCTCCACAAATGTAGATCATTGGCTGCTGCTTGGGGGGCTGAGCGTCCTTCTGAGGATCCATGGCCTGAAAATATCCAAATGTATAATTGAATTAATTATTGTATTATATGTAACGTATGTGTCAATTTTATTAACACATCTATACTTTATTAACATCTATTAAAACGTGGCAAATCATGGGTAGAGTCAACAGCAGGGTCCAGACACATTAGAAACAATGATTTGAAGCTAAAAGGCTTTCAATATTAGCACCGCGATTAGCGTGTCGCTAATGTTACCATGTGTAACCATGTTACCAGCGCGTTACTGCGACTACAACAAAAAGCTTACTGAGTGAAATTAAAAGTCGATTTAATTAGATCACAAAACGGTGATTTATCGGTTTTGCATTTTTGATTATTCAATAAATTCACAACATTTAAAACATTACCTTTCACGCGAGAGCTTTACGTTTACTCCAAAAACGCCTGTTTTACGCATGCGCGTTACTTGATGACCCACATCCCAATGACGAACGTTGCTATTGGTGCCTAAACATGTAACGTCAGAGCTAGACTTGTCATACATTGGTGTTTGGAGTTTCCCTTTTAAACAACTGTATTTAACCGTTTTACCGGTAATTTTAGTTTTTTTAATCCTGTCTTCGAATAATCGTAATAATTCGAGTGTTAGGAATACGTCTCTAGGACGTTTTAAGCATAATTTAATTACGGAAGTAGTATAACAGTCAGTTCATTTATTTATTTTAGTTTGTTTTTAATAATTAACCAACTTCGTATTTTCTATTGTTGTCTAAAGGTAATATTCATATAATCTGTTCAAATATGATAATTAATTTCACCAAACATTAGTTGTTGACGACCTCAAAGCAGGAAGTGGGCTGTCGAAGGCGGAACAGAACAAGAAGTGGAAGAAGAAACAGACTGCGCGCACAGGTTTCATATTTTCTAATGATTGTGCTAACTGTATACGTTACTCTTTTTAGCTAACTTCCTACATATTGTATTTATGCGTGAAGTCGAAAATTTTAATACAGTTTTTGTGTTTAGAGCTGTGCAAATTAATTTTACCCCAGATTCACCTCTTTCTTTCAGTTTCTTTTTGTAAGGTAACGTTATTTCGTTATGCGTTATGGTACGTTATGCTTTGAACAGGACAGAGATTTCCTTGTTATAGTTTTTTTTTTACATTTTTATATTATGATTTCTGATAAAGATTCTCGTCTGTTAGTTTTCTTTTCTCCTACAGCATTTTAAATAAACTTCGCTTATGTCTTTTGTAAAAAAAGGCATTCACGCGACAACTAGGGGAAGGATTAATAGCAAAAACCTATTATATTGTTTACAAAGAACATGCAACGTTCTTCATGCTAACGTTACTCCATAAACTAAACACCATGTCGTCCTTCTTTTAGCCTTCATCTTTTAAAACTGATGTTTTTTTTTTACCTCCATTTCGAAACTTTTTTGTCTTTGGCAGCTGTGATCTATTTTAAGCTACCTCTTAAAAATGTAGTTAATGTTACTAGTGTACATGAAGTTATTGATAATCTAAATCATGCACATACATTTTATTGTATCACAAGAACTACACAAACTGTAATAGAAGACATTTCAAACAAAGTTAACGAAATTGCTGGTAGAATAAAAGAGAAGTAAACTCAATCTTAATTTAATAAACAGGGGGGGGGGGGGGAATTCTGTCTTAATGGTATGTTCGCTAGGAAATGATTGTGGTGAACCTGATTAATTTTTCTCAGCCTGTTTAGCTTCATACCACACATGTTTACTATTTCCTTTAGCATGGCGGGAATCCTGGAGGACTGTTCTTTGGAGGTTCTGGATCTTCCCGAGGATTTAGATGAAGACATACTTTACCTTTACTTTGAGAACCAGCGCCGGTCTGGAGGAGGGAATCTTGTTTCCTTGGAGAAAAATGGAAACCAAGCACTGCTGGTTTTTGAAAACCCAGAGAGTAAGAATTCACCTTTATAGTGGTTTAATTATTTATTATCAGGTGTTTGTGATGTCCCTATTTCTATTATACTAGCTGTTGTGAGAGTTATCTCCAAGTCTCATGTCCTGCTAAACAAAACACTAACTCTACGGAGGAAGCCACCAAAGGATCCTGGAAAGCTGCTTCTTAAAGGACTCAATCCAGACACTCCCCTGGATTATGTGGAACTCTATTGGGAAAAGATGACAAGAATGAGCTCAGAAACAGACTTCATCTTGTATCCATCACAGAAGAACGAGATGGTTCTCGTACATCTAAAAAGAAGTTTGTCTATAGGTAAGCTGTACGTCATGAGCAGAATATTTATATGTGTAAACATAATTGTATATATATATATATATATATATATATATATATATATATATATATATATATATATATATATATATATATATATAAAGAATAAGCCACCGCTAGTTCTAGCCTGATATATAATTTGTATAATTTGTAAAAATTATTTTGTATAAAGTGTAAATGCAGTTTCTGTTTTGTCTACATATATTGCACACTGTTTTGGGCATGTTGTTTTGGTGATTTAAAATATTTCGGCACTTATCAGCCAAACATTTGGTGCAAGCTTACTGAATTTAAAACTGTACAGTTTACTGAGCTCAATTTACATATTAAAGTTGGCCAATAAGAGAAGTGAACAGATTCAGGAATTCATCCAGATGTTTTATTTAATATGGTTTGAAACTAAGCTTTTTTATATTAAAACTAATAGTCATAAATGAATAGAATCATGAAAGATTACGCTCTTTAATTTTAAAAAGTAAAAAAAAACTAAATAAACGCAACAGGGCAGAAGGTAACGTGACCAGCACCAAGTTGAAAGTTTTCAGAATTTTAATTACACAACACATGCAAATAAAAAATGAGACAATGTTCAGTGGATGACAAATAACATCATAACAAATTAAAGGTTTTTATTAATAGCGCTTTTTATTTCATATCTAGAAAAAAAATTAATTACTTGCCTGACTCTCTATGAAAAAGACATCAATTGATCCTTTAACTAATACCAACTACAATAGCTAATCTATTTACAAATTTACATAATATGAAGCAAAACTAGCCCCGAATTTTCAAGCAAACCCAAAATGGCTAAACTCTCAGAAGAAAAAACGAAGGATGTGTAATTCAACAAGTCTCTATCTCTCTCTGTCTGATCCAAGTGTCTCCTCAAGCATTCTCTCTTGGGTGCTTTAAAGGGCTTCTTTTATATGTGTCTGACATCATTAAGAAGGACCTCACAGGAGTCCAACCAGTAGGTGCTGATACCTGATAAAAATAAAAAATAGAGAGAAATAAAGAAGATATATGAGAACACACAAAACAAGTAACCTTTCTCAAATGATTTGGAACAAACTCAGGACCTCTTCAAAATAGCTATTTTTAAGTGCACAAAATCTGTGTAAGAGCCATCAAAGAGTGGTAATATTTTAAACCACCGCCAGGTGTCACTAGTGTCATTAGACAATTCGTATAAAAGTTGGAAACTTCTTCGTGCGTTCCAAAGGGAAGGTGACCAATGCTTTGTGACCACATTACTATACTAGACACCATAGGCTTTGCAATGGCAAAAACTGAACATGTATTGAACATCACAATATTTGTGTGAATATTGACATGCTATATATGTGTAAATTTCACCAAAGCTGCGTAAAGACAAAAGACAGCTATAGAGACTGAGTCTGCTATGACACAAAAAGTATAGTAAAAAATAATGTTCTTCTAAACGTTGGCTTGAAGTTCAGCAAAAGGAGGCCAAACATAATTTGTACCATTTAAATGTTTGTCCAATGAGAGTCAATCAAATAGTACTGAGAATCATCCATCAGAAATACATTTTTATTCGATATTTGCATTTAACTGTTGTTTGCATGCAGACTTATCAGTTACCAGCTGCAATCAAAGCAGTTGAAAGTTCTGCTTCTGCCTGCTCTAATGTTTCATGAGCAAATTTAGGGTTGTAAGTGTTAGCCTCTTCAAATATTGATTTCATTCCATAGATTTCACAGCACTAAGTGAAGAAGTTTCCAAGAAGAATCTATGTGGAGCCAAGGTCACTCTGGATAGAGTCGAATGTACAGACTCCATTTTGGTGTCCAATCTGTCTCCCGCTCTCACAGAAGATGTGCTGGAGCTCTACTTTGAATGTAGTCGTTCCGGAGGGGCAGAAGTGGTTGCAGTCAGCATGCTCACTGATCGATCTGCTAAAGTTTCTTTCAAGGATGTGAAATGTAAGCCAGGCTTGTATATTTTTGGTCACTTAATGTACTTCAAGCTTGAAACTCATTTGAGCTCTCTTTTTCACAGCTGTGGACAGTGTTCTGCAAAAATCTCATAATTTGCAAGGGACAGAGTTAGTAGTTGAGCCATATTTTGACTTTCTGCATGCCGTGGTGGATCAGGCTTCTTCCTCTCAAGATGAACAAAAAACAGCATTAGATGGAAACCAAACCAAGTCTGTTTCATCACAAATTAATGATGTTTCTCACCCACTTGGGAACTCTGGGATGACAGATGGGAATTCTCGATCAAATGAAGTCGCAGGTTTCCCAAATGCATCTGCAGTGGTTAGAGAACCAGCTATTTTGAAGGAATCTCTTGCTTTTGTATCCGTGCCTGATTCCACTAGACATTGCCTACTTCTTTTGAGCAAACTGACAGAGGACCTCACAAAGGCTCACCCTAAATGTGATATCACTCTGTTAAAAGATGGCATCGAAATTAAAGGTCCTGACCCGATAGAAACTGAAAGAATCAAAAACAACGTCTTGATGTTCTTAGCGGGAATCGTGCAGGACCAGCTGCCACATGACCTGCTGAGAGCTGATTTCCTCCAAAGGGATGATGTAAAAAAAAGACTAGAAGTACCTCTGAGAACTTTACCTTCAATCTACGATGTTTCAAATGGTTTGGTTACTGTGACCTCTCCATCTCGTCTTTTAGGAAAACAGGCCTGCGACCTCATAGAGTCTCGGATAGCAAAGTTCACTGTTTCAATTCCTGGTGACAATGGATGTCTGGTGGTGTCCAAAGAGTGGGCTGAGTTTGTAACGTCTCTGGACTTTTGCAATATCAAAGTATCAGACAGTGGTAGCGTTATCGCTGGCGTCACCTTTACGGGAATGGAAAAGGACCTCCAAGAGAAGATTGCTGAGTTTCTCAGCACTCCACACCAGAAGGAAGTTGTCCTTTCTATGGAACCAGGAATGCTCAAATTCCTACATCTCCACCACCAGGGTCTACTGGCAGACATGGGAGAGGCCATCTTGCTCCCTCTGGAGACTGGAGATGGGCTGAGCGTTAGTCTTTTTAATTCAATCATGAAAAATAGTTTTTATCAATAAGTCAAATGTTCAAATGTGAAGTTCACTATCAAGAGTATGCCTTTTTTATTTGCTATATCGATCAAGTTTTTACGTGTTTTATAGTTGACTTCATGCTATGGTCAGAATAAAACACAACAGTTAGTCTCGACAAGGTCATAGAACAGTTTAGACCCGCCCACCAAGCACTGTGTTTAAAAAAAAAACTAAAAATATAAAGCATTCAGACAGCAATACAAGTAAAAAAAAATAAAAAATAGAAATTGTCTTTAAACCATGGTATCAGCAATCTCATGCTCTCATGTTTCCAAGCCAGGGGTTGTAGTTCCATCATATGATTTATTATCACAGGTCAAAGTTCCATCCAGCTCAACTTTTCACTGCAGCAAAATACTGACTCACATTGTGAACACTGATTCACACATGGACTCAGAGTCTGCGATGCCAACCATAGGTTCCTAAACACTTCGAAACACAAAAAACACAGCTGTTTCAGTTCAAGTAGAGTTCAAGATTCTGTTAAAAAGATGCCCCTGTAAAGGGTGGAGGGAGGGAGTGTGATAAGAAAAGTCACAAGTGTGTAGACTTCAAATAATAAGATAACCTGGTTCGTGAATGATTAAGAGATACAGTCAGGTCATGGATAAACACTTCAAGATGTGACACTTCACAGCAAGTAAAGTCTATTTTCAACCCAGAAGTAAAAAATTGAGGAAAAGAGGAAACACATTTTATAACAAATTTTATTTGTTAACTATGGCTCCATTAAGGCCTAGTGGATCCTGGGAGTTCAGACAACGCTGACCTCCCTAGATAGATTTATTCATTTATTTTAGTTAATGCAAAAGATCTGATTACAGCATTCATTAAAAGCTTTCAACAGCTACAGTTATATAATAACAATTACATTTGTGACAGGCAATTGTTTTAATTGAACATAAATCTTTGCTGTGAATTTGTAGGTGACTCCATTATAATTCCATGCATACAAATCAACAGCAAACTTGACGATTTTAATTCATTTTGCTCCTATTTCTTAGATTTTTCAGGATTTGTCTCTTGCACATAGACACTATATGTATTTCTATCTTTTGTGTATATATCTTTAATTTTCTTAACATATCGATTGAACAAAAATATGTGTAGGTTATGTCATAATTCCACCACAAAATATACTTACTTACACATTTCAATTACTTTACTTGCACCCTAATCAACAACCATGATTTTTTATTTGATCTGCACCTTAAGTAAAATTAATGTGAAACATAGCCAATATCAATTATTATTTTCTTGCTAAAATAATTATTTTCTTTTTGCCTCATATCAACAACATGCTTGATGTTGTTTTTCACATTTTGATAATTTAGCGTAACTTTGTCACATGGATAACATAGAGAGTAGTTCAATACTTCAATTGAATAAGAACATTGAAAAGTAAAAGTTTAGTTGTGTAAAGGAAATTAAAGCAGAAATTAAAGTGAAGCAGAAAAACTTGCATTAAAAAAATCTTGTGACGTATTCGCTGCTCAAGTTAAAAGTTCTCTTTTATATTATGTTACATATTGCTGTTACAGATATTCATGTGTGTGCTCTTTATTCCAATTTCCTTAATTGATTCATGGACACTTACACAAACATGTGTTTGTGTTTGTGCTTTGACCTTAGGCTTTTCATGCCACTCTCATTTTTTCTCCCAACTATGATCATGTGAGAGACTGTTTCTCCCTCCCCTCCACCTAGAACTGCAGAAATGAAATACGCAATAAACAAACAATGCGAATTTCAACGTTTTTCCATGGTTCTCTTGGGACCCCTGTGCAGGTTTGTCCGTTAAGCCCCTGTATTAATGTTGCCGTTTTTGCAACCATCGTAAAATGTATGTCCAGTCCCAGATTAATTGTAACACAGACTAAAACAGTCAATGAACTTAGCTTCTTTAATTGTACAATTTTCATGCAGAAAAGGGAATAACACCAGCAGTGCAGAAGTAGCTTTAAATAAAAATAGTTACTAATAATTATATGTATATTTCTTTGCTCTGCCTTGTGTGAAACGAGTAAATTTCTAAGTCTACTAACCAACAACCAAAAATTAACACAAAAATTATATTTATCATTTGAATTAAACAATGATTTGATTTGGACACATTTAATGGTGCATCAGATGTTTCTTCATCTCCACTTTGTGTTTTAAAACACTTTCATGCACAGGTTCTTATTTAAATATGTTTTTTTATTCTTTTCAATATTCTAATTTTTAATATCTTGATTTGCAGATTCAGGGAGATTCAAGTGTGTGCCAGCTAGTTGCGGAGGTACTAACTGCTATTGTTGGCTCAGTCTTAACAAAGAAAATTGTGGTGAACCACCCTGGCATCTGCCGCTTCCTGATGGATGTAGAGGGATCCACATTACTATCAGAGATGACAGCCAAGTTCGGTGTCTTTATAGACATGACTAAAGTGTGCTGGGAGCCCATTGAAGATAAAGTAATTTTATTCTGACATATTCAGTGTCTTTGTTTTCACAAATCTTTTAGGCTCTCAGATTTGATCAATGACATGTTTTTATTTAGGACATATTGGAGTTGGCATGGAAAATGACTCCATGTCAAAGCTTCCAAAGGAATTCTTTGGAAGATTTCACAAAAGGCAACACTCCTGGAATACAAAATGGCGCTACATCAGGTTAGAAAAGATGGTAATACATTGAACTTTAAAGCGGTCAATCTCAAAACTATGAGGAACAAAATTATATGATCCCCTGCTGATTCTGAAGATATTTTTACTGACAGAGAAATGTATTTAATTATAGGTTTATTTAAACAGCTTAGACACAATAATGAAAAGCCTATTAATTAAGTAAAATTCAGAAAAAAATTTGTACATATGAGGGAAATCTATGTATCCCCACTGTAACTGGGATAGTTTTACTGACAAGTGATTCATTTTTTTTTTGTTTCCCTGGCTTGTTTTCCTCACCTTAGCTCGCATTCAAGAAGCCAAGAAGATGTTAGAAGTTCTAGGCAGCGATTTCACCTCCCAACTTTCAAGTTTGGAATCCCCGATCACCAATCTTGAGGATCTTTATTTAGACCCAAACCAGGAACTTGGGTTAGGAGATGAGGAAGATCAACCCCGATTGCTACGCAATAGCTCTGCTTCACCCTTACCTACCCACAACCTCGATGAAGACGCAAGCCTCTTGTTGGCAATTCAAATGTCAATGGAGAACAACCAAAGCACAGAAACAGAAGACATCCAAAAGGCTCTAGAACTTTCCAAAAGCATCTCTATTCCAAATGAGGAGAACACCCAGATGGGCAATGCAATTGAAATGTCATTGAGGGAAGCCATCAATTCGTGTAATACAGCTGAGATCTTTGTCTATGCAAACTACAACCATGATCTTATAAGGGTAGACATTGCACTGGGTAAGAAAGTAGGACTAAGGCGGCATGAGGAGAAACTGGAGAACAGAAATCTTCGTAAACTCTCCATGTATCAGAAGAGATGCATAGAGCTACTTAAGAGGAAGCATGCTGTGGAAATTAACATCCAGGGCACTACAGCCATCCTGTCTGGGTTTAAGGATTACGTGTCTGCAGCCGTACAGGACCTTAGAGATGTCCTGAAAAGGACAGAGCACATTCTGAGTGATAATGAGATTGTGAAGTCTGTAGAATGGGTTTGGAAGGAACAGGGTTCCTCTAAGAGTGTTGCATACCCTCCTGATGCCACAGTGTTCATTGAGAATGCCTGGAAGTTGAGGCAGAAGAAGATTGATATTTTGTTCAACAATCAGCAATACACCATTGATTTTGAGAAGATGGAGGCGTATAGTTTGGTTTCAGGGATCTCGGTGGCTATTAAAAGGAAGATGAAGAGCTCGGAAGATTTGTACACGGATTGTACAGGTATGTGTGCACCCAAATTATTTTAACATTTTGAAATCACAAATTTAAAGAATTTCTTCAATTAGAATTATAATGTTGAGTCCTGACTTCAATTTAGGTCACAGTGTAGATTTTAACACACAGTTACAGGGTAAGTACACGGTTCTACCTGGGTTGTTATTATTAATAACAGTACCCTTCCTGATAGTTATGTGTAATTACATAACAGTGAGCAAATCTCTGGGATTAATGGTGTAATGGTGTCTTTACATTAATTATTAATAATAATTCATGCTGGCCTTTTGTTAACCACATGCTAATTTGTGTTCATTTCATGCCAGTCACTGAACTCATGTCAGCATCATATTAATCACTAATTCATGATGGAATCATAATAAATCATGCTAGCGTAAAGCTAATCACATGCTGACCATTTCTACCATCATTCAAATGTGTGCTAGCATCATGATGATCACTTAATTATTTATGCAAGCATTTCTGCTAGCATAATGCTAACCACTCGCATGTTACATTTAAGATCATGCTAATCTCTTTCTACTTTATGCTATTGTCATGTTAATCACATGCTAATTCATTATAGTGGTATAATAATTTGTACATTATGTTTATCAAGTGATGCTGTAGTCATGCTAATTCATAATAGCATCATGACAATAACATAGCCTAACACTAGCTCATAGCCTAACACTAAGCAGTCGCAACACCAAAGGTCTCAGATTGTAATATTTCATATGCGACCAGGATTTGGCAATGACTTGAAAAGAGGAATTTTATGCAGGAGTGGTTTAGTACTTTTGCAGACTGCCTCTAAGTGATACAATTTCTTCCACTTGCATGGAAGAAGGCGTGTTTTGACTTCAGCATTTTAGCATGGTGTTGTTTATATTATAGAAATAAAAAAGGATCTCATTTGTTAATTAAAATCATATACCCGAATTTATTAAGATTAAATAGTGAATATCTGCTTCCAAGCATTATTTCTAATTTCAGGTTTTCAAAATAATGAGATAATAGTTCAATATTCAGATATAATTTCTCACAATATTGAGAAAATAAGATGATATTTCGACCTATTGATTCAATAAATTAACTGCATTGTAGATGCCTTTGTGACATGATAGGGCTACAATCTACAAGTATTACAATTAGAAAAGCAAGTTTTCAGGCATCTGATGTCCTTAGAAACCAGAAAAAGATTTGTAATTTAAATTTGTCTATTTAAAGGCATGAACTAGATACATGGACTGTGTATGCATTTATGACTCAAACAGAGAGCCATACTTCTCACTGCATAAAAAAATCCACAATAGGGGCTCTTAAAGGCAAATAATGAATTTCAAGAATGCTGAAGTGCTAATTTATCTGCAACGTATCAGTGCTTTGCTAATAAACACATCTGATATCCCATAAAGCATCAAGCAGTTACGTAAATGTGCAATTTTATGCAAAAATAATTTTTTCCCTCTTGTGTCTCTTCACTTAATAATAATCAGATGTAGAGGATGCTTATAATAGCTTATAATGTTTATATTTAGATGAAGATTACAGTCTACTTTCAAGTATGCCTGAAGTGTCTCCAGTGGATACAGATTCTCAAGAATATAACAATGTCGTCAAAGACTTCTACGACACTATCAAGGACAACCACAAACAAATCAGAATCCTAAAGGTATGGTTTCACAGAAGTTTTTTTTACTTGCTGCCATGTTCTTTCGACCCTGATTTGGTTAATTAAATAAACTCCAAAGCACCGTTTTAGTTAAAAGTAGATGTTAAGAAATAGAGTAAATTGGTGAATCAAAGCTTAAAAGCATTCAATGTAAACTGTATGTAAAGCAGGCATTTTCAAAAAACACTGAACTCATATGATTTGATTCATCAGGATTTGAGATTTTTAATTGGTATGTTTTAACTGGAGGACTAGAAATCACTTTCATTTGATTAACAATATACATTCATTCATATTTATAAGTTTTCTGTCTGTCGTGGGGTTTAGTTTTTATTTTACTTTGCTGTTCCTTAACTTTCCAGGTTGAGAAGTTGAATAACCAACTTCTGTACAACCAGTACAGATTGAAAAAAGCCAGTATTGAGCAGAGCTCCACCGATCCGCAGGTTGAGCGTGTCCTCTACCATGGCACCAGTGAAACCAGTGTGAAGGAGATATGCATTCATGGTTTTAACAGGAGCTTCTGTGGGAAAAATGGTAACTTTTTACTTGTTAATTATCTTTTTTTTTTTGTTAATCACTCACAGCAACTCAGGGCACACATTTCTAGACTCTAAAACAGACTCACTCCTTCTCCCTTCGATTAAGGAGGGTTTCAGATTTCAAAGTATAAGCTGTTGTGTAGATAAGGGCTCGGTGAAATCTTAGTTTTTTTTAATATACATGAATATATATATTTTTTAAACACAGGACAATATTGCTTGTATTGATATAATTAATTTTGTAACAATATTGCTTTTTTAAATGCACAAGTGTTTTCTCTCAAGCAAGAAAGGAGTTTCTTTTGTATCATTATTATTTCATAAATGCAGGCAGTTCTTAATAATGGTGCCCATGTGAAATTTGGCAACTGATTTAAACCTTTAACTAAATGTTTGTTTTTAAAGGGGGCTCATAATGTCAAGGATGCTAATATTATTTTTTGGGGAAAACCTCATTTATGTTGAAGAAATAAATAATAGTATTCAGCTAAGAAATATTTAGAAATTACTTTTATTATATATAACTCAGCTCTAGTGTATATTGTCACTTTTGTTCTTTTTTTCACTGGCTTCTTGAAATCACAATTGACTACATAAGAAATGTGAGTTATGGAGATATCTGTTTTGACATTGTCCATTCAAATGAAAAGTCAGTGTTTGTCCAACAGCTACAAAAATGTATTTTATTATAAATAACAATATTTTTACTGTAGTATTTTTCACATCTGTTTAATTTGGAATCATGTTCATAAAAAGTAAAATGTCCATGTCGTTAAAGTTACTGTGTCAAAATTCTAATTCTTATTATAAGTACTGTTACATACAATAATATCCCATTAATGTTCTTTTTCCCTTTGCAGCCACTGTGTTTGGCCAGGGTGTCTATTTTGCAGTAAATGCTTCGCTGTCTGTGTTGGACACCTATTCTCCACCCAATGCAGATGGACACAAGTACATTTTTGTAGCCAAAGTGCTGACTGGAGACTTCACCTTGGGCAGACACGAGCTCAAAACGGCTCCACTCAAGGAAAATTCTTCAATTCCTGTCAGATATCATAGTGTAACTGATCAATTGAGTTCCCCCTCATTATTTGTCATCTTTAATGACACACAGGCTTATCCAGAGTACCTTATTACTTGCAAGAAGATTTACAGTTAATTTAACCTTCTCTGATGCTGTAATAGTTGATTTGTATGTGCAAAAGAACTGGCTTTTGAGCTAATTTACGGTCATATAAATGGCTAACTGATATTGCTTAATAGTTGATGTTTTTATTTTCGTCTTAACAATGTCAGTGATTTTTTGTTAAGGGTGAGTTGGCTGAATGAATTCAGTAGCTCTTTGATTAGGTTATAAAGAATTGTTGTAATATTTATTGACAAGCAAAATTGATTCAAACTCACAATAATAATTTTGATATTTTGATTATATACAGTCATTTGTTAGTTAGACAAGGTAAATGGTTGTAAATGGAATTCATCAATGTGTCAAATTATTGTTTGCAAAAGTAAATTTGTAAAACACATCACTGTGTGTGTGTGTGTGTGTGTGTGTGTGTGTGTGTGGGTGTGTGTGTGTGTGTGTGTGTGTGTGTTGGGAGGGGGGGGATAGGTAATATATATCAAACATATTTCAAAATTTGTTTCAAAATATTTCAAAAACCTAATGATCAAAAGTAAAAATGAGCCAATTCTTATGTTTAAAGTTACAGTATGTTGGAAGTATAGCAAAAAACAATGGAAAATTTTCCTTGAGAATGTCAAAATGTATTAAGAAATCAAGTTAAAAAAATTGGAGTCCAGTCAGAATTCAAAGGACATTTTGCAGCCTGCAAAATATTGTACAATAATATACATGCCAATTCTTTCCTTGATTAGTTGTGTGTGTGTGTGTGTGTGTGTGTGTGTGTATATATATATATATATATATATATATATATATATATATATATATATATATATATATATATATATATATATATATATATGTGTGTATATATATATATTTTTTTATTTTTTATATATATATTTTTGATGTATTTGTACGTGTCTATGCTAATTTGGTCCTGGTTTAGACAGATGTACGAGGTGTTTTAAGTACATAATGTTGTGCTGATACATAAAAGTGTACAACTTACAATTACTTAATTATTAGTTTATTGTTTGTTTGAGCATTTTTTAATAAACGTTTATTACTTCACATAGTTTCGGGTTTGTTTTCTTTGGTCACTTTGTTCTCCACGTTTTTTTTCTGCCTGTCAGTTAAAAAAGGCGTAGCGTCAGGAACGAAAGTTTCGTGCAACTGAACAGAGCGGACGCATTTTAGCGCTGCACTGCTGCAGCAAGTAGATCTGGGATGTGTAATGAATGAGTAAATGCTGTTCAGTGTGTTGATAATGTACGTTGTTATAATTTTGGAATTCATGAGACCCATTGTTTACACGGTTAATTTTGAAATTTGCACAGTAATTTGTGGGTACGTTGGTTTTTATTTACAAGTACAAAAACATGTTTCATTTGAGCTAATGCGGTTAGCTAGCACATTAGCAACGACTGCTTAGTAAACAAATAAACAGAACAGTAATATATAGACTAATAGTACGTATGTATAATGAAGTATAGTCTGAAACGAGTCATCGAGGAACACTGTGTACTTTGTGTTTTGGTTGTCAGGTGCTGAGAAAGGCCAGTGCGCTTCATCATGTACGCGGTGTACCGACAGGCTCACCCGCCCACCGCCGTGGAATATGCCGTTTACTGCAACTTCATCTCCAGCCAAGAGAAGAACCTGGTGGTAGCAGGAACCTCGCAGCTATATGTTTACAGAATCATATATGATCTGGAGGTGAGTGCGAAGAGAAAGCTCTTACTTTCAATCAGTCTGTAGATATAAAAGTTATAGTGTCCAAAAACTAGTAATCACGTCAGTAACTTGCTTTAATTTTTTTAGAGCTCTTCCAAAACTGATAAGCCTCCAGGTAATTTACGCTATTGCTTTCATATTATTCCTGATTTCCGGAATTGCTTAAATTCTGCTGAAAAAGCATTGCTCAATTTGTTCAATATGAAATTCTGCAGATGGTAAGAGCCGCAAAGAGAAGCTGGAGCAGGTGGCCTCCTTTACTCTCTTCGGAAATGTGATGTCTATGGCCAGCGTTCAACTTGTTGGGACCAACAGAGATGCGTTGCTCCTCAGCTTCAAGGACGCCAAGGTACCTCATCACTAATGGCAGATCATTTATAGATAAATCTAAGAAGAGGGTTGCTCTCAAACATGCGGTTATTATTTTGGTAGTTATCAGTTGTGGAGTATGATCCCGGCACACATGACCTGAAGACCCTATCGCTGCACTTTTTTGAGGAACCCGAGTTAAGAGTACGTACTGCGGTCATGAGAATATGTTGGGTTTTTTGTTGTTGTGTGGATCTTAGTTTTGATTGACAAATTCTGTTTTGGGTGGTTTCAGGATGGCTTTGTTCAGAATGTGCACATTCCTATGGTGCGAGTGGATCCAGAGAATCGCTGTGCTGTAATGCTGGTGTATGGCACTCGTCTGGTGGTTCTGCCCTTCAGAAAAGACACACTTGCTGATGAACAGGAGGGCATTGTTGGAGAGGGGTATGTATACGTGTGGCTTTTATACAGATAATTCTAAAATATTAGTTTAATCTTTTTTAATTTATTTTATTTTATGTTTTGTAAGACTTTTACAATCATGCATTTTTTGCAATTTTTCCATATTGCATTATTAATTGTAAATATTTCATGATGTTTGATAGATAAATAGATTTATTTACGTTAAATATTACCGATTGTGTAAGACTATTTGCTCTTTAAAATCTTTTGTTTCTCTTCCTCCAGGCAAAAATCAAGCTTCCTTCCCAGTTACATCATTGATGTCCGGGAACTGGATGAGAAACTCCTAAACATCATTGATATGAAATTCCTCCATGGTTACTACGAGTCCACACTGCTTATTCTGTTTGAGCCCAATCAAACATGGCCAGGGTATGACCGTGCTTCATTACACTTTTCTCACTGTATAAGGTACCATGGTTTCTGATTAGTGAATCTATTGATCTTGGTGCTGTTTTTTTGGCTCAGGCGTGTAGCAGTGCGACAGGACACGTGTAGCATCGTGGCTATCTCACTGAACATTATGCAGAAGGTTCATCCTGTTATCTGGTCTCTCAGTAACCTTCCCTTTGACTGCATCCAGGTCATGGCTGTCCCCAAACCCATCGGTAAGAACCCATCTTTAGATTTGTTTACAGTTTTATGTAGCAGTCAAAACTTTCGATTGTATTTTCCAATGTTTCATAAAGTCCTATTCAAAAAGACCTTAACTTAAGTAGCACTCAACATCTTGTATGGCTGAAAGACAATCATAAGAAGATTGAGTAAATGCAATCGCTAGACTATGCTTTTTCTGTATATAATGCAATTATATGCAAGGTGTTACATTTTTAATTCAAGGTTTCACATCTTACATTTTTGTTTGTTCTGTCCTATCTTTGTAATGTTTCTTTTTTATGTTTAAACAACCAAAATAGAAATATTAAAGCAATTATAGATTGTATAGGTAAATATTTTATATTTTATGTATACAATTCTTAAGCTGTTGTGGGTTCTAAGATGGAAATAAAATCAGAAAACGTCTCCTTGATTTGTGTTCTTGGGCCAATCATAATGAAAAAGTAGGGGAAATCATGCAAAACAACCCACTCAGGTGGCTAGTAAAATAGTACTGCAATAAAGGTGCTGTTGGTGTTCCAGGAATGTGAAAGGTGTTTCCCACATGTCTAAAATTGATTGAACGAGTTTAACGAGCAGTTGTGCTATTGCTATTTCTGTGACAGTTCTGCCTTTGCTTTGTCCTCAGGTGGAGTTGTGGTGTTTGCAGTGAACTCATTGCTGTATCTGAACCAGAGTGTTCCTCCATTTGGCGTGTCGCTCAACAGCCAGACTGTCGGAACCACAGCATTTCCCTTGAGTAGGTTCTGGAATTAAAAAACACCAACTAAAATTTTGATTATTTCCTTAAACTCTGGACTCTGTTGTTTATCAATCCACTGTTTAGGGCCTCAGGAGGAAGTAAAGATCACACTAGATTGTTCTCAAGCCTCGTTCATCACGTCTGATAAAATGGTGATTTCACTGAAAGGAGGAGAAATGTAAGAATTTAGCTTTCATAATGATAATATTATTGTGTTATTAAATGTTTTGTATAACACCTGTTTTTCTTTTTTGACTTTAGTTACGTTTTGACCCTCATCACAGATGGAATGAGGAGTGTTCGTGCCTTCCACTTCGATAAAGCTGCTGCCAGTGTCCTGACAACCTGTGTGAGTGATCACCACTGACACGTCTTTGAAAAGTTCAGTTTTTTTAATCCTGTAGGGTTCTTTGTGATGCTCATACACTCTTCTTCATTTATCTTTGTTTTATCAGATGATGGCCATGGAGCCGGGTTATCTGTTCTTGGGCTCACGTCTGGGAAACTCGCTGCTGCTCAGATACACAGAGAAACTCCAGGAAACACCGATGGAAGAGGGCAAGGAGACCGAGGAGAAGGAGAAACAGGTGCGAGTGTCTTGTTCTTTGAAAAATGGAATTCAATACACTTTTCAGCTCCCACTTTAGAACAAACAAAATGTGTTTTATTTCAATAGCTTGAGTTGTAATAGTTATTATTACAATAAAAAATAGCTTCAAACAGTAAGTTGTATAAATTAGTGCTGAACCTTTTGACTCAATTCCAGCATATATCTTTATACAATTTGGGTATTTAAAAAAAAAAATTTCTTGCTTTGTTTTGGATTCCCATTACCAGTAGAATTGAACCGTATAATACATTCCTAAGAGGCTGCTCTGGTGCTAATGTTGAATCCCTTTATTTTCCAGGAAGAGCCTCCAAATAAAAAGAAACGTGTGGATGCGAACTGGGCAGGTGATGTGGTTACTGCAGAATGAGACTCCTGTGTATGACATCAAAGTCACTGTTCTAAGTTAGCATGTGAATGTTTTTGTTCAGGAAAGGGGAATGCCCCAGATGAACTGGATGAAATCGAGGTCTATGGAAGTGAAGCTCAGTCAGGCACTCAGTTGGCGACATATTCATTTGAGGTGAGAGCCAGTTTGTTCAATATTTTCCAGGTTTATTGACACTCAACACAGGTTTGGAAATTAATTTGATGAGTCTTTGTGATTTTTGTTAAAGGTTTGTGACAGTATATTGAACATTGGACCCTGTGCCGGTGCTGCAATGGGAGAGCCAGCCTTCCTCTCTGAAGAGGTACCTCTTGTGGCTAGCAATAGTTTGATTTTGTTCCTTAAGTCGGTCATGTAGCTTCCCATTTTGCACAGACTATGACTTTTATGCAAAGCATAATTAGCACCTCTCAACAATTTTAACTACGCTGTTAATTTGATTGGTGGGTGTGGTAAGAGAGCCGACATTTCTATATGTATTGACAATAAATGCCAACATAACCGTAATCAAGATAAAACTAACCATCTGTACTGTTTCGTAATTTATGTTCTGAACCCAAGCACCGAGGTGTTCACATTTTAAGCAATTTAGTATTAGTATGATATAGTTGATGAGATGTGCTTTTAACATTTAAAATTGTATATTTCAAAGTTATTGTCTTGATTGTACAGTTGTTATAACAATATTTCCGTTTTTTATTTGTGAATGCTGTTTTGTAGAATTTATATACTCTGCGCTTTGGGCAACTTTCTGAAAAAAAAAAAAAAAAAAAATATATATATATATATACGCGCATACACACACACATTTTACTTAGTCTAGCAGCCATTGGCTAAAAAAAAAAGGTATTTGAGGAATATCAAAGCATCTTTATAACACCCGATAAGTGACGAATGCTCCTAAATCACTGATTCTCTCATTAGTTCCAAAACAACCCAGAGCCAGATCTTGAGGTGGTGGTGTGCTCAGGATATGGCAAGAATGGTGCCCTTTCTGTGCTGCAGGTACGTTTGTTTCTAATGGATCTTGTGCCTGTACACCCTTTGCCCATAGCATTCCTGCATGAATGCGCATGCAGAGCATTTGGGTCTGTCTGAAGCATAAATGCACAGCTGCTGTCCCGCTGCAGTGAGGCTTGTCTGCTTCGGGAAGCTGCAGGTGCTACATTAACATCTGGGCTTTACCAGGGCTGCCTCAGAGATGGTTGGAGAGGCCTTTAAAACACCCGAGATACAGCAGATGCACAATGCTGATGCATGGAGGCATGCCACTGGTCTTATTTTCTGTTTTACTGGGATTAGTAGTTAAGGAGACTGAAGTCCTCTATGATGTGGCTGACTGAAAAACAATACATCTCTCGCTTAACCAATGTATGCTTATTTTTTCTAGAACAATGGTTCTCAAACTGTGGTATGCATACCACTAGTGGTACTTGAAAAGGTCTTGGTTGTACGCAACACCTGCAGCTGTCAAAAAACACACAAAAAAAAATGACTGTGAGCATCAAACTAAAAATTGTCTGTTATAGGCATCTGGCCCATTGGTTGACAAAATGACCCATTGGTTGGGCTTGTCCAATGAAATCACAGGCCTATCCCTCCAGACTCTGGATAAATCTGCTGTTTGACTCTCCAGAGCTGCGAGAATAAATTTGATCATGTTTGATAATGGAGAGCAATGCTTGATCAAACTTGATACTTTCAAAATTTGTAATCATTACATTCTTTATGTTCAGGCTGTATACTGCTGCTAAGTGAATACATATTTTTTTATTATCAATAATTGCATTTTATTTGAAGGGAGACCTGTACGCTGTGGCTATACTATACTCGTGTATTTTAACGGTCCTCATTAAGGTGGTACTTAGAGTGCCCCTTTTTTTTTCGAGGTGGTACTTGGTGAATAAAGTTTGAGAACCACTGCTCTAAAAAAAAAAGTGAACATAGAAACACCAAAAATTTGTCTAAAATGGATTCCACACAAACAGCAAAAAAACAACAGTTGAGTAACTGGGGTGCAGGACCGTATTGTGCCACCTGATTTGGTGTGCTATTGGGGTGAGAAAAGGAGGTGCAGCAGAGAGAAGATGAACCAGACCAAGCTCAGGAGGCTGTGTTGGAATGTAGGGCAAGGTCCTACAAGTGGGGGTTAGGATAAGCTGTTGTTACTGACAATCATTTGTAGAAACTAATTTCAAAAACTCAGAGATGTTCATGTGCATCTGACATCACACACTTGCTCTGCAGAATCAGACTTTCTTAATTAAAGGAAAATGGGCGTGGCTTCTACGTCACAGCTCGGTTTAGGCAGGTTTTGATATCCGAAGAAAGCTGCAGACATTTGTCATACCCACACATATGTATATTTGTTAATTAATAGAGCATTGAGGGATACCCAGTTCTCTTTTCACATATAATTTCACATTAAAAAGAAACACAGAGGTTGAGATTGTTCGTCGCCTGTTTTAATTCATTTAAATACCCTCCTCTACTCGAGCTCCAGCTTCGTCTTGCTTGAAGATGAACTCAGGGTGTCAGGGAAATGTTGAAATAGTTAGGTTAGGGCGTTTTGTTGAAGCCAATAATTTTTAGTGATAAATTTACAAAAGAAACTGAAGTCGTGTGCGGAGTCGGATGCACTCAGCCAGCAGTAAGTGGACTAAATGGATGTAACTGTTTAATGAATAAAGCTCAGTGTGTTTAACATTTTCAGTGTTATTTCCGTAATCATGTATAGACTACAATTTAAAAGAAGATTAATGATTTGAAACTAAAAGGTAGACATCTATGATGTTATAATATTTGTTTTGATGTGTTTAGAAAAGCATCAGACCACAGGTGGTCACAACATTTGAACTTCCTGGCTGCCACGACATGTGGACCGTTATACACAGTGAGGAGAAACCTGAAAAGGTAACTATTCTTCAGCCTTTTTCTCATTTTCGCCTAAAGCCCATCACACACCTAGATACTTTTTCTGTCTGAAGTTTCATGTGCGTACAAAACAGTGTTTGTCAATGCAAGTGCACATGTTTGGACAAGAAAAGTTAGGCTCTGCCCTATCAGATTTCTCATGATGGAGCAATGAAATTAGTCTGTTTTTACTATTATGGTCAGAACAGCAAGGTGGTGCTCGATGTACACTCTTGTGTCAACCTCTTGACAAGGGAGAACAGCAATGAGAAAAGCCAAAGTAGAAGAAAATGTGGAAGAAGAGAGATACAGAAGAGTTTTCTCACCCGTGGAGCTGCTGGAGTTGGAAGTGCAACCTATTGTTTATTTGCTAGCTAAACAGTTAAATCAACGTATATTTACCGCTCTCTAATATCCCTTGTCAGTTGCAAACAGGTGTTTAGCACCCCCACGAGGCCGGGTGTGCCACTGTTGGCCCCTGAGCACTACATAAAAATTTAAACAGCAGAGGTGCAAAGCTAGCAAAAAGCTCCTGGCAGAGAACCCATTCGAACTACTGAGTGAATTTCAATTAATCTAGGTGTGTGGTGGCCTTAAGATTTACCATTGTAATGCTGCTGAACACAGTTCTATATGCTCTGACTTGCAATATGTACATGTAGTCTCAAGCAGAGGGCGATGATGAGACCCCCGAGGAGAAGCAGGAATCCACAGTGGAAGAGGACAAGAGCAAACATGGCTTCCTCATCCTAAGCAGAGAAGACTCCACCATGGTATTTAAAATGCACCATTTTACTCTTCTTCTTAAAACAAATCTAAAACCTAGACCAGTGATCTAATCAGTTGACTAATCTCCAACTAAAACATGTTGTATACTGGTTTGTTATTAACAGTTTTATGTTGAATGTTTTCAAGTGATTAACATCATCTTAAGTGTTGAATGCTGTCGTATACTCAGATCCTACAGACTGGTCAGGAGATTATGGAGCTGGACACCAGTGGTTTCTCCATACAGGGTCCCACTGTTTACGCTGGAAATATCGGAGACAATAAATACATCATTCAGGTTTCTCCCATGGGCATCAGACTGCTGGAGGGAGGTAGGAAACTGACTGGTTAATTTGTAACTGTGGCCATATGATGGGAGTATGTCCTTTTAATAGTTTTTGTTCTTCAGTAAATCATCTCCACTTCATCCCAGTGGATCTGGGCTCTCCCATAGTGCACTGCTCCGTTGCGGATCCTTACATAGTCATTATGACGGGTGAAGGAGCAGTTACTATGTTTGTTCTAAAGAATGACTCGCATACAGGAAAAAGTAACCGCTTGGCACTGGTGAAACCACAGATTCATACGGTCAGTTCTTGCTTGGGTGTATTTTGAAAGGGATTTTACCAGATTGTTTTTATATTTATCATTAGTATACATTTATTTGATTGAATCTGCATTCAAATTGTAATTTTAACACTTAATAGTATTAATAGTATTTGTATGTGTGATTACAAAGCTTAAACTAATAGCGAGGAGCAATGTTACTTCAATGATTTTTAGATTGTTTTGTGACACGGGAAAGCATACATATCAGGATTTGGAACTTCAAGTAAATACTTTGTTGGGCATTTTCCAAATTCTATTGTAAAAATGTTAACTTTTTATATAGTATGCAACTGTACTCCACCACCTACCAATTTATTAACATTTACTTATGTATTTTTATTTATTTTTTCATATATTCATTAATTTATTGTTTTATTTTATACTTTATTTATGTATTTATGCACTTCTCAAGATATTTTTCACCCTCCATAACCACTTGAACAAAGTGCTCACAATAGCTTAGAGAAAATGTTGAAACATCAAACTGAAATCAACTTCTTTTTAAAATGGACCTAGTTGGGTACAGTCTACGTCTGCCTTCTTTGCTGAGGAAGTGGTTCTAATATTTGTTGCAGTCACTGAAACCTCCCTGGCTGGTCTAAATCAGTTTATATATTTGCAGCAATCCCGTGTTATTGCCTTGAGTGCATACCGTGATGTAAGTGGAATCTTCACCACAGAGAACAAGATCAGCTTCATTGACAAAGAAGAAACTACTATCGGAACCCAGTCTGAGACAGAGACCATCATTCATGACATCAGGTAACAGTCAGTAGTCAGAGGTTTTGAACTTTTGATTAATGTTGTTTTGGAGGATTTAAATATCTGGTTCTTTTGTGCATCAGTACTGCAGTGGATGATGAGGAGGAGATGTTGTACGGGGACTCGAACCCGGTCAGAAGCCCCAGTAAAGAAGATGCTGGCCGCAGCTCAGCCACAGTGACATCAACTCTCACAGGAAGAGAAGGGCGAGAGGATGGCCAGGGCAGACAAGAGCCCTCACACTGGTGCCTGTTGGTCAGGGAGAATGGAGTTATGGAGGTGAATTGACACCAACACTCATGAAGTTTTTTTTGTGTGGATCAAATCTTAGTGTAAAAAGTTACTCTTAAAACATTTATCTTGTTTTTAAAACACCTACATAGAGATGGTAGGAAGGAAGGTAGGTTTTTAGGTGCATTTTTATATTATTATTATTATTATTAATTGTAATACATATGGCTTTTTGAAGAAGGTAGAAATTGGTAATGCATGTACAACAATTGTTTTAAATTCCTTCTGTTGTCCACCACAATCAAAAACACATTTTTTTCTTATTTGTTCAGAATCAAGTCACACTACATTTTTTCAAATCAGAAAAAAATTTCTAAACAGCAGCATATAAAACGAGAGTGACATAAACCCCTCTACTCAACCGGAAGCAATAAAAAATAGGTTTTTACAATGTACTAGAATCTCAAAGTGATACAACTCCTATTTCTCCCAGATAGTACCTGTAGCAAACATTTTCATGATGCCCAGAACAGCTCCATTCAGATTTTTTGTAACTCAACCCAGTTCACTTTCAAATGTGGTCAAATATCGGATGGATAATACATTTTTGGAAATGCAACCTCAACCTGAATTGTCATTCATATTTATCTGAATTTATCTGATTTGCCTCAAGCCCAAGTATAACGAGCTTCATCACAGATACGAGTCCCTGGAAATTTTTTCACTGAAATTGCTCAGGGATGTATTTAAAGGAGTGTATAAAGTCTGTCTTGTTAAAATCTTTCATCTGAGCATCGAAGCATACTAACTTCTAGAATAATTCTAATCATTTCTAATTCAGCATTTCCTGCACCATTATTCAGCCAATATTCTGTAATTTTGCTCTCATCTTAATCTGCTTGATATTATGTGGCACTCGTAAAGTTGGATCTGATCAGGTATTTTCATCCACAAAGCCATATAAGAACCTAGAAGAGCATTTGTGTTGATGTCCAGGATTTAGACTTGCAGCCTGAACATAGCACTAGAAAGCAAAGAGCATATATGCTTAAATGGATAGAACCTGACCACATAAGATTCCCTTGAAAGGGAGCACTTAGAGTTTAAAATGATTCCAAAATGGTTATTCTCTGCTGACTCTAAAATATAAAATGTAAAAAATAGCATAGCAGTAAAATCAATTCCATGCCAACGCTAACATCTGCTTTGCATACATTTTCACTTTGTTTCATAAAATCTAATCTGTCTGTTTTTCTCATCAGATCTACCAGCTTCCTGACTGGCGTTTAGTTTTCCTAGTGAAGAATTTCCCTGTTGGTCAGCGAGTCTTGGTCGACAGCTCTGCTAGCCAATCAGCTACTCAAGGGGAGCAGAAAAAAGAGGAAGTGACGAGGCAGGGGGAGATCCCTTTGGTGAAAGAAGTTGCTCTAGTGTCATTAGGCTATGCTCACAGTCGCCCTTATCTGTTGGTGAGCTCTTCTCACTGGTCTGGATATATCCACAGTTTATTTTAACAAGTCTGCGTACTAAATGTTGATGTGCAAACAGGTACATGTTGATCAAGAGCTTCTCATCTATGAGGCCTTTCCATACGAGCAGCAGCAGGCTCAGAACAACCTGAAAGTACGCTTTAGAAAGGTACAATCAGTGCTCCCTTCTCATATGTTTCATTTCAAAGAGATTGGAAAAATCATGGAATGTTTCATGGTCTGCCTTTCAGGTTCCTCACAACATCAACTTCAGAGAAAAGAAGACCAAAATTCGAAAGGAGAAAAGGCCTGAGGGTCAGGGAGAGGAAGTTGTTCCCATTAAAGGTCGTGTGGCCAGATTCAGATACTTCCATGACATCTCAGGATACTCTGGGGTATGCTCTCTTCAACTCATTTTAGATTATAGGCAATTGTAATTGTAAAATGGGGATGTGTTTTTTTTTTAAGCCGATAATTGTTAAATCCTGGCGAGGACCTCTTGTTTTGTTCTTTTTCAACCGATGTGTTCTGCACCTGTTTTCAGGTGTTTATCTGTGGTCCCTCTCCTCATTGGATGTTGGTGACCTCTCGTGGTGCGATGCGTCTTCATCCCATGACCATAGATGGGCCAATTGAGTCTTTTTCTCCATTCCACAATATCAACTGTCCTAAAGGATTCCTCTACTTCAACAAACAGGTTCAATATGGTTCCAAAAGTACTTTTTGTATACGTTTTTTTATAGAACATGACTTGTAAGTTAAGAGTGCAAATGAGGAACTGATGTATCTGTTTCTTCAGGGTGAGCTGAGGATCAGCGTGTTACCTACCTACCTCTCTTATGATGCTCCGTGGCCTGTGCGCAAAATTCCTCTCAGATGTACTGTCCATTATGTGTCATACCACGTGGAATCCAAGGTAATTCTGGAAGATTTCACCACAAACTCATGTAACCATCTAATGCTGACACAATGCAATTTCAGTCGCTGTGTTCAGGTCCTGATCACTCTGCACAACTAAATCTCAGGGATTAAATGTTCAAAGTACACTATTCATGTCCTCACTCTACGAGCCGATACTCATATGCAACCTGACTACTTACACTGTCCATTTTCCAAACCATTGACTGTATGATTCAAACACAAGTGACTTATCACATGACTGTAAAACGAAAACCCAGAAGTTGAAGATACGAGGCACTCAGTCAAGAATTTTTATCAAAGACAAATGAGCTACCTTGTCATGTATGCGTTAAAAAGGCTCGTAGGACTGCCTCAATAATATGATGACCACACGAAGAGCATGCAGGATTTAAAACAGGTTTGATTTTCTTTCAACTATACAATCGTTGGTCGGGAGCCTGTCAGGAGGTTTTTATCGCTGCTTGTTACCTGAAGTCGCAACTATTGAGCAGAATTCGGTCTGATTTTGAAAGTAGTCGCATGACTGAAAAAGCATGGTAAAATGGGCTAAAAATCTCAGCGTCTTTAAGTTCAAGGACAATTAAAACTGTCACAGTTTGACACAAATACAGTTTTTTCCATAAATTGCTAGCTGGTGGAGGTAGTGCAGATGTTGATGTTGTTACACTTTATTACCTCCTTATAATTCACCATCACAGTACAGAAATGGAACAATTATGATAGTTGAAGTTATGGTATTGACAAGTTCATACTTGTTGAAAGATTTTTGATTGAATAAATTAAACTCTTATAAATTATTTTTGAAAAACAAATCCAAATTTAACTGCAAGCAGTAATGTGGGGCCAAGAGTTCCAAATCAAGGTGCTCTGCAGGTTTATGCATGTTAAGTGTTGTAAAATTATGTTAATGTCTTAACTGAATACCATCACTTAGGACTTGTTTCTAAATGGCTGACATCTGGTAAAATTGGATTTGGTTTACTCAGCTACAAAAGTATTATGATTTTATGATTGTTAGTAGCTAATGTGGGTCACCTCTGTGCTTGTTACAGGTGTATGCTGTGTGCACCAGTATTAAAGAGCAATGTACTCGCATCCCTAGAATGACTGGAGAGGAGAAGGAGTTCGAGACAATTGAGAGAGGTGGAACTCGACTTTTCTAAATGTGTATGTTGGTGTGAATGGAAAAGTTCTCAATAGTGAACTTGTTCTCTCAGATGAGCGCTACATCAACTCTCAGCAGGAAAGATTTTCCATTCAACTCATCTCTCCTGTCAGCTGGGAGGCCATTCCAAACACAAGGTGAGAGCTTTAGGTTCAACATTCACTTGATTAGAGAGGATTTTCTCTGTTTTCTTTGTTTGTTGAACACACACAGTATCAATCATTTTCCATTACCTTGTCTTGTAGTCACAATAACTCGCTGCATCTAATTAAATTTTTCTGGCTTTTACTGTGCTAAAAAAACTCACAGAAAGAACAGATGATGAAAAAGAGAAAACACAATAAAATGTCAACATTACTTTTTACATGCAGATGAATGTATGAAACCCATTAAGAGAGGTTGAACTGAAACTACAGTCTCCTATTATCTTCAAGGTGCAGCACAAGATTTTTGGGAGCCAGTTTTGATGTTTGAAATGAACACTGGAGCCTGAGATATGCCAAAACTTAATTTGAAATTTGTTTATTTTAGGCATTGACAATTTTAATGTAGTAAGCCTGAATTAACATGACATTAGAAATATTTTGAATTACATTTTTAAAATTTCAGTTTTGTAATTTGATAGTTGAAGATTGGAAATCTTGAACATCTGAAAACCATTTGTTTATTTAATTTTATTTTTATAGATGATTTTTCAAACTTCTTTTTTTGTTTTGTTCTGAATTCCTAGACTATTCCTGAATTCTGAATTTCTAATTCCTAGGGTCATTAACAGGGAAGAGTAGATGATCACCTAACAATCGATAAAGCCCAATCAGAACTTTTACTTTTTCTGACAGATGTATGTGGCTCAGGAGTCGCCTTTATCAAAAACCATGAATCAATCATATTACTAGAATGATCATATTACTGCAAGTCACTTATGTTCTTAGCTTCTACTTTTCCTTATCTGATTTTTGCAGTTTGAATTTTAGAATATTGAATTGGATGTTAATTTCTTCATCTTGAAAACTTGAAAGTATTTTTACAAACTGGAAATATTAAACCTGTCTTAATAGAATACAATATTCAGTTTTGTTAAATTACTTTAGTAGTTTTGTCAATAATTCAAATGAGCACAGTTCAAATTTAGCCTTTACCCTGTTTGATGATGATGGGTTACACGTTTTTTTGTTACTCACACAAAACAAATTGAATTCGCTCCCTAATTATTATTATTATTATATTTTAAATCCCACGCTGCACTTTTTTTGGTGAGAGGCATCACCAACACCAACTAAGAGAAGTTTTCGGAGGGATGAACATTTAAGCCTTCCTACTGTATTCCACAGTACTTTTATGGCATTGTTGAATTCTCTTCAGGATTGAGCTGGAAGAGTGGGAGCATGTGACTTGCATGAAGACCGTGTCCTTGAAAAGCCAGGAAACAGTTTCAGGTCTTAAGGGCTATGTGGCTCTGGGCACCTGTCTCATCCAGGGCGAGGAGGTCACCTGTAGGGGGAGAGTGAGTATACACGTATACACACTGGGTTACTGCGGCTGATAGAAATCCTGGATTTCTAGTGTTGGGTTTTTATGGTTTGGAAAGTCCTTTAATTAGGATCCAAATCATAAAATGTCAACTTTAAAATAGTTCTTTATAAAGACAAATTTAATATAAAAATTGGTCCTCTAGATAACTATAAAGTCTGACAAAAGGACCAGCAGAGATTTAGGAAGAGATGTGGTTAAAACCAAGACTGTATGGTAAAGTTGTGAGAGTTTTTAAAGTGTCACAAACTTTAGATCATTTTTGTTTAGATATGAACACGTATACATTGGTCTGCTGAAGACTGTAACCTGAACCGCTTCAGCAAGTTCAACAAGACACATACAATTTTTTAATGTAACTATACAGAACAAAACAAAGAAATGTGGCGTAAACTATGCAGCAAGTACACAACATGCACTTCTAATTTACAACATTTTCACAGAAAAAAATGCTTGAGGGTTTTATGGTCAAATAAGTCTTCTCAAATGTATAGATGTGTGTCTCTCTGTTGGCATCCACTACTCTCGTATCCCTTTTATCACACACCTGCTGTTGCTTTGTTTTCCAGATCCTGATTCTGGATGTGATAGAGGTGGTCCCAGAGCCAGGTCAGCCCCTCACTAAGAACAAGTTTAAAGTGTTATATGAGAAAGAGCAGAAAGGGCCTGTGACTGCTCTCTGCCACTGCAGCGGATATCTGGTGTCTGCCATTGGCCAGAAAGTGAGCTATACTTCTTAGTGTTTGTATCACTCGAAAAAAAGGCTGGCATTAATAATGATGCTTTGTGCATGTGAGAACAGATCTTCCTGTGGAGCCTGAAGGACAATGATCTGACCGGCATGGCCTTCATCGACACTCAGCTCTACATCCATCAGATGTACAGCATCAAGAACTTCATCCTTGCTGCCGATGTCATGAAGAGTGTCTCTCTGCTGCGCTACCAGGAGGAGAGCAAGACGCTTTCACTTGTCAGCAGGGTAATGTCAACATTTTAGAGTGGGAGATTCACATGCATTTGGTCATTCCTCAACAAAACACCAGACAAGGCATTTTATCTGTTCATTTTTTTAAGTTAGTTTGATAAAGTTAACCCTCAAGTGGATTGGTTTGATTAATTATTCTACTAGACCAGTGCTTCTCATATAGTAGGGCTCCTTCAAGGGGGAGATGTTTTCTTCTTCCTAAGGGGGCATGACAGAAAATAATTGAGAATCACTGTACTAGATCCACGATCAAGTTTCAACAACTTCTCGATGGATTTAGAACCTGATACTGGTCCCTCATTACATGGCTCCCACGGGGTCTTAAAAAGCATTTAAAAGTCTATCTCAGTTTTAAAATTGAGATAAATTTGAAATTAAGTAAAGACTTACATAAAGTGTTGTTTTTCACAGAGATGGTTTAATTCCACTCTACTTAATTTATAAAGCATTTTAAGTTGAGCAAAATCAAAGAGGCTGCTATGTAAATGCTATAGAAATAAGTAAAGCTAACCTGTTATAATCAGTTTAAAAGTCTATCTTAGAGATATCTCAGTTTTAAAATTGTGCGATTAAAAAAAAAATCAGTATGACGTTCCTTGTCTAAAGTTTTATTTTTGTTATTTTTTTATTATCGTGATCAATTAATTTAAGTAAAGCACGATTTGCACCATTGCGCTGGATGCCAACCACTGATGAAAACAAGAAGACTAAGAACAAAAAAAGAAAGCAAAAGAAGATGAAAAAGAAGGAGGAAGAAAATAAGAAGCAGGGTCCTTCAGCTTTGACACAGCGCAACGAAGCAAGATGTGGATAGAAAAATTGTGTTATTGGAGTTGGTTAAAACGATGCCGGCAAACTTTGAAGCGAATTGAAAAGAATTTGAAACAGCAAAATTTACAGAAGGTAAACCACTTGATAAACATCAGAGGAAAAAAAACCTCTTGTAATTTGTCTGTATGGTTTGTTTAGTAAATTATTGTTCTGAAAGCATCTCAAATGATTTCGTTTTCTTTGTCTGTGGGGCTGAGAAGAAGGCAGAGAAATACATATTAATTTTTGAAAAGTTCTAAATTTAACTTGGAACTTGTAGGGACCCTGTGCTACGCTCATAAATCTTTGTTCAAGTATTTGGAGGGCTGTTGGTACTCAACACAGTAACCCTGAAATCTAAATTGTGTAGCTGTATCTCTGCAGAACATGCCTTAAATCAAACAACAGTCTATCTCTTAATGTTGAATTTAGAAACATCATTAATCAGAACGCAAGCACACACAAGCACAGTTGCAGTTTTGACTGCTCCACCGGTAACATATATATATATTTATTCTAATGGGAATAAATTATTTATTTAAAAATAGCATTATAATTTCTAACTTATGCAAGTTCAACATTGTGAGCAACAAGAGCAATGCATAAAAAGTTTTGGGTTGAACTTAGTAAAATGTATGGACATTTGGTTCTCATTCTGAAATATTTGTTTTGGGTTTTTTTCAGGATGCAAAGCCCCTGGAGGTCTACAGCATAGAGTTCATGGTAGACAATAACCAGCTTGGCTTTTTGGGTAAGTGACTATAGCCTCTGAATATTTCAAATAAATCACAGAACAAAGGAAGACCATATAATGTCACTGTAATTGATCATTTAAAAAGCAAGTTTTGTCTAGTAAACAGTTTGAAATAACTAATGGTTTAAATGCAGATCGGATGAGGTATTTTTCAGTAAAAAGGTGCCATGTCATGCCCCTTTTAAATAATTTATAGTAAATATTTGACCTTTCTAGAATATCACTGCAACCTTAATAACCTTAAAAGTCAGTATTTATAATGAACAATGGCTTTGAGTAACATCAAATGGTTATGCTCCACCAAACAAGCTGCCATGCTTCCACCACGCTCTTGCTGGCTTTTTCTTGTTGGCAGATAGAAAATTCACCTATTTCAGACAAATATATTATTAATTTGGTAAACCATAAATACGTTTGACTTGGCACATCCAAAACACTTCTGGGGCAGTCGCCAATATGATCTTTATTGAGATGCATTAGCTGTTCATCTTATTGGTTAGTAGGTGGCGCTATGACCATTGAGCCCATTGAGCATCCAGAAAAAGAAAATGGATTACACAAACATGCGTGTACCAACCTGAATATGACTTGAGGCATAATACTAAAGGAATAATGCTAAAGATGCAAGACATTTCTGAAAAGTAGAGTTTACATGATACGGCATCTTTAAGTACATCGATAACAGGCTTTATCAGGTAAGACTTAAAAAAGGTGTTGTTTTTTTCAGAGATTTTTTACTTCCACTTTACTTTCACTACAAAGCATTTTAAGTTGAGCAAAATCAAAGAGGCTGTTATGTAAATGTTACAGACATAAGTAAAGCTACACTGTTATAATCAGTTGTCTTATTAGTTTTGTTTATTCATAAGTTTTGGTAGAAATGAATTGTATATTTACACACTAGTTCAAATGTTTGTTCAATTTACAGAAAATAGAACTTAGTAAAATCCAACAATAAGAAAACAAAAGTCTTTCATGACATTTATTTTTCCATCATGTTTTTAACGCTTAAACTTTTAGTTTCAGATAGAGACCAAAACCTGATGGTCTACATGTACCTCCCTGAAGGTGAGTCTTAATTTTATTGGTCGTTCAACAGCCTCAATTTGTTTTCAGAGTTGTAGACTAAGCGTTTCTATCTTACCTTCTTTAGCTAAAGAAAGCTTTGGTGGCATGCGGTTGTTGCGAAGAGCTGACTTTAACGTGGGCTCTCATGTCAATGCCTTCTGGAGGATGCCCTGCCGTGGAACACAGGACATGGTCAATAAAAAGGCACTGACCTGGGATAACAAACACATCACCTGGTTCGGTGCGCCTATTACCCTGGCTTCTACTGATCAGTGAATTTTCTACTGATAAGTGATTTCTCCAGGTAGTGAGAAAATTGTCTCCTTGCTTTTTTATGTGTAGCGACATTGGATGGTGGCATGGGTTTACTTTTACCCATGCAGGAGAAGACGTACCGCAGACTGTTGATGTTGCAGAACGCCCTAACCACCTCACTGCCACATCACGCAGGACTCAATCCAAAGGCCTTCAGGTACAGGAACTGAATGTTGTGAGCTAGTTATTTTATTTTATTCTCCTTGGTTAAACATGGCTCTAAAATGACAGTTTCTCTCCAGACTCAGTGCAAATTGGCATAAATGAAGTGTTATGAATGCAGCCCAAATAGCAAATGATCTCAACAAAAACATGTCAAAAAGTCACAAAACTTCAACAAGTTGTGCTAAGATTATGCTAACAGTTAAATCTCCGTCCTTCTTGATCATGTCATATCCCTTGCAAGTTAATAATGATGTAATCTCAAGCTTAGATTTTCATAGAACGCTAGCTAAACGTTTGATATGGAAAGTTTGAAACGCTTCAAGAATCTTGAAGTCAGGGGTTGATTGGTTAAACTTATCTGGATGTCTGGTAGTAACGAATGTGACATTTATTTTTGTTCTGGTTCTGCCCAGCAACAACATGGAGGTTTACGATTAAGAATTTAGATTATCCATCATGTATATTGAAAATGTGTGATTTTAAAGAATACTTAAACTTTGGATGAGAAAGGTGTCGGTCAGTTGTTGTGGTAACATTTCCGTGCCCTGAAACAAGAAGCCATGTGAAACGACATGTGATTGGTTGTGTCCAGTTGCATCCAAGGAAGTTCCTGATTGGTTGGCCTTTGGTCGCATCTTCCTCTGTGCAATACCAGCCAACCTGTCACTATCTGTTGTACTTGAGAGAGCACCCCAAGTGGCTGTTAGCTTTGAGAAATTCATAAATAAGTCACATAATAAACTCAGGGTTTAAAGCATGAGGAAAAAGTAGAAACTTTTATTCTGGAAATAAAATCTCAGAACATTGATTTTGAAGAGTTCCTAGAGTGAACCATTATTCTCAATAATTTTTTGTTTTAAAAACAAAATATTAATAAGTTAATCTTTTGTTTATACCCGATTGAAAGTAAAAAAAAATTCTCTCAAACTATCTGTGGTTAAAATTTTAGCTGGCTCTATTAACCAAAACTTTCAACCAATGACATAAAATCTGCCCTGTTAATCAGTTGGGTTCTCTGAGCTTTTGCTCTTTTTTTCTGCAGGATGTTACAATGTGACCGGAGAGCGCTGCAGAACACTGTGAAGAATATTCTGGATGGAGAGCTTCTGAATAAATACCTGTTTCTCAGCAGCATGGAGAGGAGCGAACTGGCCAAGAAGATTGGCACCACTGCAGATAGCGTAAGAGCTTGCTTAGTCACATGACAACGATAATGCAAAATGTAACAGAAACTAATGGGTTTGAAAAGATATGAATTTTCATCATGTTTGGTTTATTGCAGATCATGGATGATCTTCAGGAGGTCGAGAGAGTGACTGCTCACTTCTGAAGAGCATACGCCTGCACTCCTTCTGGATGATTATCGGCTCTTTTTTTACATTGTGATATTTTGATGGAATAGCTTCTGTTTTTGTTGGAGAAAAGGAAAGCGGATTGGCTATTGTTTCATAGAATATTTTGTAAAAAAAACATGAATTTTGCATGGTTGGATAAAGAATAAACATGCAAGGTACTTTTGAGTGTCTTCATTCATCACTACAACCTTATAATCTCATTTATAGAAAAAAAACATGTCTGTATTATAAGTTGAATTAATTAATATTTTTAGTGATTTGATAAAAGATGTTACAAATTTGCCACTAAAGATTGTAGTTTCAAAGAATCGATGATTAAGTTGAAAATTAATTAAATCACATCAGTATAAAAATTTACCATTATTCGTCGCACATTAGAGGTTTTAAGAGAGGCAGAGAACTGTTCCATAAATAGCGCAGTAGTTTTGTATTGGTAAGTCAATAGTAATATGTATTTTTTATCAAAATTTCACTTGTAATTTTTACTAAAAATTTAATTTTACCATATAACACAAAATAATTGGGACCCAAATTATGAGGCCAAAAGAAAATAATTTTGCACAAATTAGAACTAATTGTTTCTTGTATGGCATTAAGTCCTTTTTACGTACTACCATGTACGTACCATGTTGCTTTTTTATTAGAAATAATTAAAAATAGAGGAATAAATAAAGCACACCTTTTTGCTAGTACACCTCTTATTCAACACAACAAAGTTTGATCCTTTTCGAAAAAAACAAATACAATCCACACATTAGGTGGTTGCAAGTACCAACATATCAAGTAAGCATTTGTTTCGGACGAGGAAGCGTGCAGTGTACATACAGAGTGTGGTAGTTTTAAAATTGAAAGAAATCAATAATAGTCAATAGTTCCGATCTCAATCGATAGAATGAAAATGTTCCTAAATGTATTTAGCATAAAAGTATTGCATTTATTGAAAGAGGGGAAGTTTGAATAAAAACAAAACTACTTGAATAAATCCTTCCTGTAGTTTTGTTCTCAAATACGAAGGTGAAATTGTGCTGAAATGAGCATCAGAGCTTCATTTCCTCATGTGGATTACAAGCATATGGATGTCCAGCTTGTTCTTTTGGCTTCTTTGGGAACCTTGTTTATATTCAACAGCTCATGAAAAAATCTTGTATGACACAAAAGACAATACAAGAGTAAATTAGATATGAAATCTATATATGAACTAATTATGAATTTCATACAAAAATGGATGTGTTCCACCATAAAAATGAAAATAAAAACAAAGTTTCAATAGCATTAATTTACATTTTTTGTTCATTTGGCTTTTAAGTTGTCAAGTGTTTAAGAAAGCTTTGAGGGAGCTTTTGAGATAACATGTCAGATACAAAATAGCACATTTTATATAGTATTGAATACATTTTTGAAATATGGTTGAAATTAAAGCTTTTTTGAAACTTTATTTAATTGCATCGTTGTTTGCAAAACTTAAGAAGGAAGCAACCTTCTCAGATTTTTTTTCTCTGTAGAAGTTGTGGTATGTTTCGATGAAAAAATAAAGTACCCGTTAAAATTCTGTAGTTTCTTAACAGATAAAAGCAAGATTAAAACATCCTTTGCGTTGTGTTGTATGCAGCTCAAGAGGAGCAGGTTGTGAAATCGAGTTGCCTGAGAACAAGTAAGCAAAGTCCTGATGAAGAGAAGCATTAACCTTCATCACAAATACTGGAAGAGTTCCGGCTCCAGAGAGATGAGCCTGCAGTATGTCAACAGCTTCAGCACCGAGCGAGTTAAACTCATCAGCGCCATCTCTGATCTAGAAGGGAAAAAACAAACAAAAAGTTTGACATCCACACGAGGAAATGAAGTCATTACTCTTCACTTCCAGAACTATTTTAGAACCATTTCACCTTTGACAGCAATACTACAGGAGGTTGAAACACACACATTTACAAAGTATCTAAAATAATGGTATGCTGACTAGAAGTTATGAAATTCTAGTAGATTCATCGAAGGCCACAATCAGACAGCAGCCCAAAGTGAGCCAAATCAGATTTTTTTGCCCTTTAGTGACCTCTGATATTTTCAGGACAGTCAAAACATCCTTTTTTTTCAAACCCCACCCAGGTCACTTTTTTTTATATGGTCCTGAATCTGATACACATCAAATTTTTTGCAAGCTACCTCAGTCTGAACAGCATTTACGTCACTGTTTGGGGACGGACTTCACATTTTTGGGTGTGGGAGTGAAGTCTCACATCAATCACGGCTGAGGACGGAGCTGAAAACAGTCAGTGGACAGGAATAAAGCAACAAAATCACTTTCTTGTCCATGTTTACTTTCGATTTGATCAAAGCCATTTTCTGCACATGTGTGCCTCACAGCGAGCTGATTGCGATCATAGGACTGAGTACACAAAATTGAGAATTAAGACTTGCAGCCTGAACGTAGCCAAATGGTTTTCAAAGTATTTGCTAAGAAATTTACTGTAGCTCTAACTAAAATGCTCATAAGGCATTGCCTTGATTAAAGGATACCACACTTAGGTCATGCTCAGGCCTCAAAAAGCATGACTGGTACGCCTGCAAAGATTTTGCAAAGTGTTCAGGAGATATGGGAAATCAATCTTTCAGCGTATAGCTCTTGAGAATTTTCCCCAAAATATATGAACCTTATAAAGCTAGCATTAGCCTGCACTCATATCTTTGTACTTGGATAATAATAATATTTGCCAACATGTATAACATGTTCTACTTCACGTCCTGTCCACCAGTTTTAATTAAGTAAAAAAAAATTTAAATTTAAATCTTTCTAGGCCGTTTCAGACTTTCAAAAAATTGAAATCTGTGATTGTCAGACTTTGCATGCATGCTTGCAAAACAAATTCACCTTGATAGACTTTACGGTTTTTGTTTAAGGCTAACATTTTGTTCTTGTGACATTCTAAAACTAATATGAAGTTTGAAAACACATTGGCGCCAAACTTGGTGTGAGTTATCAGTGCCTGAAATTTCCATTAGACAGAGCTTTAAACACTGACATCATCACTATTGCTCTCGAACAACCCGCTCGGTCACTAGCAACCTCACCTTAACACAAATTCAAATTTGACACTTTCCCAGAAGGAACAGACCCAGTGGAAGATGCCTAGTCTTGATAGGACCCTGGTGTCCTCGGCCTGAGTTCTACCCCATCCTCTCACAGCACTGGAACACGAAAATCAGAGTCAAATTCTAAATTCATGCCTCAAACAGTACCAAAGAAGAGGTGGACTCTGGGTACTGTACCACTTGGCCATGAGGCAGTATCGGTCAACAGGGGCTCCAAGGGTGATATTGATGCAGCGGACTGTGTTGATGTTCCGGAACACCAGCAGCATCGGTCGAGGCATGCTTTTCAACACCTGCATGATTTTATCAAAGCGGTTGACCGCCATGTCCCGCATGTAGCCCGTCTCGTCTCGAGTCAGGATGTTTCCCAGAGCCAGGTCTAACATGTTGATGGGCCGCTGGAGAAGCATCTCACTGAACAGGAAGTACTCTGCCAGAGGTCAAGGATAAGGAGAACATGATGCAAGTTTCATAGACAGAGTACTGGTGCAGGTGGTGTAAAGTAATTGACTAAATGGACTTCATCACTGCACTTAACCCTTGAACATTGTTCACATGGACTACCTTTTCTTTATATTAGCAGATAAAAAAATGTCCAATAATTTATGTAATTTTAATGAATACACATGCATTTATATTTTCATTTTTGCTTTTTTGCAATCTGTGTATGAACATACACTTTATTTGCAACAGTGAATTTTTATAGTAAACATGAATATAAGCAGTAAAATACCTGTGCATTTACTTTCAAGTAAGTACAGATTGTAAGTGCAGATGTACTTTCATGATGTTTTACTCCAGAAAATATCTGGCAGCTGCTCAGACTTTGTCTACCGGTAGTTTTGTCTTTGTAGAAATTCCAAAACATTATCTCGCAGTCTTAGAAAGCGCACAAACTGTTTCACGCATGATGGCCAGCAGCGCACCTCCGTGTGCAGCAGGAGAGTTTGGTGCGCTATGCGCTTCATTCTCACACCACAAATAATCTCTGGTTGGTAGGTGAGTTCTTGGAGTTGGATCATACAGTTGAAGATTACATTGTGCTTTGCACGGGTATGAGGTTATTCTTGCGAGAGCAAACAATATCTGCTTGCTCAAATAAATTTTTATACACGAGAAGAACATTTTATTTACAAAACGCTGCTCATACATCTACAAATTAACGTTTTGCGCTCTCAAGATTGGACTTTTTGCACCGATGACGCTAAATACCACATATTTTTCCTCCTCAACACTTATTTGCTCCAGGTTGAGAACCACTGCTTTAGTTGCTCAACAATCTCTTGACATTTAGCTAGCGCACTATAAAAAAAAATGCTGCCGTGAATGGAATGGAACAGTTCGTTGACAGTTCATTGCAGTATGAGGGTCATGCAGGACAGTTGTTAACGTGGAAGTAACGTTAATCTTGTGACATGTGGATATGCACGGCAGAAGAGTGTGAGCTTGACATTAGAACTGGAGCTATGAAATGGCAAGATAGTAACCCACAACTCGATTTTCAAAACTCTACAAAAATGTGTATTACTGGAGGGTTAGATTTGTCCGTATGCTTTGTCAGCTGTCCCTTGTTGTCTTAAAATTTTTTGTAAAACATTACTAAAAAAAGAATGTGATTAAATTTGTTGAACAGAAAATATTCATATAAAAAAAAATTATATTTTATAATGAGGTAATGCCTATAATGAAAAAAGGCTTCACCTTTGACCCCGAGCTGATTGGCGTATTCCTTCATCCCTGTTTCGTCCCGCAGAATAATAGATCTCCAGAGCTGACACAGAGCCGCTCGGTCACTATGCAAGAGAGACTTAATTTTTACCTCCCCGTTAATCATTTAGCTTGAGATGGAAATAGTGGATTGGCCAAAATCTCACCTTTTGCTAAGGCTTTCATACATGCCATGATCCAGCAGAACCAGCTCAGCCTTTTTATCAGGACCTTTTCTCACCAGAACTAAAAAGCAAGAACACCTGAAATATTAGTTTCACAGCCACTCACAATAGACATCTGTATTCCTCTCTGTTATCCCAGTTATGTACATGGAAGCGCGATAGTCCAGGTTTAAGCTAAACTACAGCTCCAAAAGGTAACAGATGAAGTTTGTGTATTTCCTTCATAAATACGACTGACATTTGTGCTTTCATTAGAACATACTGTGAGATATACATCTGTCTGTAAGATCAGACTTTTCATGAGTATCCAATTTTAGATTTTATTAATAGAATATTGTTTCCTCTATGAGTTTTGTTTTTGGGAAACTCTAGATATTATTATATATTGTTGTACTTCATCACATCCTCTTGCAGTTTCCAGTGTCAAGAGAAAGGTGGCTTTAGCTTCTTTTTTTTTCATAATTTGGTGGAACCCTTTTTTGTTACTTGCAACTTTTGTGGATGCCAAAATCAAGCATAGTTTCTTCTACTGACACTTACTTACGTGTGTTGGAATAATTGCATTAATTATGCATTTGTATTATAGATACTGAGAAACAAATCAAGGTTTATCCTATTTTGAATATTACTTTTCTTGTCTGAACATTATGCTGTTGCCCTCTAACATATCTGATGAGCAGGTTGACTTGTTTATGAGACAATTAAGTATGTCGGAATTGGTCTGAAGAATAACACTATAGAGCTAACACTATAATTCAGCATTTACTCTTACTCTCACTCTTAACTTTCTCTCTCACACTCTCTCTCTCTCTGACTTCACTAGTTTGATTCTTTTGATATGGTGCAGTTCTATTTCTCCATCTCCTTGAGTAATAATCGGCAGTAAAAATCCTTTAATTGGATTTGTGTTGTCAGTGTCCTTCTTTATTAGCATGTTTTCAAACATCATATATATATATATATATATATATATATATATATATATATATATATATATATATATATATATATATATATATATATATATATAAACAGTATTTAATTTGGTAAGTGCTTTTTGAATTCCATACTTCCATCCAGCCAACGTAGGCTACGTCGTTCTTAATTTAAGGTCATATATAGTTGTTTTAATGCTAAATTAAAATCTCAATTAAATTAGTCTTTAAAAAATTTAAAGAGAAAACATCCTAGTTTTAAGACAGGTTGTCTAGTTTTAAGACCACTTGTGACTAGATAAAAGTTGACATTCTAGTTTCAATGATGTTTTACAGCTCGGAAAGACTTCCTTTGAGAGTTTTTGTCTATTTTTAAGATCCAACAGCATTTGTTATAAGTGAGACATTTTTGTTAATTTTAAGAATTCTTGCCAAGTGAATTTTGCTTACCTCATTGGCAGATTTTTTGCTTGATCTAGGAAGAGTTTAACTACATTTGAGTTTTTCCTTGTTCCAAGAGTGCATTTTTTTGCAGTGTGATTGCTCGCTTTCTTGTGTTCATAGGCTGTGTAAGTGTTGAAGATGGTAAACAGCAAGTTTAAACCTACATCATGCTTTATTCACAAACTCTGTTCAATTGTGTGATGATGTGGTCCCTTTCATAAATTCAAAAGGTATAGTTTACAAAAAGTATAGTTGTACAAAAAGTATAGTTGTACATATAGAATTTATGAACATGTTCTTTTTCTATTTTATACAATTCTAACATCTTCAAAGTAGAGTCCAACTAAAGAAATAATTTCAAGTTGCAATTGCCACTCTCACCATTCCCAGGATGTGGGTCAGCATGGATGAAGCCAGTATAGAAGATCTGTTCAGCAAATATGCGGATAAGTTTATCAGCGGTCTGAAACAGAGCAAAATCTGCAGTCGTCCCCATGATCATGTAATCTAAGTGATGGAAACGATCATGCCATTCAACTCACGTCTTTGAGACTCAATCCCTGACGCAGGATCTCTTGCACATTGTTGACCTTGCATCCGTCACAGTACTCTGCTGTGAGAACCCTCTAGATGAAGTAAAATGCATGTGTTTCAGTCCACTAAAATGATCACTGAAAGAGCTCATCCACCTAAAAATTTGTTCCTACTTTGCTGGTCATGTCCCAAAACACTTTAGGGATGACTACAAATTTAAATTGCTTCAGTTCTTCAGCACAGCGCTCAGAATTTCTGCCTTCATTTTCAAAATCCAGCTCCTGGGCCAGCGTTCCCTTCAGGTCCTACTGGTGTTTCAGAAGACAAAGTAAAAGAAAACAAAACAAAAGTAACAATAACAAAATATTCTATTGCACAAAACTTGCATTCTTAAACCATCTCCCCATCAATTTGTCTCTATGGCTAATTAAGATTTCTATTCATACATTTGTCCACTTATCTTTCATAACCATCTCTATTTCTATTCCTACTGTCTTAATGCATTCATCCGCCTGTCTGCCCACTCGTCTGCCTCGACCATCCACTGTCTGCCAACTCACCTGTCAGTCAATCTGCCTGTACATTCATGTCTATCTCTCTAATTTCCCGTTTATCTGCTTGTCTGTCTCTCTCCATGCTGGTCTTCTTGTACCTCCATTTTTCTGTCCATCTGTTGTGTGCTACATCTGACCACCCACTGGTCCACCCATCCATCTCTCATTCTGTCTGCATGTCTTTCAGTCAGGCTGACTGTCCATGTGTCTGTCTGACCATCTGACAGATCATCCATCTCTCAGTCTACCAGTCTGTCCATCTCTGTCTGTCCATCAATCCATTTGTCTATCTACTTGTCCACCCATCTGTCTGTCTGTGCCTTCTTACGGTCCACTGGCCCACCCATCCATCTCTTGGTCCATCTCTCTCACTCAATCGGTCAGTCTGGCTAACTATCAAAATGTCCGTCATCTGCCAGTCCATTCATCTTTTTGTCTACCAGTCTATCTGTTCACCTTTCCCCATCTCTGTCAATTCAGCCTTTTGCTTATCTTTCCACCTATCATTTAATATATGTATTGTGAACTATACACTATAACTATATATTGCCCAATCAGTCTGTAACAGCTCATTTCTTTAAAAGTTGCAGCAATAGAACATTTTTTGCTTTTAATAATGCATTTCATGTGAGTGAAGCGGCACAGAAGATACAATGCAGAAAAGTATATTTAAAAATGCACTACGTTTCATGTACTGACCTGTAAGACCCACCGGAAGCCAAAGCTAGGGTGCATAAATTTAATTACATCCAGTAAAATCTCTAGAGTCCTGATATCCCCATCAAAGCGATCCCTGAGATCAATATACTGCACCTGAGCACAAGGGGAAAATCACCATAAGTCATGTTATCACTGCCTGCTGTTCTCCATTTGCTTGGTTGGAATGGTCAGACAGGAGAAAAATATTTTGGCTTAACACTGGAAAAATGGTGGACACTAATGTTGTAATGGAGCTAAAAGACCACCCTTCAAAACAAGGAAAAAAGCTTTAGTCACATCATGCAAGCACAACAAACCTTAACAGCCACCGGTGTTCCATCCTGCAGTTCAGCCTTGTGTACTTGTGCAAGACTGGCAGCTGCTACAGGCTCGTAGTCGAAGGTTTTAAACATTTGATCAGGAGTACTGTTGAAGTCCTCCTGGAATAAGGCATCTACCTGGAACAAAGCAGGTTTAGATCTGAAAGTGTTTTGAGTAATTATTAAAAATAGTTTTGTATTTATTAATTTTCATTTTTATAAATGAACCTGTTAGATTTGTAAATGTTTTATTCTGAAGTCCCCAGATAGATAAAAAAAACCTCTAGTATGAGCGACCTGAGCAAGAATTTGACTGTAACTAATTGCAGATTGTCTCTCCTCCTACTGCAAGTCGCTTTGGAAGAAAATATTTACCAAATTCATAAATGTAAATTAAATATATGGGTATAACCTAAATGGTTTACCAAAATGTAAATATACAGGTAAAACCTAATGATAAGAACTGTACTTCAGCAATACTCTACTCAATGTGTTTTATATTATAATAAATAATATTGTTATTCTGCTATTGAACTCAACTAGGCTATCCCTAGTTTGAGTTGAGGGAAATGCACAAATTTTGCACACTTGCAGTCTGAACTACAAACTGCCTCAATGTATCTGCAAAGCTTTGAGATCTACAGAACAAACTTGGTAAATTATATACTATGATCTGAGGTTCCCAGTGGAGTTTTGGCACATTGCCCCCTAATGGTCCGGAAACATGGAATTTGGCCATTTTGTCTAATAACTAATGGCAAAAAAATGTTCTTAATATATCCAGATAAGGACATGTCAGATTTTACTGTGTCAACCACAAAAAAAGCTATATTTTCTTAATGCGACATACGTGTCAGTCAACATGTCCAACCAGATCATCTTCTAATCATGCCAAATAAAAGTTATAGAATTCATGTAAGTTTTGCAAACCGTATTTAGCATGGACTTGCCAAAATGTCCAAACAGCCCACTTTAAGATATTAAGACCAACCTTACAATATCTTAATCATGATCTGATGTTTCTTGAAATCTTTTGGCTACTTGCTTCCTAGGGATCCAGAGATATGGATATTGGCCTCATTGGCTAATAACTAGATAACTGTCAAAACGGCTTTAATGATTTCACACCAAACATTGTATATGTTGTTAAAATCAGCTAAGTTTTGCCTTAATGCCCTCTGGGGGTCAAGAATATGTGAAAAAACTTTGATTCACAAGTTGTGTCTCAACATAGTGGGCCTCAAGCCAATTGAAATCTATTTATTTTCCTTGATCAGCCAAAAGGTGCCACACATGTGAAGCGGATTCCTTCTGAATGCTTAGCGAAACAATCACAATCACATTGTTGCTTTTCAGAAGCCCCTTCAACATCACACCATTCTCTGGAGTGAATTGCTGAGAGATTTACAGGATTATTAAAATCAAGTTTATCTAAACCGTCATGATTTTGAGGCTTGAAGAAATTGATTAACAGACTGCATTACTCATGCACATACATTCCAATAAACTATAAAAATTTTTATGTTCAAGATCACATTTGCATTAATAAAACCAAGAAATCAACACCAATATCATATGGATACGATGTGTTGACAAGTTCAATTTGAGGACAAGGTACAATATACAGTGCTTATTTGAAAGAGTGAAAATTGTAATATCCTAAATTTTGGTTTGGTTTATTTATCGCCACTCACCATCTAATACTTGCATTTTTCTGAAATCCAACATTAAAAGTCATCAATATAATGTGTTCTTGCTCAGGCATTTACCTCTTTGTACCTTCTGTTGAGAGCTCTGTCCTCCAGCACGTGAAGGGTTTGGATGTACTCTGGAGGTAGAAGATGGTTGAATGCACACAGGCCCTGACCAAGCTTTATATACAACCCCCCATTCTGGATAGCCCCTTCCACCATACTGCTGGCAGCCCTTTGGTGACATTCAGACATCTTCTTCACATACTCCACATTGTTCTGTCAAAAATCATGTAACCGCAGTTCAGAGTTTTAATATCATTTCAAATTAATATAGCAAATAAGGTTAAAGAATACCTCTTCCATGCCACCCAGAGCAACGTTGGATGTCCACCAGTAATCTGCTGATATCATGAGCCCAATGTAAAGAGACCTGATCAAAGTAATACTTTTAAAGTTCACCTAGTATGCTAAATGAGGATTAACTCAACTCATCAACTTTTCATTAATTCAACTCAACTTATTTTCATGGGACTATTAAAAATAAATAAAGATGGCCAAACTGCTGTCCAATACAAAAAGTAAAAAAATTTAATAATAAAAAAAAACATGCATAAAAAGAGACAGTAATCTTACAATCTTGCAATAAAGAATGTTATTTAAGTTAAAATAGGATAGCTTTAGAGTAGAAATGTAAGCATTTTAAATACATATACATATAGAGCTAATTCACAATTTGTTATTATTTTCAATAATAATACCTGCAAATCCAGTGAGCGATGCATGTTTTATCCGAGATCAAAATCTCACTTTACACCAACAATGTATGTTTTTACATACATTATATGTAAATGTATGATTTAAATGTTTTTACAGGACTATTTGAACCACTACATTTAAAGCAATCATTCCTTAATTTAGGTAAAATGGTCACTGTTTTCAATCCTCTATAATTATTTATTTGTTAAAACAAAAAACATCAAATGACCTGCAGAAGCGTCCAACTCCTTCGGCTAATATCTTCATCTTTCTTCTCTCTCTTGGCTCCGAAACCCCATACTTGACTCCCACCACGAGGGGGATGCCCACAGAAATGCCAACCATCAGCTTCCTAAAAAGCCTATGACTCTTTACCACTCTAGAAAAAAAAAAACGTAATCAGTATCATCGCTGTCAATAACCTTGCTCCATCTTTATAAGTGTCCATTACCTGCATGAAGAAAATAAAACCCACCTGTGTGTTGAAAATAACTTTTGGTGGATCTCTAGAGAAGCCACAAGTCGAGGACATCTCCGTAATAGAAGCATGTGGTGGCCACACAACCTTAACTGAGACCAAAGGAAATAATTTCCAGTTAAACTGCATATCAGTTCAAAAAGGGTTTTAGACTGTCATCATAGAAGTCAAAATGGACTGTAGTGATGGGAAGTTCAGATCTTTTCTGCGAACTGGTCCATTTGGATAGTTAATTTCACAGCACTGGTTAAAAAAAAACATGTCACTGGTTCTTTTACGACATGATGTAATGACATCATTGATGTAATGACTATCATCCAGGATGGCCCAGAAGACACGGTAACATTTTCAGTTCTCGTTCAGTTGACTGATTATCCAAAAAAATTCTCGTTCAGGGTACTGGTGATCCGAAAGAGACAGTTTTTAAATTCAGAACAAGAACCGATGTGGCACTGATAGCTGCTCTGCTCCATCAGCTCTCTTTTCATAGCCGTCTAAACACAGAGTAACCGAATGACTCAAAAAAATTGGTTAATTTCAAATGGGAGGGAGTGTCGGTCATGTTATCTTAAAGTCATTTGTTTATTAGAGCTTAATGGACCATGAACCATTTCAAATGATTCAGTCAGTGAACTGGTTTGACCTGTTCAGTAAGACGATCTGGTCAGCAAAAAGAACTACACGTTTGCAAACTGGCCAATTGCTGAAGAAATGGAGAATCCCAAAATCAATCTTTCATTCGTATACAAAATTAATTCAATTCTATTTTCATCATCACTTTTCTGATGTGATACATTGTAATAAACATGAATGGCAGCATTTACTATCACAGGTACTAGGTGTCACTGCACTTAGTGCCTGTGATTGTGATTCTGTCTGAAACTGCTCAGGAAATTTAAGCCTAAAGAATTAAATAGCCTAAGGAAATGAGGGAAGTAATATAGGGCTACCTTTAATTCTCTAATATCACACAACTTTCTGACTGTTGACTCTCCCACTGAGTTCAATTGTCAGAGTTATCAGAAATGTTTTAAATAATAGGGATGTGCCAAAATGAAAATGTGTGGCCGAAGCTGTAGAATAAGTTAAATGCTTGACAGAATACCTAAATTAGTTATCAAAATTGGATGTGGGTACTTTAGCTTTAAAATAAAAGAAAAGGCCTTATTGTTTTACACAAACAATTACATTAACAAATAACAAATAAAGTGCTTAAGAAAACTGAACATAAGTCGACCTCTCTTGTGCTGTTCTGGGGGTTTGGGTTTTAAATTACAGTAATACTGTGGTGCTAAAGTTTTTAGCTTACGTACCCCATCTTGATAATCATTGTTTGGTCCCTCTCTTTAAAATTCCCTCCCATTGCTGACATTTTGATGAAGGTGCTATAGATCATCAATGTATGTAGATTACCTTAACTTACACAATCACATCACTAGTCAGCCTTACTTAAACTTGCTCTCATCGAAGGCCGAATAAGACTTTTTTTTTTTGCAATATTCGACTGAATATATTCAACACTGAGTATTTGGTGCATCACAAACATATGTTTATCGTAACATTAAACAACAATAAATTCTAAGTCAAGTAAAGTCTAAAACCTGTCAAATAAAAAAAGTTGCTATTCAAACTCATTTCTCAAGCACCAGCATTGTTTTGTTGAGCATTTCCATACACTACACTCACTTCCCATCAAGGCCAATTCTGTAAATGAACAAATAGAGAGAAGTTGTTGATAGAGGCAGGGTGATTAGTGGAGAGGTCAGGGGTGTGAAGGTCTCTAGACTGTGATAAACGGCAGATCGGTGACCCCCTCATTCTAGATAAACAACCAAATTAGTTAGTTTCAACATACCCATCCCAGGAATCACTTTGCAGAGTATTGGTGAAAAATTCTTTAAATCTAGTATAATGACAAAAGTAGCATTAAAATTTGTTGTTTCTTTATCAGTTTTATGAAGTCAATGGAAAAAGCAAGGGCAGAGGAAGGTTTAGGTTTAGACCCTAAGGTGAACATCACACTTTGCCAACTACATTCTAAAGAATGGAAAGCTTTTGTTAGCTGCTTGTTTAAAACAATTCTCAGGAAACAACCTCTTTGGTAACCTAAACTAAATAAATGTGTGTGATGTTACACACTTTTTGGGTAAGACATGAACTTAGCTCAGCTACACTCATAGAGTGTATATCTGTTTAATCTAGCATTTGTTTAACTTGCTCTTGGTATTTGTCCAAACAGTGGCGCTATAAATATACAAACTTTTGAAAAAAAAACAATGTGGTTCAATGTACCTATCTCCATCATTCATTACACATCCTGCTGCTGATGCTGATGCTTTGTTACATTGTTGTAACCACTGTTTGTTTATTTGTTTGTTTATTGTTTTTTCAGGTGCTGCCTGGCGAGCTGTTTGTCGATCGAACCTAAGTTGAGATATTCTTTATGCTGAGGAGGTGATTAGCACCTGCCTCAGTCAGCGAGGCTTCCAGGGACCTCACAGAGGGAATTCTTATTTACCCTACCTGATCCACAGTAGGACTTTGTGAAGCTGCTTTGAAACTGCTAAAAAAGGGAAATATAAAAACATATTGATTGATTTATTAGCAACATTTGCAAGACTGGTTTTATTACTACTTTTATGTACCATGAGAATGGTGCCCTGGTTCAGCAGAGTACATATCATTGCCCTGCCTTTCATGAGTACACATTGTTTTCAACAAGAAGCCCAACCTTGTTAAACGTTGGCAGTTGTGATCTGGTGGATAAAGAGATATTGTGATCAGAAGATCGCTGGTTGGATCCCCAGATCCACAGAGTTGAAGGTGGTGTGAGTGATGGCTTGCACTCCCACCTACAACAACAGCCATGGCTGCCAACTCCTCCAGGTGTGTGTTCATGGTGTGTTTGTTCACTGGGATGGGTTAAATGCAGAGCAATAATTCCCGTTAATAAGACTTCACCGTACCCGCTGAATAAAACGCAGCCTTCAAGCACAAGAATGTTCTAAAAGTCTTATAATGATAATTTATGTGATAGTTGTATTAAGTTTAAAATCTGGGTGTGTTTTCTTTATTAATTTTTGTATTCAGCAGATGCATAAATCCAAAGCAGTCACAGTGGTCACACTATTCTCAATGTATGAGCAAGTGTCCATTTTTACCAACGGGTCAGATTGTGTTTAAAAACCTTAAAAAAAAAATATGAAATGAAATTCAATTCACTCATTTGAATGTTACTTTTGACAATCTTCCAGATTTAAAATATTTTGCACCAATACCCCATTAAGTGATTCATGTGATGTTTTATTTTATGAAGAACTGATTCAACAGTGGAACAACTTTTAAATGTTTAAGTTTCAAAACAGAAAACATATTCTAAAAATCAGCACTTTTATTTGGAAAAATTGTGAAAACGGTGGAATATATCAATATTATTTCATCATTTCATCACAATTCAACCCTAAATCCAAAGAACTGATAACTTTCTGTCAATATCATATCACTGGCAACACGCTGCTGTTTTACTCCAGTTTTACCCAAAATGGAAATTACTGATTTGGATCATGCAGGTGCCGTATCTGTAGGTATATACTTTTTTTTTTACTTTATGGCATTATCTTCCCAAAAAAACCTCCCACATTAAAATGGCAGTTTGTAAGAATTGAACCAAAACTAATCAGAAAAAAGTTCAATTTGTGTTTACAGTTAGTGTGCTGACGTGACGTACTTAGTATCACAGCACTGTACACTGTATTCTATACTCAACAACCTAGCACTGTATCAATAGTGATAAAAGGTTAAAATTTCAGCTGAATCAGATCTTGACCAAATGGCAAAACTACAATCTTAATGTAAGTGCATCCCATAAACATGGTGAGCCTTAAGCTCCATCTAGGGGTTAATATTGATTATTAAAATCAATGTTAATTCTTAGAAATAAGACGGCAAACATTCTTAACACAAAATTACCTCATATATTTAGCTGACTGGTTTCTTTAACCGATTGTCCAAACCGATTCTCCAAACGAATAATGAAAAATAAAAACCTCAAATTAAACCACCAAGGAAGTAGCTTTTGGTTAAATCATGAGTCTTTTGCAGGCAAAGCATATTGCTAGAGTTTTGTTTGCGGAACCTTGTAACAGCTTTCAGGCTGATAACATTATGCGGTAGTCAAAACATTCCTCTTACTTCTGAATGGTTTGTTCTTTAATCCATCATTGCCTGTTTTTGGTTACCCCCTTTTCTAGAAATCCTTACACAGCAATCAAAATTGTTTAAAGAATAATAATCATTATGTGTTAAATGAAAAACAAATATATAAACATGTTCTGGTGTAATACATTAATAAAATTCTTTAATTATGCCAAGTCTAATTTAATAGTTCATAATGTGATTTATAATTTGTGAATACTTCTAGTACAAGTAATAGACCATGTAAAAGATTCAGATGTAAAAAAAATTATAATAATAAATAAAATCAACCTTAACCCATGGAAAACTTCAAGTTTGCTTTATCTGCTATATATTTGCTGATCTTTATTTGCTTAACTTTAATTAATAGTTCATATAATGGATTTGTAAGTGTTAGTACCAATACATTGCAAGAGACTTACGTGAAGTGAAAGACTGAATTCTGGAAATACAGTCCCTTATAGCTTCTCTAAGACTTTGTCACATCAACTCGAAGTTTAGTTTACCTAAGTGTTTAAGGCTTGCAGACTGATAAAGGACACATTTGTTCTGTCCTTGACTGCAGGAGCAGGGCTGAACTGCACAATGATGTGAAATGTATATTCCACTGAAGTGATATCAAACTTTTAGGAACTTGTGCTGTAAAAGCATATATTACCACGCAAGTCTGCTAAAGAGTAACGTTACGTGAAAACTGTAAATTACGTTACGTTAAAATATCTAAGCACAGAAGAGAGAGACTGCTGTGTACCGTCCCTTACCGATCTGAAAGGTCCCACCGCCATGTGTCGATTCCGCTCGGGCTGACGGTGGCATGTGCTGTGTTTAAGAGCTCAGAAACAGTAACATCAAATTCGTCTCCAATACAACAAACAAGGTGTTGAAGAGGTGGAGACCATTGACTGTATATAACATGGATAGAGTGTTTGTGCCGTCACACATAAGGTTTCGCAAAGTGAAATGAAGCTCAAAATGGGTGTAACCAGTGCTCGAAACGCTTCTCAGAGGCGGGACAAGGCCGCAGTGAAGGCGTCTGATTGGCCGAAGGTTTAATTTTTATATATTTTAAACAAAGAAATTTTAAAACAATTCACCTCCCTCATAGTGTTCATGAAGATTAAAACTAGCGATCTGAATCAAAAATCCTAATGGAGCCAGGTGTGGAACATGTTTTTTCAACCCCAACTTTGGCCAGTTTTAACATGGGAGTGAAGGAGTAATTAATCTGTTTTGGAGTCAACCTCAAGCGGCCGCTTGTGGAACTGCAGTTCAGTCACTTCCTATCGAGCTTCAAGCGGGAAAGGAGGAGTTTGCCATTCCTTGCGCTTCAAGATCACGCCTGCGCGGGCTCTGATTGGATGGTCTCCGATCACGGGACGGTGGTGTGACGTGACCTTCAGACCTTACGTTCTCTCCGATATTTACGTTACAAAAAAGGTTTTACAGTAAATTTTTTATTCAGCTGGTTTTCAGCATTATTATTAATTTGGTCGGTTTGTTGATCGCACATCTATAAGTTAAACTTTTTTAATAGGAAGATTTGTTGGCGTTTCTTCTATAAAAAAACCTAACTCGACAAACCACTTGAGGTAAAATCTGGTTCATTTAAATGATTATACATAAAGAGCATAATACTTTTTTTGTTAGAATATCTTAGATTATCTTTTTTTAATAGATTTTTTTTTACATTTTATAATGAGGGCCTCTTCCACAGAGATACAAATATCTGTCCATTAGCGTCTAATTCTTACAATATTATATATATATATATATATATATATATATATATATATATATATATATATATATATATATATATATATATATATATATATTAACCGTTTTAACGAGACTTTAACAAAGAACCTCATTAAAATGTATAATTATTTTACACGTTTGTGAAATAAACAGAGAAGTTGTAACTCATTGGTAGGGAATCTGGCTCATTATCTAAAAGTCCCCCAGATGCATGTCAAGCTGATGTTAGTTCGGTGGCCACATTCTGCATTGTCTGTGTTTAATCAAACAAACCATCTGCACTCTAATGAGCTCATTTGTGAGATTTTAAATTGAATGTTCAAACTGCAGCCAAAAGTGACCCAAATCATATAAATTTTGACCATATGTGACCAACCTGCATCTGATATTTTTACGACAGTCTGAACAGCTCAATTGAGATTTTTTTTTTTTCAAATCCAACCCAGGTCACTTTCACGTGTGAAAGACACAGAGAGATGCATTTAATACTTAATGAAGTCATGGTTGTTATCCGAGCATTTTTGTCAATATTCCGTAACATGTGTGCATTCTTGGGAATGTAGTTTGCTCTTCTAAGCATGCATATCACATTTTCCATAAAAATATCTGAATGGAGTAGTAAAACCTGCAGTCTGAATCTTATTAAATAAACTTGTATTTATTTATTTATTCATTCATTTTACTTCATGAAAGTGCAGCATAGTGTTATTAGAAAAAGGCTATAGAACTGTCTCTTTTTTTTACAAAACAATTCCACTTGCTTACTGGGTTTGAACTCATGCGAAGAAAACGAAGATGTTTAGGCTCAGAAACAAAACTTTATTTTGTAAAAAAAATAAAAATCAATAAATTAAATGTATTTGATATAAATACCAAATTGTCATGGAAATTCTTAACAAAAGCCTGCTGTGGAAGATAAAAAAAATTATTTTGTGCAAACCTAGTTGAATAACATAGGTGTATGTGAAATGATGAAGCATTTGTGTTTTCGTGCAGTCTAATCCCCTGACAGAGGAAAGCAGATGGCATGATGATGATATTTCATCAGATTACATCACAAGGCAGGGGTTTGCCTGTCTCAAACGGGGGAGGGAGTCGTTCAAAGTCAGCTACATGTTCAACTCGGGTTTATTTTACCAGGTTAACGGCAATGGATTTACCTGAATTTAAACTATTTATCTTTTAATATAAACTTTTATCATTTGTAGTGATTTTCCTTAAATAGTAGTTGTTAATATTGTTTTAGTGATTTTATTATTACATATTTTCAATCAGACTCTTAAACTTTTTTTCGTGAACTTTTAATGAAGCGTGCAGTTAAAGTCTCCCGGAAATGGAAGTGCTCTCGCTCGTGCTGCAGCAACCGTGTGCTTCCTGTTTACGAGCGGGAAGAGTGAACCAGCCTTTGCCTGCAGTCTTCCTGCTCAGGAGCAGCCCGTTTCCCGCGCCGCTAATCTTCCTTTACACGCCGCGGGGTTGTTCGGGAGTCTGCTACTTTTCGCTGTCGCTCAGCGCTGAGGTGTAAATCGCGGATGGAGGAACCAGCGGACTCTGGAGGAGGTGCCGCGGAGGGCCGCACGGCTCGGGTGATGGAGATGCGCAGCTCCGCTGGAGCGCGTCCCTTGCGGCTGCTTGAGTGGAGGGTGAAGCCTGGGGCTCTAGTTAACCTGGACTCGGTGATCGCCGTGTGTGCACCGATCACCTCCGAGAGTGATGCCAGGGCTCCCGAAAAGAAGCTGAAGTCAGACCGCGCTGGAGTCGTGCGGGAGCTTTGCTGCCAGCCGGGGCATGTCATTGCGCCAGGGTGAGATTACGCGGTTGCTTCACAGAACAAGGTTTAGGTGATACACACACATCGTCATTTTAAGGGAAAGCTGCTACCTTGGCTCGGAAGATGACCATGCAGGTGCTAAGCTAACGTTAACTTGGCATGTGACAGGAGCAGCTCAACTGCCGCGCATGCGGCTTCAACCCGTTTCAGAGCAGCTTTTAGTTGTTTTGATCGATGGTTGTTTGATGTTACCAAGGAAAATGTGGTAAAGTACCGGAGACTAACTGGGTAGTTCTACTTGAGGGATAAGTTTACTTTAAGTCATAATGTAAACAGCAAAACGAGAGAGGGTATGGGCAGCGGCCCGCTCTTTTTTTAGCCAATCATAATTGCTCTGTGCCCGTCAGCCATTTTTTCCTTTTGCTTCATTGCCTTTGGATTGGCTGTGGCTGATTTTGAGGGTGGGGTTTGAGAGAGTGGGCGTTTTTTTAGTACAGCGTGTACTGCTGTGTAGTGAAAGTAATATAATTACATCTTATTTTATTTTTTTATACAAATGCCTGCTATGATACAGAGATATTTATTATCTAACTATCTGAACAAGTTAATTAGTAAATATTCAAATCTGCATATTAGGAAAGAAGAGTGCACTCTATTTGAATCAGAGTGAGCTTTATTGCCGTGTGTGTGCGAACACGCGTGTGTGTGCACACAAGGAATTTCCTTTGGTACAATGGAGCCATCAGGGAAAACAACATAAATACATTACAAACCACATAAGTACAGTAAAGTGCAACACAACAATCAATTAACATAAGAAAGAGGTAGAAATAGCTATGTCTATGAGGTAGAAATTTGTGGTGTACCATTAACAATATCTTACAAAACAGATTGAATTATTGAGCTTCTCATGGGCCTACAGTACACAACACCATTTTAATACAGCAAATAAAAGAAGTAGATTTTAAACTGACCATATTAAGTACGACAGTAGCAGATGGTATGGGCTGCAATTAAAGCTCCAATTTAATTTAAAGATTTTTTTTCAGTAATATTTTAATTTGTATTTAGTGCCAAAAAAAAAAGATTTAAAAAGTCAAGTCAGTTTTTTTTCACCCTCATATGTGACCTGTATCAGATATTTTCATGAGAGTCTGAACAGCTCAATTCCAAATTTTTGAGTTATGACCCAGGCTGCTTTTATATGTTGTCCTAATAGTTGTTTTTTTTATTAGTTAATTTAATATTTTTACCTCTGTCTGAATGTTCATATGGCATTTTTCTCACTTTTATGTCATTTAAAAGTTATGGAAATTGCAATTTTACCCTTTGGCAAGAAGTTGCATATCATCAGTAGCAAAAGTTTAAGTGTTTTTTTAATACTCATTAACGTTTTATATTATATTTCTAACATTCTCCAACTTTACCCACCCTCTACTATTGTTTGTGAGAGAGCAAGTTATTCAGAAATAACTGTAAGTAGATTTCTACCTTGAATCTAATTTCATGCAGTTCACATTTCTTTCATGATATGTTAATTAGTGAAATATTAAGACTTTTCTCGTCAACTAGTGTAGCTTGATTTTGCTTTTCTCCCCACTGATGGTTTAAGAGTTTAAGCGGTTAAGGGATTACACAGCCTCTCATGGTTCTATGTCTATATAAAAGAGGGTTACATTTAAATTATTTTAATTTATTATGATTTCTATGCATAGTAATAAAATAGTTTTTATTTTAAAATTTTATTTTATTGGTGTGCTCTGTGTTGTGTGTTTTGGACATATCATAATATGTTTTGTATCATTAGCTAAGGGAATTAGTAAAACTCTTTTGAAATAATGGAGAAAATAGTTTAAAATAGTTTTAACAAGGACATCACATGTTATAGAGAGCATGCATTTCTTTTGACTGAGTAATAATAGGGACATGCAGAAAAGCAGCTATCACATGAGGAGAACCAGGTGAAATATAGGTGGATATGGTGACCCTTCACGCCAAGATATAAACTCTACTTTCATACTCTACTTTTCTTTTTTCGAAAATACTTACATTAGGTATTACTCTAAAAGAGAGGCTCACAAAGACAAATAGTGTGCACAAAAAGTGGTCATTGATTGTACATCCTTACTCTCTAACAGCAGAGGGTGCTCTGTGCATTTGTTCTTCTTTTTTCATTACTTCAACTGTACTCTTCCGTTTTATCTGCTCATATTCTGTAGTTTCAATAGATTTCGCCTAAGTGTTTTCCAGTTTATTTTTTGAGTATATAATAAAGTAACGCTAAACATTGCCAAATTTGTTTGATTATCTTTTACCAGGGCTGTGATAGCTAAGGTGGAAGAATGCAGCCATCCCATTGTAATGAAGGGGCTATGTGCAGAATGTGGGCAGGATTTAACACAGTAAGTTTGTATCTGTCTTCACTTCAGAAGTGTGTCTTTTCTGGAATAAAGTTCACTAGTCCGACTGGCAGAATGCAATCGGGAGAACTAGATGGTGCGGCTCATGCTTTGCACTTCCCTTACTTTCAGACTGCAAAGCAAAAACGGAAAGCAGCAGGTGCCCATCTCTACGGCGACAGTTTCCATGGTGCACAGTGTTCCTGAGTTGATGGTCAGCTCAGAGGTGAGTTCTAACAGTTAGTCACTTACGAAGATGTAGATGATCATGGAATGCCTACTGTTTATTGGGTCTTTCTGTTAACTGACTATATAGAGAGCCATATTTTGAGGCGACTTAAGATTACTTGTTTCCTAGTTTTTGTGATTTTAATCAGTGTTAAAGGAGCTTAAACTTATCAAGAGAAATACTGTTCAACTTTGAGTGTTGAATATCATTAATTAAATAATATTTTAGTGTTTGTGTTAACGTGTGTTTGGTATTAATAGCTTTACTTGCTGACTTCCGGGTTTAAAATTCTTGAAGAGATGTAAAGCAATTTGAGCAGGCTCAAAGCCAATGTCGAGAGAACATTGTAACGGTGGCGTACCCAAATGGTTTCCTTTTCCAGGTGCCAGACAGTTTTTAAAACTGACAAATATGACTTCTCACGACCTTTACTCAATAATAAGAAAAAAATAAAGTTGCCCATGAACATTTCAGTTTACCCACGAAACACAATCTTTTTCTTTAAATCAGTTCAACTTCATTTTGTCTTTTAAAGTTCCTTGTTTTACAATAACAATCCCCGAAACCAACATAAAGTGTGAATTGTCATTCATTACATCAACAGTTAAAAAAAAATCATAACATAAAGTTCATCGCACCAACAGAAATTGTCCCTTTATAAATTTCCAGGAAGGTTTGATTACCGTAAACATAAAGCTTGTGGGATATGTGCGAAAGTCTTACTTCAAATCAATAACGCAGAGTCAAGTTAGGGGGAAAATGATTTGGACTATCATGTCTTGTGGGTGTTCCGGATAGCCGCGAGTGGCCGAGCACACAAACTCAGGAGAGTGTTCCGTTACCTTTCTGCCGCACGGGGGGGAATCAGGTACTCACAACAGGCACTCTGTCACCGCAATACCGATCCGGATGTGTCGATGAGCGTGGTGTCCCGGTTCCGCTTTACCACAGCGCTCACTCCTTCTGGTGGCCTCACGCCACTGTTTGGGCTTAATGGCGACGCCGCTTCGGTCTCGCTGCTTAACCACACCAGCGCTCGTTCTCTCTCTCTCTCCTGCCAGCAAGGCTCTCTCGCGCCGACGTCTAGGTTGCCGCACTGACTGACTTCACTCTGCTCGATCACTTCCTCTTTTATCTTCCTCTTCCATTTTTGAACTACGTCACACTTCCCTTGCACATTTTTTTTTTATTTGATATTTAATATTTTATTTAATTACTTTGTTTCCCCTACCGGTAACATATATAATTTAAGGTTTATTTTTGATGCTAATAATAACTAAAATAAAAAGACTGCTACAACATGCCAGAGGAAATATAGCAGAGTTAACTTTTAAACAAACCGTTTTGTTGCGTTGTACATAGTGTTCCCACTTTTCTGTCTTAAAGCAAGCCTTTAAAAGTGTTTAACATTTTGTTTTCGAATGAGCTGAATCTACCTTTTTGTTCAATAAATTACTCTGGTTTCAACATGGCTGTTGTTGCTGGGTAGTGGATTAAAAACAAGTTTAAAATGACCAATGTTTACCTCACACTCTCTTACAAACATATTGTTTCTGTCTCATTGTGGGTCTGAGCAGCAAGCGGAGCAGCTTGGCAGAGAAGATCAGCAAAGACTTCACCGGAACAGGAAGTTAGTGCTGATGGTCGACCTGGACCAGACACTTATCCACACCACCGAACAACACAGTCCGCGCTTGTCCAATAAGGTACCAGTAAAATATAACACTTTAGCAGTCAGAAGATGATATCTAAATATTGTAAAAATTATATTGTGTGTATGTTGATGTTTGCATTTGCTTTTAAATGAAACAAATTATTGTTTTTTGTGAGATTACAGCCAGTATTTTTCATGTTCTTGTGTGATCTAATATGCATACCACTGACCTCAGTTAACTCGAGTGTAGCTAGACTCTGGAGAGAGTAGAAGAGTCTAAAAAGCATCAGAGCATTGATTGATTGCCCTTAGATGACGGCAGCTTATTTTTTTCACTTTTCTTCCTTTTTGATTCTTTCTTTGAGTGGGAGTGTAAATGCTTTCATCCTGACATCCCCTCTTTCTTGTAATAGATAATCTTGAACAAATAACAAGAGGGTTTCATGTCTTCATTTCAAGCACTTACCAGAGCCTCTAGGGTGCATTATGTCAACCATCAGAAGATTTTCCTCAATCCTTCAGAAAAAAATGCATCAGAAGCAGACAGAGACCTATGAGGAGTTTATTTTTTAAGTTTTATTTTATTGTGTTCATTTAATCTTTTACACCTTTAACCTTTTTATTTGTTATTCTCAGGTTGGATTAAGTAAGTTTCTTTATTTTCATGACTATGAAAATAGTAGATTCACACGGAAGGCATCAAAACTATTAATTAGCATGTGTGGAATTGCATACATAACAAAAAAAAATTTGAATCAGCTGAAAAAATGTAATTCTATCTTCTTCAAAGTAGCCACGCGATTAATTTTAAATGTATAATGCAAAAAAGAACACAATTAATGCAGTTTTAGTTTTTCCTGTTTCCTGTTGTGACGAAGATACATTAAACGAAGTCTGAATGAGACATGAAAAATTGTATGCCAATGAGAAGGCACGGAGAATGAACACTTTACAGCACACGACGCACATCGTGCTCACGGGGACTGCTGGGCTTCTGTGAGCAATGACAGCCACTGAGGCCTCACAGGGCTCTTTGTTGAAAGTGCATTCGTTCGGTCTAGCTTTGTGTAAAATGGAGGAACGGTGGAACGCGCGTCTAACTTTGTCTAAAACTGAGGAATGACATTTCGTGGAGTCAAGTGTGGGTCACTGTCTCGAAGTGGTGAGAGAATGGAAAAAGCGAGGACAAGTTAAAACACATTTACAGTGGTTGCAATTTGTTTGCTTCCATGAGTCTGCACGGAACTGTCAGGTTTCCATTCACGACAGAGGTTTTGAAAGTCTGCTAGCTAAATGTCGCAAGCTTGTTGGGCACTTTAATCTCAGTACATCCAATGCTCACGAACTGATGGAATAGCTCCATCTCTTATTTTGTGCGTTCGTGCGTGCCCACTGTCAAGGTATGCTCCATAAAATAACTTCAGAGTAGTGTAAAACAATATTAAAAAGTTGAAAAAGTAATAAATATGACGTTGAATAATGTAAGTAAGTGGTATTGCCAGCCTTGTGCCACTTGCAAAAACATGGAGTGAACAGAAGATGATCACAAAGGATGAGATACAAAGTGGTGGACCACTTAAACTGATGAAGCGGGTCAGTGAAAGCTAGTGTGAAGAGGTCTCCAGCTTTTGTAGTCAATCACTACAAACCTTCATGTTGCCTTCAGATTAGCTCAAGAACAGTGCACTAGAGCTTTATGGAATGGGATCGCACGGCTAAGTAACTGCACCCAAGCCATACATCAAGTGAAATGCAATGTGTCGGATTCAATGCTGTAAAGTTAACCACACCTGGACTCTAGTCCAAAACGCTGAACTTTTTGTAAAGGATTGGCCGACATCATATTAGACCCTTTAGTAAGCTCTTCTAGGAGTCAGGGCAGGTGAATGAACATAGTGTGAGCAATACCATTTATCTACAAGTTTATCTACAAAGCCTTAAAATAATTGGAGTTGGTCTATTGGGGAAGTATTGCATTTAATTTCGGGATTCCTGCATGTACTTTCTTTCTCATGTCTTTCATTCTTTGTTTCCTAGGGAATATTTCATTTTCAGCTAGGACGAGGTGAGCCGATGCTTCACACCCGTCTTCGGCCTCACTGCAAAGACTTTCTAGAAAAAATAGCCAAGCTCTTCGAACTGCACGTCTTCACCTTTGGCAGCCGCTTATATGCACACACAATAGCAGGTACATTACATTCTTCTATGTTTTTACTGGAAAGATAAGTTTTTGCTTTTGGCCTTGTGAGAGCTATAGAAGTTTTTGTGATGGGTTCATGTGCAAGATTGTTTTGTTCTTTGAAGCCAGGTGGCAGTGTTTGATCGTATTTTTAAGAATGTGAAGAACCCTGCTAGGTTATTGAATGTGTGCTGAAAACAATTAACTGGAAGTAATGTGGAGAGTAAATCAAGCTCAATGGCTAATGAAGGAAAGAAAAGGTCTGCTTGGGTTTTAATAAGATCAGGTTTGTGATGTTCTACTTTCTTCCCCTGTATACTACTTAATTAATAGCTCTGTTTTCAATGGGACTGATTTATATCTACGCTTTTAGACAAGCAAAGTAGTAAAACTCACATTTCCAGTAGTTTTTCTACTGGTTTTAAATGCCCTTTAAAACGTCATTTGATTAAGACTGCTAAGGATTGTTTGTTTGTATGGAAATTCAGAATGGAATGCCTTTGTGATGGTTAATTAAAATACAAATTTAATGCAGATTAAAATACTTATTAAAGCAAAAAGAGAGAATTAGTTTTAAATGATTAACCAGCAGCTATATACAATTTTTTCCCAGTTGTATAATTTTTAGTCTGCTAATAGTTTTAGATTCTGTTAATTGTATTTAAGCAGAATTTGAAGAATATGTGAAGGTTAAACCACATCAGAGTCTTAAAGACTGTTAAAAAGTAAAAAAAAAAAAAAACATTTCAAGCCGCAAATCAGCTGAATTTAAACTATTACTAATTGATCTTCAGGCCTTCATGTAATCTGCCAACACGTTGCAATGGTTTCTAAAAGGCTTTTGTCTTCAGAAATAAATGATGTTTTTAAGCACAAAGGCAGACCTTTTTTCTTTTTATATATTTGTAGAATTGAAGTTAATGTTTTATTTGGAATGTTAATGTCCTTTGTCTATGAAAACTTATTTTAATAAGGGTTGGTTCAAAGTCTTTAATCAAATGGAATTTAACAGGAAATTTTTTACACTGAATATCCCAGATTTGCTATGTTTTGCATGCAGATACATTACTTTAAATAGGAAGTGTTTGAAGTGTGTTCTATCTTTTATATTATAGTAAATGTTTGTTGTGTTGTTTGTTATCAGAACTTTTCACAAATCTTTTGTGGTGATTCACACAGATACAAGCAGGAGAGTTTAACTCAACGCAAAGGGTTTCTGAAATGAAAGCCTTGAGTTATATAAGTGCTGTAGGCTGAAGATAAAAAGTTTGCAAGCACAGCAGCTTTGAAAACCTAAAAGCGGGGATTTATTTTATTCCCTTGTTTTTTTTTATTATAGCTGTAAGTAGTTTCAATAGTTTTGGCTGACTGAAATCATAGAACAGTGACTCTGCTTAAAGCTACAATTTACTCTTCATCATGAAACTCCTTCTCCTCTCCCTCTGTTTAACAAGGTTTTTTAGACCCTGAAAAGAAACTCTTCTCTCATCGCATCATGTCAAGAGATGAATGCATCGATCCCTTCTCTAAGACTGGCAATCTCAGGTGAGACATGCTTTAGCACTTACTGTTTACTAGAATATTCTATCCTGATACACACTGTCGCTGGTCCTACTATTTTTTTTGGCACCTTAACCAAACATTTAACAGATATGAAGTACTCCTTTTGTGATTTTGAAAGGTTCATTATTTTGTTTTGAAAGTCTCCAACAACAGGTTGAGAGACATCGAAGGTCAAAAACACCTTAGTTTTATTTTAATATGCATTTAATTGTACCTGATTGGTTAGGGATTCCCATTGCATTACTTTTTTTCTATATTTACCATTTTGTTCAGCATGTTTTTTAATATGACAAACTTAATCAAATATAACCAAGTAGTTTAAGTTTGTGAAATTACTGAAATATTTACAAAAGACTTAACTTAGTTTTACCAAAACCAGTTAACATGAAAGGAGAGATTTCACTGTTTCTGGTGTCTGTGATGGGAGTAGACTGATTTAACAATATCTAGTCTAGTGTTTTGGTGTAACATAGATCAATAAAATGTAAGAGATAGCTCAATAAGGTTAAGAAAAGTGTTTCTCATTAAAATACAGTCTTTTAACAGGCTAAACCAGTGGTTCTCAAACATTTTTCACCAAGTACTACGTGGAGCTCCAAGTACCACTAACATTAATATACACACAGTATAGCCCCAGCGTATAGGACCTACTGTTCAGCCATAGTTAAGTGAAGTTCAATATTATATTTTATAACATTTATATTTATAATATTCATTAAAACATCCCTTTCTCTTGCCGTCTTTGTCTTACATATTTCTTCTGCTCTTGAGAATTATAAAAAAATATGCTAGTAAGAGCAAATAATGGTGAGCTAAAAATATGGGTAAAAAGTTTGGGGTAAAAATATAGATTTTTAAATAAAACATTAAAGTAGTGGCTGCATTCATTGTTTATTCACAATTTGATGTTAATACAGTGTCGTTGGTGTTATTTTTTAATAATTCTTTCATATTTTATGTTCACACTTTTTGAAAGTATCATTGTTGAGAATAAAATAGATAATATGAATAACTCTTAATACTCTGTCGCATTAATGCTATGATTTTAGTCAGGCTCTACCTGCTTGAGTGATCTTATTAGTGAGCGCCTGGACCGGCTGAAACTAGAATCTGATTCATTAGTATGTTACGTCTTCAGTTTTTCTTATCATCAGATGTTATTTATATGACTGTTACTCCTTCATACCAAAGAATCACAGACTTTTTTTATTTGCAGTTTTTTTATTCGTTAGTGACTGGTCAAACCGAATCTGCGGATTGTATGGAGCTTGGGCGCAACTGTGTCTGACACTAAAACTTACGCACGCACTCAGAGAGAAAAACGGGTTGTACATCTGCTGTTTCATTCTTTCATTTTGCACAAGTTTTTAATCAGCTCAATCTGCATATTTTAACGTCATAAGCCATGTAACACTCAGTGACAGTGTTGTTTTAAACCACCGTAAGTTTTGCTCTTTTGCTGCTTTTTCTCCGCACATAATGCACACCATTTCTTGGCTAAATGTAAACATAACTTTTCAGAAGTATGTGGGGTGTACCCACTCTAACATCGCGAAGGCTCGCTTGATATGAAGCTTCTTGTTTTATTTAATTTCTTCTAACTTTTGCTTTTGCAGTCATTGCAGAGATACGATCGCTCTGCATGTGGGAGTTTCTCAGCGATGACGTGACACACCTGTTATATACAGTCAATGCTTCACTCACACCAGCGATTAATGATTAACTTGTTTTATTCTAATATATTTTTCTACACACACGCACACTGGTATTTCCGTCTTAGTGGGTATTTACACTAGATATACTAGGTAAGTTAGTATACACAGGAATACACAAAAACAAAATTTGACCTCCACATACCTCGAACGTTGGCGTACCACAGTTTGAAAACCACTGAGCTAAACCGTTTGGTTGATTGGGCAGTTAAAGCTTTAGATAATAAAGGAATGAGCTCCCACAGATAGCTGTGAAGGTTAAATCAAATGTATTTTTTTTTGCCCCTAAAAAAACTATACACAACATAAGATTATATTTACTTCCTTAAATTGAGTAATGACTGCATTTTCCAAAAAACAACAACCCAGATTTGAAATAAACATAGAGCAGGGTTCATTGATTAGCATTCATTTTCAACATGTGTGGGAGTGTTGATTGTAGTCAGTGCTGAAGGTGGTTGTTTGGTTTCATTTTTAAGGTCATTCTTTTAGTCACCCCCTCATTATTCCGAATTCATTTAAAAATCTAAATTTGTACAAGTGAGGCTTTGAGAGAAATCTGGTCTGTCAGTCTTTTGTGTTGTCTGACTTTTTTTCTTCTTTTTTTTGAGTGAACAAAGATTTTCTGTTCAGCTGCACTTTTTCAGAAGAGACATAAAGGAAAAGGGCTACAGGGAAAGAATAAACATGCTTTCAGATGCTGAAAAGGTGCAGTCTAGCAGACCTTTACATTTTATTCATGTCAAAACTCATTCAACTCTTCTTCAATGACAAGAATGTCACGAACAGTGTTTTTTGATCTCATTAGTTTATAGAAGATGTCTCAGTTTACAGTTCAGAAATATGCATGATTTCAGCCAAAGAACAAATTACAGTTTTACAGGGGAAACACCACTAAAGCTTTGAAGCATAATTCTTACCTTTTGATCATGAAAAGACAAAACCAAAAGTCTTTCATAATGACATTTTCCTTTCCTGCTACTGCCGGTTTCACTTGGCTGAAAGGGATAGCTCACCCAAAATAAAGTCAGTCCTAAGCTTTCACAATCTTCATTCAACTTTTTCGCTTGTGTCGAGCTCAAAAGCAACTAAATTAATTTACAATACAGCTGGCTTTCATGGGTATCCTCAAGCGTCTGGGTTCTGAAAAAGCAAGCTGGAAGTTTCCAGATTGACTGTATGTGTTTAATGGAATGCAGTTCACTTCAGTTTCTTTGCATTTGATTTTTCTTTGTGTGGGTTTCATATAGAGCTCCGAAACAGACCTTGAAAGCTAAAGAGCTTTACAGAGCAGCCAGTGTCATACAAAGAGTCACGATCAAACCTCAACTGCTCACAGATTACTTTCTCTTGGTCGATAAACCCACAGAAGCTGGGTCTCTGCAACCCAATGCTTCTATTAGTCTGAATGACTTTGTTTGCCATTTTATACTTTGAGCCGTCGGTGAGATGTTTGCAGTTAGGTTTTGAAGAGCAAGACGTTTGCAAATAAATCTATACTCATTATAAAATATAGCCTGTGGAACCTAAACAAATTCAGATGCTGTTCACATTTTCCTCATAACAATCTATTTGTATGAACAAAATCAATTTGGTTATATTTGTTATTTGTTGAAATATGTTTTTATGGTTTTGTTGAGGGAATAATTTTGTTTCTATCTCATAAAAGCCATCAAGTTTTGTTCCCACCGAGCAAACATGCCTCATAAACTGTTCACTTCTATGTTACATTGGTTTTTGAATTTTGCATGTTTTGCTCTGTGTGTAGATGATTCCATAATTTGAATAAAGTATATCTTTTCTTATAAGCCGTTTTATGATTCAGATTTTTTCAGTCAATCGTTTGAATGCTTTATTGACCCATGACCAGTCACAGAGGTAATCTGAAATCTCCTCAGTAGCTTTATTGATTAAGCCAGTTTACAAATGAAGATAAGACAAAGTTCATAGGTAAATATTTAATCGAGCACCCCATTTTAACAAAAAACAAAACAAAAAGCACGTCATTGACGGCTCTGGATTTCTGAACCATTTCGATCTTGATCAATGCTGTTCACTGTATTACTGTTCTGTCTTTTTAATTTAACTTTAAATCTAAGGAAACGTACACACCTGACAAACTGATCAATAAAAAGCCCATAACCTTAGCCATTTACCAATCTTGACAATAACCACTTGACATTTAAATTAAATTTTTACTTAAAACAAATCCTAAATTAAGGGCAATTTTTTTTAAACTGTTTGTAGATCGATGTAAATTGTTATGTAATTTTTAAACTATTAACAAATCTATAACAACAGTTTATAATTTATAGAAACGTATAACTTTACCTACTCTAGGATCTACAGGAAGCTGCCAAAGTAGAATGTTGATCAGGTGTTTAATCAAGGTTTTGATGCTCCAGGAGTTCAGCTCGACACCCAGAAACCAAATAATAGTGATTGATCTTTCACTCAAAAGCTTATTGAACATACGTCTATGCATTATACATTTGGCAGACGCTTTTGTCCAAGGCGACTTGCATTAGGGGAGAGACAATATGCAATCTGTTACACTGTCAAAGTCTATCTTAGCTTCTCATAATAGAAAATTTATCAACTGACAAACATTTATTTAAGATCTATAAAGATGAAAACTCCTTTTGTAAAACCAACTACAGACTCTGTCAAATCGAAACTCTGTGGTTATTGTTGGCCTGCACCTGCTTTCACAAATGTGTACGTTTGTTATCAAAGGATAACATTTCCACTTCAAATCCACTTCAATTCTGTAAACTGCTTCAATAGATGACCTGCAGATAATCGGTTTGGAAGGCTACAGTCTAAACCTACAGTAACAGTCCTCGGCTTATCTTCAACATGATTGTGTTTTAATGGAAACAACACAGACAACATTTTAACATTTTATTTAATATAAGTTAATATGGCTGCATCTGTGGGCATTTGTCCTATTGACATCTCTTAAAAAAACATTGTTTTAAGTTTAAGTATAATTTGTGCTTATTGTGTGAATGCTAATGTAATTAAATGCACATTGACATTTAATTCTTGGCTTGCTATGCTCTGTCTGTGGGCTGTTTACATATAATCAACCACCTGCTGCTAATTGGGAGCAAGTAAAAATGTCAGTGTGAAAACTCTGCTTTTTGTAGGAATTTATTCCCCTGCGGAGACTCGATGGTGTGCATCATTGATGATCGAGAGGATGTGTGGAAGTTTGCTCCCAACCTCATCACTGTGAAGAAGTATATTTATTTTCAGGGCACCGGTGACATCAACGCCCCTCCAAGCTCACGAGAGGCCCAGGTGGACAAAAAAGGTGGGATTAATTTTTAAAAATAATTATTATAATTAATATTAAACTATAATGGTATTTAGCCGTGTAATTGGACAGTTGTGGTTGTTCACTGCTGTGTGTGTACTCTGGGATGGGTTAAATGTAGAGCACAAATTCTGGGTATGCGTCTCTTCATATCTGTCCAACTGGTCACTTTCAATTCAAGGCAAGGCAAGTTTATTTGGATAGCACAATTTGTACACAGGAAGAAAACAAAGAATAAAAAAGATTGTACATTTAATAAAAGCAAGCATTAAGCAAGTCATACGAGAGCATTCCCTCAAATTCACTCAAATGAGGTTTATTTACGTCTTTGTTAGCCTGACTTGAGTGATTTAAAAACAATATTCACTGTCCACAAGGGCCAAGAGTAAAGTTCACACTAAGAGCAATTTAAAATAAAGAAACTTTTTTGATTCCTTTTTTCTAGCATATAATAGAATGATATTTATGTGGAGCATATGATGGAATAATGTTGTGCTTTAACATATTCTTTTACGATCCTTAGACCTCACTCCCATGAAATGTTGGCTGAAGGTCTGATGGGTTTAGTGCTTATTTATGACATTCATTTCAAGAGTTTCGAAGTTGTGATCTGATTGGCTGAATTTGTCCAGGTGTCCATCCCCACAATTTGATTTATAATAAATGTTTGTTCTGTTCTTGTAACGCTGTGTTATCTCTCTTCTTTTTTCATAGCTTGTTGCATGTTAGTTGGTTGATGTATAATTTTCTCACTCAGAAACATGCAAAACGACATTCTTGTTTTTTAATGATGATTTTTTTTATATTTTGGGTAAATATGTTAAGCAAAACGCTTTGAAATGAATAATACATGTAACCAGTGTAAAGAACAAATGACTGATTGCCATCAATTTTAATAGCTTACAAAAAAATTTTTTTCAATATCCAGCAGCACATAACGCAATGCGCAATGAGTGTAATAGGATTCCAGAAAGAGTTACTATCTTTCTAGAGTTACTATATTGTTGCAAGATTAAAAAAAGAAAAATATAGTTGACACCATTGTTCTGAAAAAAATAAACATGTGAAGTAAGGTAAATAAAATGTGGGGTCGGACAATAGAGCTTCCATTGTATTTTAAGTACAGATATATTGAAAATACATAGTTCTTTGATGTACTTTAATTAAGTAATTTTATGACTTTATTTGAATGAATTGGGGGACTGAAAAAAAGGCATAGGACTACTATTTTAGGTCTCACATTATTAAAAAATCAGCTTGTATTTCTATTCTTTTTAGTAAAGTGTTTCTACAAGGTTTAGGAGTCATATTTTTATAGTTAGTGGATCATTTTCATTTTAAAAGTCTTCAAATTGAGAAACTCACTCTGGGTACAGAAGTATTTTTGTTATCCAGTGTGAAAGGATTTGTACAAAGCAATGGTCATTTTAACATATGTTCCATTTTAACATTTTTTTTTTTGCTGAACTTCAAAATAACCTGCTTATGAAGAGAAGCACAACACATTTCCCTGCAGTATTAGAAAGCATGCTCCCAGTCGAGGTCAACTTGCAAGCCATCATTGAAATTCAATAACGTGATTTACACTTATACAAAGCAAGCATCTTGACTGGAATATTCAGAGGCTGAAATTGCATTTGCAGCTGTCTGGCAAGTGGTTTTTGATGGTTGAAGACATGGAAAGTTTAAAGATACATGCGCTTTTATGCTCAAATCAAAAGGCAAACAGCAGTTCAAGTGTCTGTGCATGATGCATAGGATTTCCAAAACGGCATTTTAAAAATAACAAGCAATCACTCTGCTTTGATGGTTGTGAAAGAGAAGCAGCTTTGAGATTGGACCAATGTGATTCAATTAGGTAGACTAAAGAGAGACAAATATATGTGCTAAACAGAACATCATTTCACTATAAATTGTACAATATTAATGACACTCTGCACCACTCCAGGGTTTATGCAACAAGTGTTCTCTAGAGGGTTAATGTTCTTCTTGCCTCCAAATGTTCTTAACTTGCCTCCAAATTGTTTGTGGTGTTTTGGGGTTGGGCTTAAATCCATTTTTTTGTTTAGTTTCACACACTTGTGATGACTAGCAATACAGCGCATGACTTAAACTAAAAAGGCTGTTTTGAACTTTAAGTATTTACTAGCTTAAAACTCTCTGAAGGTGCCTGTGATGGATGTTAAAACTTTTAGGTCATAGTAGTCACTAGTCAGAGGTTAACAGGTAACATTTAAAAATTGTGGCATTTTTTTTATACAGGTGGCAATAAAACTAAGGAATTAAATTTTTTCAAGAAGTGAGGTTTATATACAGTGCAACCAACAAGAAACTTTTACAAGAAAAAGAACCCCAAGGATGAGAGAAACAAGTGTTGCCAGATTTAAAAAATAAATACAATCTAACTCCCTTCAAAAATGATATCTATCTAAATAAATAATTTTAATAAACCTAAGTAAACCTTACTGCTTACCTAGTGTGCCAGACATCAAGCATTCCTGCAAAGAACACAGCGTATCTAAACCAAGAAATACAACAAAAAATTGCAGCAAAGGTCGAGAGGAGAGACCCTGCATTTTTGCTGCTTTTTTTTACACTGAGCTCACTCCAGGATTCGTTATTTTTGGTCAGCCCTATAATTAAAATTGGCGCGTATGGACACGAGTCACCAACCAGTGAAGGTAGAACCTGAGAACTAAAGAGATGAGAGGGATAGAGGGAGAATACACCCACATTCATGAGGGAAATTGTGAAAGATTAAAAGAGAAGGCATTTCTCCAAGCATTAAGGCACTCGGGCTGTAACAAATTCAAGTAACCTTTTTTTTTCTTCTCTCCATTAGTTGCGATGTTTGATGTGATTCCTGCAGTTGGTTCAGTGTTCCAAGATTATGGAATGCCTGCTTCTTTTATCTTTGTGTTCAGTATGTGTGTCTAAGCAGCAATAAAAAAAAACATGATACATGCTGTTAAATTCCTTTACAATATATTTTTGGTAAATGTAAAAAGTTGTTAAAATAGGGTATCTTGTCATGTTGTAGGCAGTCAGGATGGACAACCTGCAGAGGGCTTCGAATCGGGACAGGAGGAACAGAAAAACGGTCTCAGGAAAACTAGCAAGGAATGGAAAGCAGGGCGTGAGGAGTTGACTTCATCAACCACTCAGAAAGCTTCATCTACTGACAGGACACACCCCTCAGGGGAACTGCCCAATGAGGGCACAGACTCAGGAGATGCTCGTACTGTGAAAACAAAGGAGGAAGTGAGCTCAGGTGTGATGCATACCTCAAGTATACCTGACACCAACGATCTGGACTTCGACCTTTCGAGTGACAGTGAAAATGAAGATAAAACCAGAGTATCTGACAGTGATGGTGAAGGACAGACGATAGGCGCAGGGACTTCGAAACAAAGACTTGATGAGGAGTGTAAAAGCAAAGAGGATGATGAGGGTGGGGACAAACAGAGGACAGATGGAGACATTGTGGCACAAACTGACCCAGAGAGTTTGAGTGATCTGGGTAATGGCTGCTCAAATAAGAAGGAAATGGAAACAGAGTCTCAAAACAGTGAACAGTCAGGTGTAACACTGGGTGAAGAGTCTTTAGATCAATGTATGGATGATGATGAGGATGATGAGGAAGACTTAGATCAGGACGACCACCTCATTTACTTAGAGGAGATTTTAGTTCGAATACACAGTGAGTATTTCTCGCGCTATGAGTCCTTTCTCAGGAAGGAGAGTTCTGAGAGTCCAGACATACGGAAAATCGTCCCAGAACTGAAGGGGCGCACACTGAAGGGCTGTAATCTCATCTTTAGTGGCCTGTACCCCACCAATTACCCAATGGAGCGCACCAGAGAGTGGTACCACACCAAGGCACTTGGTGCCAAAATCAGCAAGAACCTTGTTCTAAACGCCAAAGACCCCAACCACACCACCCACCTCATTGCTGCACGCGCAGGTGAGTCATTCCTTTAATCTCTTACAGAAAATTATTTCTACAGAATTCTTGCATGGATACATACTTTAATAGAAGTTTATTCTTCAGTATCATTTTGAAAATAATACAAAATGCAGAGACAAAATGGCATTTAAGAGAAGCTAGTCCATAGCAATAGTAGTAAAAAATTTTTTTTTTTTTTTTTTTTTTTTTGGAAATCAAATGGATTTCTTAGTAGTCTAAAGGAACTTCAGTTTAATACTATATTTGCTATATCGTGATTTGTTATTGAAAAAACTCCACACGAAAATGGGTAAAATGCTCTTGAAAAGCTGTACAGAGGGAGTTTTTGTTCTAAACTGACTTCAAACTTTACCTATATCTAAAATAAGTGTGATAATGTTGTCTGCATGACAACAAATATGTAGCATTTCCAAAAAAAAATCACCTTGGTCGAAGTAAAAAAAAAAAAAAAAACCTGGTTACGATGGAATGCTGCTCAGCGTAACCATGTAAACAAAAAAAAAGAAGTGTTGTTACAAAAACAGTGACATGTGGACATAATCTTGAATCATGTAAGCTTTAGTTCTTTTGATCGTTGCCTTTAGCCGTCCTGCATAACTAAGCAGAGTTTCAGCTTGCATTCACCTGATAATCTCAGCTCTGAGTGTCAGACTTTGCTTTATGGTTGAACAGTTTACTGACAAAATGCTAATTGGTTTGCCATTAAAATAATTGGAATCTGATTTTATTTGTTAAGTTAAAATCTCAGTGATGTTATGGGTTCTTTTCTAAGCACGGTGCAGTATTTGGCTGCTCTGGTTTGCTGGATTGTTTGGAGTACAACCAAAAGGAACTCTAGTTGATGGTAATCAGTGAGGTTAACACAAATTATGACCCCTTCAAAATGATTACTGTGTTTTGTGTGTTTAGTTATTTCATGGTAGTGTAGGTTCTATCTAATCAAATGTTATGTTCAAAAGTTATGGATTGTCATAAGAGTATGCTTGTTTTAGCTAAGCAAAAGGGATGGAGTGGACTTTGAAATCTGCATGGTTTTACTTGCATTCGTTCCTATTGCACTGAAATTTTGCGCATTTATTTTAATTGCAAAGGTCAGTTGTGTTACTGTTGCTTAGATATGTTGCTTTTTCACAATTCCCATTTTAAAATTGTATTTATTGCCCCTAAATGTTAGATTTATGTATAGACTAGCAGTGCGTTTTTCAAATAATAAAGTAATTTTATTTAGTAGCTGTTGTTATAGTCAGAATTGTCTAAGCTATAGTTGCCGCTTGTCTAAAATTCTGTTGTTTTTTTGTGAAACAATGTATTCTTTTTTTATTCATGTTATTTTTTTTATATTTTATAGTTTGATTATCATTTTGTTATGGCTTATTTTTGCTTTTGTGGTCAATTTATATGAATTAGGCCTTTTATTTATTAAATATTTTTTTCATTCTGTTGTTTTGCTATGTTTATTCATGTTATTTTTTAATGGGTCAGTTGTTAATGATTATGTAGTTGTTTTTTTATTTATTTATTATTTCTTCTTTTTAGTTGTTGTTTTATATGCATATACATTTGTGTTAATTTAAATGAAGCATAACTTTTTTGTTTAGTTTGGCAACAAATGTGTATTTTGGTTCGGAATGGTAAAATGATCCTTATGCCATCATGCAGGACTCTGCGGGAATAAATAAAATTAATACATGATTGTGGCTTACACTTACATTGTATGCTTACATTTGATCACACATTGCCTTCCTGGTTTAAACGGCCTTTAGCTTGTTTATGCATTTTTATGCAGTTTAAATGTACTCTGCACATCTAAATTGCATATCATGCAATGTCTAAACATTGGCCTCATCAGTGAAAATGTGTTTTAAACACATTATGCTAAGTGGTTATTAACTGAAGGTCATCATCAAGTCTAAAACGCCATCTTGGATCTTTATGAACTTGATTTATTCAAAATCTAATCACCCAATTGTTTCTCGGCCCCCGTCTTGACACTGCACCCTCAAAAGAAGCTCACTCACACTTGGACGATCGAGTGCAAATGTAATTACCATTGAGTGCTGTATAATTGGACATCATCAGGCAAACAATTCCACACTCCAGTGTCACCACATTTAACCGTTATCCTCCTCCCATTCTAACAGGAACCCCATTTGGTTTGCCAAACACATTTACCACAGGACAGATTTAATATTGAGCTGCTAACCAGGAGGAAAATATTAAAAAGTCAAATGGGAGGAAAACAAGACAAGCACTACTAAACCCTCTCATTCAACATTACATGTTTTTGACAAGCTTTCACAGAATTCAGCAGTTGGTGCTAAAGTATTAGTTTGATGGCTTGGTGGCACAATTGCAGTTGTCCTTCCAACAATCTGTTCTTTTGAATGTACAACGGCAACAACACCAAAAAAGAACAAAAGTAACACCCGTGGCACACTTGTAAACATTGTAAAACGAAATTTGCATTTCAATCACGTCACGTTCTTGTTATTTTTTAGACACATGTGTGACAAGGAACAGGTGTAGGTAATATAGGAATCACAGTTGCAATGAATTCATAAGTTGAGGACTCAACCTGTGCTGTATCTCAGTGTGGAAAAAATGGAGAGATGTCAATGTATTCAAAAAATTTTTTTTGTGGAAAAACACTATTTCAAGGCTACCAGTTAATCTGCATTGATGTTCCTTAGTGTTCCTCTTTCTATGTACAATAGCAAGAGTTTTGTAGTCTATCATCTTGTAGCAAACCTCACGTTTAAAGAATTATTACATTGAATGTGGGGCAACTTACTGTGACCAGTGCCACAAGGCTGCATCTTTACCAAGATCATGGATCTTTCAGCAGTACAATGCTCAGAAATTGTTAAAAACTATTAGAGTTCCACTCTTAGTTTGGAAATAAGAGTTTCAAAATTGTCAGCAATAAATCTAGTTCTGAATTTAATACAACTCCTTTGGACAGATCTCAAAACTGCAGTTGGGCAAAGGAATGCACTGTCGGTAAACACAAATCATGTGAAAACACAAAAAATATTGTGCTGAATTAATCAATGATACTAATAAAATAAGAAATAAAAGAACAGATTAATTTTCAAATAAAAGTTAACCTTGCAAATAATTACCAGCATTCTATGGTAATGAAATTAAAAATATATTGGCTAAGTGGGTTGTAGATGGACATATGCTCAGTTCTGTCTTCATTTTGTTTTTACTTTTGCATTTTGTTGTTGACCATTAATCATCACGATAAAAAACAATATCCAGATCTCTGGGTTTTTTTTTCTTCTTTTCTTTATCCCAGTGTTTGTGATCTGTATTTTTTTTTCCTGTTAGGGACAGAGAAGGTGCGTCAAGCTCTGGGCTATAAGCATCTTCATGTGGTGAATCCTGATTGGCTTTGGGCTTGTTTGGAGCGCTGGGAGCGAGTTGAAGAGCAGCTCTTTCCTCTCAAAGAAGACTATAACAAAACACACAGGTATTTGGTTTTACTGCCCGCTGTTCCCATCTCTTCTCTCTTTTTCATCCTTTATTCTCTGTTGTTGCTTGAACTATAAGAACCATAACCACAACACTGCCATGAATCAAAATTTCATTTTTTTAGCAATTGAACTGAAACAGATATAAAGCAGAATATAAAATGTTTTATCCATCACAGACTACTTAAGTAATCAATTATAAATCCTACTGTACCACAAAAAATGTATGACTTACAAAGCAAGGTTTTATTTGGATTTTAAGTTGAAAAGAAATAAACTTGTATGGCTAGCAAGATTTAACTGAAACACAAAGTTTTGTAGGGTCTTTAAAGGATCAAAAATATATATTATTTTTTAATTCCAGTGTTTACTGGAGGTCGGTACTTTTAAAACTAGGGTATCCATATCACTTTATTCAATAATCAACAAATGGTATCGAATTAACTGAAACCAAAGAGTTTAAAGGTGTCATATGATGAAAATCTCAATTTTCTGACATTCCTGGCATCTTGAAGTCTTGCCCCTCATCAAAAACCCAAGTTGTATTTAGATTAGTTCACGCATGTTTGAACAATCTTTTATTACTTTTTTGTGAGCTGAGAAATGGCTCGTTTTTCTTATTACCACCCTTTTTCCTTATCCCCGACCAAGCCCCACCCACTGACCAATCATATGAATCGCTAGTATAGCCCCTCTCTATGATGAGCGGGAAAAGCAGTTTGACCCGGAAGTGTGAGAGTAGCAGATCCGCACTTGATAAACAATTTAAACATGTGCATTTTCAGATGTTCAGATCCTAAGGTTTTTGCATTACGAAAGAATGAGCTCGTAAGAAATGGCTTGATTTTGTGTCTGTCCATCTTGCAGTAGGATGTAAGAAAGAATAGTCATATCACATATGAGTTCTTATCATCTTAACTGCATCAGCGAGCATTATAAATGTGTTGTTTCCATACATAGTGTGCATTAAGTGCAAACAAGATCATATTCTAAAGAGTTATATTCTAAAGGCTCTTTTAAATGCATAATCAGCTGGAGTCGACTGCTGATTATGAGTGAAGTTTTATCTATGGCCTCAGTTCCCTTCTAAGTAGTATTAACTAGAATTTACTTTTAAAAGCTTGCTGCTGCTAGAAATCCTTTTTATTAATCTTTTTTCACATTTTAATGACACTGATTTGTGTGGCTCAATGCTATTTTTCACCATAGTAAAATTATTCTAATTTGGTTAAACATGTGTATATGGATTTAGTATGCAAATAGTAAAGAATAGCTAACAATAGAGGTAAAAGCAAGTCATTTCCTCAAATTTGTTGTTTAAAAAATATAGGAACTCTGCTTGTAATTTTTTTTTAATACTTTATTATAATGTAAAAAAAACAGTAAGAACCGTGCTTGTGAAATTTTTTTATTTAGCATCATGTTCTATTCTTATTAGTGTGCTTCCACCCGAAATATAGCTAAAATATTATATATTTTCTGCCCAGGAGTAATAGTCCTGGCACATTTCCAGATATCCATGGCTCTGTTCCAAGGCCTCTCTTCCAGGGTGCTCTCCTTCCGCCTAAGCATCCACCAGCACCAGAAATAAAAACCTATGATCCGGTCACTGGCAAGCTGATCCGTCGTGGCTCCCAGGCCTCCCGTCCACCCTCATACCTTCAGTCACATGCTGCATTCATGGATAAGAGTGATCTCTCAAGTGTCAGGTACTAAATGTTTTTTTAATAATTGAAGATAAATGGTGACTTATTCAAAGGAATGTTAAAATTATTTATAAGTTATGTCAGTGTATTATCATTCAGCATAAAATGTTTGTAATGATTTATAGGAAGCAGGTATTCGTTAGTAAGACAGTTTGTCTTGTCCAGAGTAAAACAGCACACTGAATCAGTTAAAGCAGGTTCTGCCAATAAGCATGAAATGGATCTTCCTGATTTTTTTTCATGAACAGTAAAGAATTTTTGTTCATCCCTAATATAAATAAGCTTTTATAATATTTATTTCATATAAAATCAAGGTCTGGATTACTCATCTTCCTAGTCTACCAAAGGGCCTCTTCTGTTTTTTTTTTTTTCTCTTCAGTTTAGGAAACCATTCCACTAGCTATTCCGGTACTAACTGAGCTAATGAATTGAATTAATTTAAACAAACAGCAGGCTTTTTGCAGCGTGTATGTAATGTTTTGTACAGTTTAGCAGCAGTAAAAAGCTAACGTTTCTCTCACATTTGGAAGCCAGTTTTATGGATGTCTTGTTTCGTCCCAAATTATTGAGTACCTGACCTTGTGGGAAAACCTGCTTTTTCTGCTTTTCTTGATTTCAAAGAAAAATTTCAAATGTATTCAGCATACAGTAAATCATTTGTGTACCATATTTTCCGCACTATAAGGAACACATAAAAGCCTTCAATTTTCTCAAAAGCCAGCAGTGCGCCTTATAATCCGTTTGCCTTATACATGGATCAATATTGAGCCGCAACAGGTCTTGCAACTACGGGTAGCAGATGTCAAGAGACTGGGGGGATTTTTTTTCCCACAGCTATGTCCTTATTGATCTACGACTCCATGCGCTCCCATATCATCGATGTTGTCAAAAACAAGTGACGCTTGGGTATGTTCGATTCCGTTTTAGTCTAACTTTTCAATTCTGACAATGAAAAAGAAGAATTCGAGGGATTCGTACATGAGGAATGAACTGATGGTGAGCTTTACGCATTTTTTGTGTGTTTACAGCTGAACAAGGTTGGTCATATTGTGAATATGGACATTAACAGTAGTAGTACAGTGATACACGGAAATACACAATTAATTTGTTCCGGGGTGACCTTCGTATGCTGAATTTTTCATATGTCAAAGCAAGTTTTACATGTCAAATGCCTAATCCGTTCTAAGCCACACAGAAACAACAACAAAAAACTGAAAACAGCATTGAAAACCAGAGAGAAATCAACTAGGATGCTTCCAACCTAAAGTACACATTATACATCAAATAAATAATAATAAACTTTAGAAAATGTATTTAATGAAAACAGAATAAAATAAATAAAAAATAATGACCCTTACCTTTCTAGTAAGACGATGTGACAGTGTTGGAGGACATAATAATATAAAAGAGGAAAATGAATGGTAGCAGAGGAGAGCCATGCTCATAAAAATACGCTTTGTCAAAAAAGCAACATGAAAATATTCACAGCCTCAGAGACTCAGCCAAGTAGACCACTTCTGCCGTTTTTCCAAAACAAAGAAGCCTTCTTGAAGCCTCTGCCCCGGGAAGGTCACACCTGGGGCTGCACCATTCGGCGGGCAGGAGGGAGGGAGGGAGGGAGGGGATGTCTTCATGCGATTGAACACCAGGTTTAAAATGGTCAAAAAGGTCAGCAGACATGTTTTGGCCGCATATTTGGCGTTTGGTGTGAACGCTGCGGACATCAAAACAAAATCGAAACCGTGTGTGTGAAGACAAGGAAGAGCTTTTCCATGAAGACGCCATGAGGTGTCAGGTGACCAATAGGAGAGAGCACTAACACACAGCATCAGGGCTGGAACTGAGCAATAGGAGAGCAGGATACTATGCAAGAACGCACAGTATCAGGACTGGAACTAACCAATAGGAGAGTGTTATTCATGTATTGATTTTTTTTCGTATCATTAAACAAAATATTCTTTGAGTGGCTTTTGTTTCTTGAATTTTTCTCCCGGTATCATTGTTAATGTTATTGCTTTGCACTATTTCTAGAGTTACTATATTGTGATTTGCACTAATGTTTTATTTACCATAATGCTATCAGACTACTTTTAGATTTACTGAATATAGGGGGGGTTGGGGGGGGGGGGGGCTGTTTATCTATTTTGGTAGAAAACAGAGTTGTCAGAATGCTGGTTTGTATTCTATTAATGAAAGTTAATAAATAAGTAAGTAATAAAAGTTTGACTGATTTATCAGACTGATTTGTCGACATTCCTTTTAGCGCAGCTTCATCTAGTGGATGCATAATGCAACCCCAGCCACAACTGTAGGACTCTATGCGCCTTGTAATGTGGTGCGCCTTATATATGAAAACAGATTTAAAATAGGCAATTCATTAAAGGTGCGCCTTAATAAGGTAATTGTTTATGGTTTTATTCAGTTATATATATATATACAGATATATTTATCTACATATTTTTTTTATTCTATTCAGTTTCAAATTTCACTGTGTGAAGTGTTATCTTTGTTGGTAAGTTTTGCCACCTCCTTTCTTTTAAACATTTAAACATTATCTACTATAAATAATCGGGGTAATAAAACTTCAATAGACTTCTATTAACAATTTGCTTTGCTTGCTTTTTCTTTCCTCAATTCATAATGGATTTCTCATACAGTCAGCTTCACATTAATCTCTTGGCTCTAAAGAAAACCTGAGAAATAAAGCATTGTGCCTTGGCAGCTCTGAGATTGTGAAACAGAAATTATTAGCAAATTTCATCAGCGCCTTTGGCCATTGCCGTGACAAGGGAATAATAAAAACAAGCCTGTAAAACAGATCGAATGTGAGCATCGAATATGTCAGCGTATTGTGTGGAGAGAAATAAATTTGAGAAGAAAGTCTTCACCTCAGGAAAAGTCATTATTTGTTCATACTGAGTGGAGTAGAAAAGGAGAACTTTTAAGGAGATTATTTTGCTTACGGCTTCTAGTTTAGCGTAAAAAGATGCTGCCACTTATATTAAGACGCATAAATTTATACATGGGTCTTGTTGATGAGTATGATTAGGCTTATGTTTCATCCAATCAAATGCAACTCTAATACACGTTTACTTCTGCAGTTAGTTCTCTGTTTTTACCATAAACAGTTTATTTTTTAGCTTATTTCTAAAGGACATTTTTTCAGGTACTTTATACATAGTGTGCTATAATAACTGTGTCATACATGGCAGCCCCTGAAATGAAGTATGAAGTATTAAAAGTATTAATAAAGTATTGCCACTCTTGGAAGATGTTCTTTCAAAATAAAAATTTTATAAGCACAAATATTCCACAGAACTATTTTCATTCAACATTTGATTTCCTCCTGGCTGTATGAAACACTACAAAATATAAAAGACAGAAACATGTTCAACAATGTTTAATATAATTTAAGCTTTTATAACAGCTTCAATTCTTTGAGACATGGCATTAGCTATTGACCAAAAGTATTCCTCATCAATCTGTCTTTTTGTTACAGTTTCCAGATCAACTCTACTGTTGTAATTAACCATTTTTCCCCGTTTACACCACAGAATTTTATTTGGATTGAGGTGGAGATGATTTGCAGGCCATGACATGAATTGGTTTACGTTCTCTGTTGATGCCTTCCCTACTCTACCAGTTTTTATTTTTCATTTTAACTGGGCTGAGTTTTAGACTTTTTGCCACAGGTTTTATGAGAAAGCAAACACACTCATTTCTCTTAAAGCCACACAGTCGCCTCAAATCACGTTCCTCTCCATGTTTACTTTCATTTTGAGAGCCATTTTCTACGCTTGCATCCTTCCCAATGAGTTGTATTGCATTCACACACAGGATGGATGCAAGTCGCATGTTGTGTGTAATGTGAACGAGCACCTAACAAATTGAATTTCATTAAAATAATGTACGGGATTGAGAATCCAGGTCCTTGTTTGTATCATGATTTGTACATGCTGTAAACAGAAAACTTACAAAACAACATATGTTTTCTGTTCACAGTGTGAGCTCCTGATCTCACTTTCTGTTCATCTGTGAGAAATTAGTTCAATAACTCTCCTCGTTAATATTTATTGATAATCTGAATTTGTTTCCTCAAAGATCTCATACGAGAAGCTACACTCCAAACAGAGTATGAGCTGCGATCCTAGTCACAGTGGATTGCGTGAAAAATTTCCTTCTTTTTGAGAGTTAGCTAGATTAATTCAATCAATCAATTAGGTTTTTTTTACAGTTTTTAGCAGTTGCTTTCAAAGCAGCTTCATAAAGTCCTAGTGAGGATCAGGAAGAGTAAATAGGAGTTCCCTCCTTGAGGGCCCTGGGAGCCTCGCTGACTGAGGCAGATGTTTGTCATCTCCCCAGCAAAAAGAATATATAGCAAGTTAAAAGTTTTGCACAAATTTGCACATGTTATTAGCTAGCGTCCGTTGGAGTCTATTTGCCTGCATTAGGTTATTACCACAGCTATGATTTACTAAATAAAACATAGATGCCAAAAGCAGTACTTTATTTAGGGTAGTTTTCTGTTCCTTGGTTGTGTAGATGAATAGAAAAATTGGCTTGTTTTCTTAGCAGCATAACCACATTTTGACGATGTTCTTTTAAAAACATTTACTCTTTAGGTAATTTCAAAAAAGATATACCCATAGTTGCCAAATTTAGAATGTCTTTATTTTCCATAATCCTTAGTTGAGCATTGATCTATTAATGAAAAACCTATCAAGAAAGTCACAATGTGAAATCGAGCATTAAGTCATTAAACAAATTTAAATATGCAGTTTCTAATATTTAAAAAGGTATATTAACTTATTTAAAGGTCATTTAAAAAAATAAATAAATATGAAACTACATTGACTAAAACCTTTCATTTTCTGGTGACTGAAACTATATTAAAACATTTGTCATTTTTGTCAACTAAAACGTGACAAACTATTACATTTTTAAATGATTAAAATGTTACAAACTAAAATAATTTTCATCAATAAGACTAAAACTTAGATGGCTGCCAAAAATAACACTGTTTGAAGCTAGTCATAGAATAAGCCCAATTTCAAAAGTATTCCTAGTGTGGAGACCCTTGTGTAATCTTTCAACTTTGAGATCCTTATTAGCTACACACGCATGCTTGGGTTTGACATATTTCAGCTCATGGCCTGCACTGACAGCCCATGTATGAGGATGCAAATTTAATAAAGAAGTCTTCCGTCCTTAAGGAACCATTTACAGGAGTTCACTGTCAAAGAGGATATTGAAACTTCAGTTTTTTTTGTCTTACTTGCAAGACAGCTACTCCCTGGAAGCAGAAGTAGTATTTTATAATGAGCGTTCACTCCTCCCTCTCCTGTGTGAAGCAGCACTGTATGTTGAATGAGCAGCCAGACCTCATGGAGCTTCATTACAATCTATAGGAGGGCATTGAGAGCTCTTGTGCGGCTGATGAGAGGATGTACTGGTCTCCAGGCAACACAGCTTTTTGAATAGTTCAACAACACAAACTGAGAAGGTGCACACAAATAAACAAAAAACAATCACTAAAAAAAAGAAAAATGTTACAAATTGCAGATTGTCTGTCACTTTTTTTGTAAGTACTGAAAACTCTTTTTGAGACCATTCTTCTTTTTCTTCAGATTAGTTAACTATTTTCCTTTCACTTTAACATAAAAAATTTGTTTCTAGAAGTTTTCAACAATACTTTAAGTATTTCATAATACAGTATTTTATGAACCACTCTATACTTGACTTTTTGTATTTCTTTTACTTAATTGCTACTATAATTTCTATACAAAATGGGTACTTAAGGGGTGTAATTAATCTAAGGTTTCTCTGGATTAATCATATTCACGATTAATGCATCACATTATTTCAAAATTATAATTTCTTAGTATTTTTTTTATATCAAACCTTATATTATTTAATCTTCATCTAGGTTCCTCTGCAAATAATTTCATGTTAATGTTTTTTTAAAGCAATACAAGACATCAAGCCCCTGAGATTTATGATTGTAATTTATTACACAGTGTACAGCGACTTTTTAATTGCAGCCAAACAGTTTTCCAACGGAAAGCAGCAAAGTAACATATATTATCTCACTTCTAGTTGGGAAGGCATTAGACTGGACTATAGCGCTTAGGGACCAACAATCTTCCAATCACAAAAAGCTTTGATCACTTCTAAGTTGAAGACCTTCCACCATTCTCATGAAATAATATATCATACAGGATTTAATATATGTATATATTAAAGTTGGTGAGAGAGGGTGGTTCAAATAAGTTGAAAATCCTCTCGAGTAGTTACATTCTGTCTCGTTTAAAAATAAAAAGAGCATACATTTTACTATTTAGTCTGCCTGCACATACACTGGAATAACGATAAACCTACTCATAATTTTTCTTTTCATGAATTGCTACTACAAAAAGAAAAACAACAAATAATGGATCTTTTGGATCAGCTCTATTGGTTTTCATTTATAATTTAAGCAGAAATCCAGAAAGTCTTTGCATACTACTTTCTATTTGAGTTTGACAGCCCTTCTCTGTTATTTCGTTTTTGACAGGATTCCCTTTCACAATCTAGTGGTGTTCAAAATGCCCAACCACATTATTTATGCTGATCATTTCTGTTGAATAGTTCAATATAAGGCATAGGGCCACTTCTAGGCCCTGCCGCTCCACTCGTCCATAGACATGCAATGGGAGAAGATGCTGAAACTTTGATTATTATTACATCAGAGATGCTTTAAATTCGTTTAAAATCAAGTGGAACCGAATGTGTAGGTTACCAACAATGTGGCATTATAAAAAATGGGAGTAAATTTTTCCTAAAAAATTACTTTACCAGTGAAATGTGCTGTTGGTCATCGCAAGATAGAGAAGAAACCCCTGTGGGAAGCAACAGTGTCTTTTACCTATATAATATAATTATAATAGCAGTTTCCCCTCTATAAATGTAGTTTCAGTGTTTTTTATCCACACTCGCAAAAGTAAGCTGTAATTCAGGTCATTTTAGGTTGGCTCATTGTGAAGAATAAACTTACACAATGGTTGTAGAGAATACTGAAGTAATAACAAGTGTACAAGGATAATAGTTTTGGAGTTTAATATGGAAGGACAGTAGATTTGGGGATGATGGCAGTTATAGAAGGAAAGCTATTAATTTATTAGCTTCTATAATTAATGTATATGTTTCATCAAAATAACATTTGACATCTAAACCATCCCTTGGATATTTAGCTTAATCTAAGTTTTAGTGTCTTTAAACGTGAAAATCCAGGTTTAGTGCCATTAATATTTAAAATCTTAAATGGATGTTGTTTTATGCTATAGTACCTGTGCAGAACGAAATGAAATTCAATTAAATATAGGAAGCCTCTTATCTGAACGGGAATGTATAGACTAAAATTAACATAAGTAAATGATAACGTTGACTTGATGTTCAGAGCAATGCTGTTTATGAACAAAAAGAGAATAATAAACTTGGGGAAGAAAGTATTACATTTATTGTTGATTTTGTAATGTTTTTTTTTTTTTTCACATTTAGCTTGGTAAGATATTTCTTAGCACTACTTTACTTGAAAACCTCATTAATGTGTGTGCGCTGTATGGGATTTGATTGTCGTGAGTGTTTGAGTGTCTGATCAATTATTTGTTTGCTTTCAGGTCAGCTCCGGATGAGTCTGCTGCTTCAGGTCCTGATGATGAGCAGCCCGGACCTTCGCGCAGGAAACGGCAGCCCAGCATGTCTGAAACATTACCCCTCTACACTCTCTGCAAAGAGGATTTGGAAAGCATGGACAAAGAGGTGCGATTCCACAAAACCACACACTGCGATACATAATCATCCAGCCTTTCCAAAAAGTCTCATTTTATTTGCAGCTGTTATTACTTGAAGCTACAAAACAAATGAATAAAATTAAGAAGAGCCATTATATTTTGTTTTATAAGTCTTTTTTTGGGATTTGCATTTGTTGTTTTCAGTAAAATATCAGGTAGCACTGCCAAGCAGTCAACAATTTACTCTAAAGTGGAACTTTAGTTTTTTTTTTTTTTTTACCAAAATCTAAACTTTTTTTAGTGTTAGTGAATTTTTATTTGCATGTTGTAAAAAAACTATTAACGTTGTGCGTGTTTATGTAAACTGTTTGTTTATTGATTCGTCGGGAACTTTTATCCAAAGTGACGTGCATTGCAATTACAAAATGTGTTCAATCTGTACCTTGTAATCAAACCAATTATCTTAGCACTTTTCACTGCTGTTTAAGCTATAGCAAATATTTAGTATTGTTTGGCTACATTGATAACTTTGTTACAGTTTAATTTTCTTAATCTAAGTTCCTACTGGCTGTGATTGGCTGTGCATCTGTCTTTAGCGTGTGATAATTGATACAGTTATCACATGTATTAAAAAACCTGGTATATATGAAATGTATAATACATTTCTTTCGCCATAATTTTTTGTTGTCTAGTTATTAACAATTGCTGTTTGAATCCCTGCCTTTTTTGTTTTAATTACAAGCTGTCAACATTATCAAGTCAAACCCATAAAAAAATGTAACAATTCAGTTGTTAACAATCAATGACGCCAAAAGAGAACATTTGTATTCTTTTCCCAGCGATGGGTTGCGGCTGGAAGGGCATCCGCCGCGTAAAACATATGCCAGAGAGTTGGCGGTTCATTCCACTGTGGTGACCCCGAAAGGGAAGAAAGCCGACATGAAGATGAATGAATGAATGATTGTTTTCTCAAGGTGCATGTTTGTAGGTTGTGATGAATTCATATTTTCCTCCTACACAAAGGTTTGAGTCCTTAAAGCTTATTAAAAATCCTAAACAAATATCCTGAAGACATTTCCTGCCTTTCATCCAATTAGCTTCTGCATTCAAGAGCTACTAAATATTAATGCCAGAAATGTTTGAGGTGCCACATGTTGTGAAATGAATTGCTTAAAGATTGTAAAATCACAAATGAAAGCAGGTTTTGGATATATTTGCATACAGTTTAGCCTATGTTCTAGCTCATGTTATTTCATACTTCCTACCAGTTATAGACAGTGATGCTTTTACAGCCCTCAGTGATGTGTAAAGGCTTTTTTCTTCAGTCTTTTCCTTTTACATTTGCCGGCTTCCTGTTTTTTCCCTTTTCTCTGAAGTGTGAAAGAGAACAATGTGCCTCTCGGCTCCCCCTTAAATTCACTGACCTAGAAACATTGCTTCATAGCTTCTTTGACTGCTATCTCATTTGTCGGACCTGTCTCGGGTCTCCAGTTAGCAAATCTAAGATCTCAGCAGTCCATATCTAAATCCTGTTATTGCTGACACTCTTCATAACGGTCGTGTCTCAGTGCTTCTGTCTTCTTTTCACAATCATGCACACGTGGGTCAATCGAAACCATTAGCATTACAGACTTAGAGCTGTGTCGTGTCTTGTCTGTCTGTAGTGTACTGCTGCCTTTTACAGAAAGTGTTCGAAACACTGCCCACTTTCCATGTTCTTGTTTTTTTTTTTTTACAGTCTTCCACTGTCTTGTTTGTTTCCGCACAAAACCCATAAGTGACGATATGAAGAATAACTACGTTTATGTAATTTATTAAAAATATTAAGCAAATTTTCACAAGTATTCACAGGCTCTCCTCAAATCATGTTTAAGCTCCTTTGGCTGCAATTACAGCCTCAAGACTTTTTCAATGCGATTCCTCAAGATTGGGAGACCTTTTTGGGCAGTTTTCCTTTTTGAAATACCTTACAAGCAATATTAGGTCATTAGGTTCCTAGGCATTTTCATGTTTAGACATGTTAAAATTAGGATTCAAGTCTGGAGTTCTTTGATATCTTTGGGTTCTTTGATATCTTTTAATCATTTTCTGCAGAAAGACAAACAAACAAAAAGGTTCTCTTAAACCAGTCTTCATCCGGGATTTAAGACATTCATACTTTCCTTAATCTTGACTAGTCTCCCTGCAACTGAAAAAACTTCCCCACAGCATGAAGGTGCTACAACCATGCTTTACTTTTGCAAGGTGATGAGCAGTGCAGGGTTTCCTGTTTTCCTCGCCAAGTTTTGTTTCTAATAGACAGTTTTGTTTGTTGTGGTGTGATTGAAAAAGAAAGGAGAGGGTTCAGTTACAGTGGTGTGCAGGTCTGATTGATTAATTGCAACCAAAATGGTGGTTGGCATTTCTCTCTGGAAGATCAGTCTAGGTAGAGGGACTGGTCTAAGATTCCTAATTGCTCTGGACTTAAAAGTTTTTAAATAGTATCCTGATATTTTATTACAAAAATTGTACATACCCTATCTTTAATAAAGCTATGGTTACTTTTGTTTGTGATTAGAAAAAAATAAATAAAATATGATGTTGCAGTAGTGGAAGTTTTCCATGCTTTTCTGCCTCTTGCTGGCTCAGCTGATTTGTTCATCACACGTCTGTTTTTCACTTCTGAGAGGTGCCAGGGAGAAGGCAGCGACTATAATCACCCATCAGCCCTTCTCAAGAGCTGTGGTGCTTCTGCCACAACAAGTTTGTCAGGCTTTAACAAAGCTAAACCGAAACTCTTCAAACTCACATAGGAGTTCTTTATATTTCTTTAATAATTGGACATGAAAAAAGTCGTTTTGACCTTATAGTTTTTATGTTGTAAAAATGTCATATTAAATTATTGAACCTTTTGTTGTGATTGATTTGAAAAGAAGCCTTGCATAATGTCGAGATTTAAACGGCACTGTAATTATGGAGTAGTGGATCCAAGTGAATTATTTATTTATTTATTTATTTTTTTTACAAAGATCATGTTAAGGTTTCACTGAAGAGTGTCTTAATCCTCTTTAGCGTTATAAAGAAGGTTGAAGTTGTGTCCATCCCTTCAAACTAATTGGCCTCCTGAACTGCCTTGGAAACAGAAAGATTAGAACAGTGATTCTCAAACTTCTTTTCACCAAGTGACACCATATTGAGTAACATTAAAATACATGGCACCAGTAAAGCCAGGCCTTCTTATTATGCTAAAGCTAAGTACAGTTCAAATAAAGGCAATATTTCTGCTTAAAAATGTTTTAGCAGCAGTAGACAGCTTGAACAGTAAGAGTGTATTGATTTAAATTTCAAAAAGTATTAAGTATAGTGATCTCTCTTTCTCTCATTATATAATTATATAAAGTTTTATATAAATTATATAAACGTTATATAATGTTTGTTTTTGTAGTAGCTCTGCTTTCTCGGATGTTTGGTTTCTTCAGATTAGCAGCCCTTTTGTATTAGCATAACTATTGTATTAGCATAAACTTGTGCTGTAATTATTGTTTAAGTCTCATTTAAATTGTGAATTTTTGTGTCAAAACCAAACAATTTTGGGATAAAACTGGTCTTGAACCATAGCATTTTAATGCATTCCAGCTGCGGTCGGTAAAGGTAAATGAAGTTTTAAGGTTACTTTAGATTAACTTTTAAAAGTTAATCTACCTGCTATCATGACATGCACGCACCCCCACAGAGGGGGAGAATGTGCGTAGATGTGAAAAGCTTCACTTTTAAACAACCTCAAAGATTTACCTGCGCAGGAATAGTGCCAATAGACTTAGAAATTTAATAATTTAACTGCAATTTCTCCTGTTTAAAATGAAACTTGATGCATGATTGGACTGAGGCAAAGCATACTTGCGCTCCCGAGACTGCAACAGCATTGCTCCATTATAAAATATGATCAAACGCATTATTGCCACTCCAGAGGGTCAAATGGCAGATTTAGCAGAGACTGGAGAGGAAGGGCCTGTGATCGTATTGGATTTGCCAAGTGTTCTTAAAAAAACAAACCAATAGGCCACGATTAATATAAGATACCTTCGGCTGATATTTTTTTATTTGACACCTACACACAGTAATGACAGCCAGCGTCGCATACCCCCAACAGTTTTCGAAGTACCATTTGTGGTTTGCATATCACAGTTTGAGAACCGTTTGTGACCAATAAACTTCCCATTTTATTTTGTTAATGTTTATAAAAAAAATTACAAATAATCAGAAGCGATGCATTTGCTTAATTTGCCATTTCAGCCATTTTGCTGATAATCTTGATTTGTGGGCATGTAGTTTGAGTCCTACCATTCTGCCCTACCTTTCTACATCTTCTTTCTTCTATTGACCCTTATAACCAAGTGCTGAGTGAAATTTTTTTATCGGGCCAAAGACTGAGTTGTATGTTTGCTGGCAGCATCAATTGTAGTGACTGACAGGCATCTAATTTTAAAAAGACTAGACCATCAAACTTGAACTACCTCCACCTCAAATCTAACCTTCAATTTGAAGATTTTATTTAGACTGTAAATCCCCTTAGTCACCTGCTGTCTAAGTCTTATTAAAAAACTTTTAACGATGTTCATTCTCCAAGGTAGGAAGCAATCAGACCAATGTAAAACTTACTCTATATCCATCCCTAAGCTCATTTTCAGTTTCAGCTGCTAATGGGTACAATTTGCCACTTCTCAATTCATTGCCCACTATTCTACCAGCCTGTTAGGATTTTTTCTGAATCGCTCCTCATGCTCTTTTAGTATGGCATCTCCGTGGAGGTGATGCAAAATGGAGCCTTATTGTACCGGAACTATAAATGTCTAACCCCTTGATATCCCAGTTCTCATTCACAAAGCTGGCTGAAAATAATTAGAGTAGTTTCTGTTTTTAGAGTGGAGAGGAATTTTATTCAATTAAGAAAATAGGGGAGGTTTGTTTAATAAACTGAAGAAGAAGCACTATTAAGGGGAGAAAAAAATACATTTTATGGTTCCTGTGAGGAAGGGGACAGTGGTTGGTAAATTTTGTTGGTGTGATGTTCTTTCATTCACTGAAAAATGGATTTGTTACACAACACACACAAGTACAGCCTCTGACATGGGCTGAAAAATATTCTTCAAAGAACATGTCGACCTGCATGAAAACAAACGTTAATTGGTCTTTCTCAGAGTATTCCTGCAATGATTTGAATGGCTCTTTAATGGCATTGTGTTTTTAACGTGGTGCTCCTTTACTTAATACTTGTTTCTATTAAGCTTTTGATATTCAGTCTTTTTAATGTTTCTCAAACAAAATAGGCTCTTCAAGGGCTACACCTTGTATTTTAATTTATAGTCTTATCACCGTTAGAAATGAAGCTCTATTTTAGTGGCTCCGCATATACACAGGCATGAATATAACATATATGAATATAAAATAGAGGAGATTGTTTGTGAGTCAGTTATATATAATTTGAAGATGAGCATAAATCCATCATTATTACAACATTTTTTTATGTTTGTTAACAAAATATAAAATACAAGTTAGGGCTGTGCAATTGATCAATTTTAGATTTAGATTTTGGGCTTTTACATCATAAAATCTGTATAATCAATGAACTGATTACTGAGCTCCATAATGTGAATAATAGCAGAGAGGATTGCTCCATACAGGCCATTAACAAAACTATGCACAGAGTCACTCTGATCTAGACCATTTTGTAATTACTTGCTTGTTTTTTCATGCAGAATGTACACATGAATACTTCTGACTCTGTTAACCTTGTCTTTCTGCTTGGTACATTTCTCATGCTCAGAAAATGTGACTATAACACTGGTGTTCAAAACTGACAGTATAGCTGCTATCATTAGCATGTTTTGCTTCTTAAGGTGAGAGAACTCTAGCACTATACAGTTGAGAGAGAATATAATAACTGTAATGAATATTTTTTCTCTATATTTTTAAAATGTATTTAGATATTTTATGTAGTTCCATTCTTTAGATTGTGTTTGGGTCTTCACAGAATTGTTTGTTGACGGACTCTGAGGGAGTGGAGGACAGTGTCAGTCAACAGTGAGCTTCATTAACATGTAGAATGGCTGCAGATTTCTGAGTGAGAATCCAATTAATTCTATTGAACATTTTAGATGTGAAACACTTTATCTGTTTAATTGGACACCAGTGAAAAATACTAAGTTTAAAAAAGGCTTGATTTATTAATTAAGAACTATTTAAATAAACTGCCATAACTAACAAAAGTGAACTTCCATTTATACTGAACATAAAATTTAGTTCATCATCTGAATCTGAACTGTGAGATGAGTCATGCATATTTCCTATAACTAGTCAAAAATGTTCTAACTCTACTTTAAGTGAGGCTTTGGCATGCTATACATTTTCCTCCTTGGATTTGAAAACAAAACTAGCTGATCAGTATAATTATACATGAACACTTTTCTGCTTAAGTGAATGGTTTGTTTTTGTGATCTTGCTAGAGGGGTTTAGCTAAGAAATAATGATGGCACTGTTTCGCAAAGAAATTGTTGCTTTCCTCTTAAACAGACAACAAATCATCTTGTTAAACACATTCACTGTTAAAGTTTTTTTCTCTGAATTAGGGTAGAGTATTTAACTAGTTAATATTATACTTATGCTGTTTGCATTCTCCTTGGAGTTTTACAAGTAATCAAATTAGATATACATTATTTTCTTAGTTTCAGTGAAAATACTGATATTTTGTTTCTGGTAAGAATTGTTGTCCAGAGAAAGGTCAGAAACGCTTTCTACTTAACCTCTTGTAAAACCAAGGCAATATTCCTCTTTAGAAAGGTTTATGCTGCTAAAGGATTCATTGATTTTTATAGAAGAATGTCATCATTCTATTGATGACTTGAGATTGAGCGATAAAGGTTTCTGTTCACTGGAGTGTAGTGTGTTAATGTGACATTTTCGGTATCTGAACATAAAGTTCACAGGGGTTCTCTGCATGACCAGATGTCGAAGATCAGAGTGAACGGTGGTCTCCTGGTGTCTGCTGGATTTAAGGATACATTAAGGTCAAATAGTTTCAGGTTAAATGTTAAAGATCTTTAGTGGGTTTGTTTTGAAATGATGACAAACCATCAGCTTTGTTGTCCAGATTTAGCAGGAGTTTTGAGTACCTTATCCCTTGAAACGGCATGCTTTTTAATTTTATTTTTCATCCTCTTCTTTCTAGAATTCAAGTTATTGATTAAAAAAATCAGCTTACAAATTTAGTAAAACACGTGCTAAATAAGACAGTACTTCTGTCTTTTTTTCCTAAGATGATAGTAGTTCATAGACTGACCTTTTTATAGGCTCGAGAAGTTAGCACTCTTCAGTTTTTAGTAGCCCAAAATATATGAAGGTCGCCCGAATGAAGTAGAGCTTTTTTATGTAGAATTTTGTAAGGGAAACAACATTAATCAAAAACGTTTTCAAAACAAATTACAGCAATCATATAAAACGTTAAAATTACAATCAACTCAAATATTTGATTCTAACTGAACAGAAATTTCTATGAACTTGTAAGAAAAATGCATAACACCATTAAGTCTTCAAATGCACTTTCATTTGGCCCCAGTCTAATTTATGTTGTTTAAGCATCCAAAAAATTCATTCCTGACCAATCAGTCCTTATACACTTATATGCGCAATGGCGAATCCAAAGTGAAAGTAAGATGCTAAGCTTCAACACACAGTGGCAGAGCTGGAACTGACCAATAGGAGAACAGAACTGTTGGCATCACGTGACTGGATTCAACTCACCACCAAGCGTGGTCTTCCACCTGAATTTCAAATGTCGAATATGTATTTCTTGTACGCGTTTTTCGCATCTTGGAACAAAATATTATTTGAGTGGCCTTTTGTATCTTGGATTTTTTGTAACATGAAGCATTCATATCTTAAGGTGCCACTCTATATTGTTCCTGCCTGTAAGATAGCGCGACTGCCAGGACAGAGATACATTTTGGTAGCCCCACTGGAAGACACGAAAGCCCCGGGATGTCAGGCTATCGATTTTGTGAGCCCTGCTAAAGCTGGTAACCAAGCTGATTTATTGTTAATGCTAATTTTGAACATCCTGGCAATTGTTAGGGGTTCTTTTTTTGTTTTTTAAAGTGAAACCTGTAATCAACCACCAGTCTCAAGCACTGAGGTTTCAGTTAAGGAAATGCCAGAGCATGTCAGCCTCATTTCCCCTCTGCAGAAACCCTGTTGAGGGTACTAATAAATAATGTGTGTGTGCCCCCAGTGGTCTGGTCAGTTTTTTTTTTTTTTTTGCACATAACTCCTGATGGAAACTATAAAAAAAATGATCTCCTGTTTTCTTGAAGATTTAAACAGTGCCACATAGTCGAATATGTATGTGTCCATTTTACTGCTTTTATGTTTTTTTTGTGTTTTTTTTTTTTCAGTTATATTTTAGACTTAAAATACTTACAAACTGCTTCTAAATTAAAAGTGAGTTGCATTATTAAACCAGGAAAATAGTTGTTAAAGGGAAAAGGCATGTCCATGTGATGCAAGTGGTATCTGTGGTGCGGTATAGACATGTGTTTTTAAATGTCAACAAGGTGCCATTATCCGAGCTGTACACATACCTTTTGGCATTCTGTGATGTTAGAATTAAATCGCAAAGACCTAATTGGATGTCTAGCAGCCATCATGCAAGAGATGTCATCTCTCCTGAAATCACCATGTTAACCATCAAGCATTTTAGGATTGTGAGTTCATAAGTCTTGTGGATTTTATGACCCTTTCACTTCTAGACAGCTTACCAATTTGTATCAGCTAATTTAATAAGGTTGTGTTTTCTGCATGAGATACTGGTGTATTTATCGGTTCAGAGCTGTTTTGTCACATGAAAACAAAACCAAATATTAAGTAGTTTTCAGTTGTTGTAAAAGTTGCTGCCCTCTTAATTTGCCATATAGGTGGAGGATACAGTATATGGCCTATATTCAGACTGCAGTGCAAATTAACACAAAACCTGACATATATATATATATATATATATATATATATATATATATATATATATATATATATATACCCTTTATGTGACCTGTATTTGATATTTTCTTTACACTCAGAACAGCTCAATTCCAAATTTCTTTAAATCTGACACGTATCTGATTTACTGCACTGTGACCTCAGTCTGACAGTTCAATTTTCTGGGTTTTGCGTCATCAAGCTCAACTAAAACGGGGTTTCTCTCAGAGAAAGACATTTTTTTTATTGCAATTGTTACTGGAAGACTCTGGGACATAATTAAAGCATTCAACAAAGTCACAGTGTCCCTAACTCTGCTCCCGCCATTATTTCATAGAACTTGAAATTTACATCAGGAGTACCTGTAGAAACATTTGCACACGATGAGGTCACACTGGAGCCAATTTTCATACAGAAGAAGAATAGTAGTCTTATGTCAAAAATTCTGAATTGAGCATTAATACCGGCAGTCTGAATAGCTTATATGTTATCAGTAGTTTTTAAATTGGTTTTCTTCTATACATACACAGGAGGCAAAGAAAGATTCAGGTAAAGATGCACATTCACTCCCTCTGTACACCTATCTGTTTGTATCTATTGAGCAGATTACTGTGACCAAACCGGCCGTTGTTGTGCTTTAGGGGTTTATATTATATAATATATATAAACTTTTTAATGATTGAGCCAAATATAAAATCAAAAGCCCTGACTGTACTTGTACTTGTTTGTGCAAGTACAGCTTTTGTGAGGGTTCTCTGTGTGTGTGTGTGTGTGCGTGTGCATGTGTGTGTGTGTGCGTGTGCGTGTGTGTGTGTGAGAGAGAGAGACTACGTCTGTTTGATTACAGATGTTAGCAGTGGGATATCAGCCTCGCTGCACATTTCACCTAACTCTTATATGGATTCGCCTCACCATAGGTAACGACACACTGAGTTTTAACCACTTGAGTTATTAAATGTCTCTTAAGAAGAGGCATTTGTCTTCTCTTGTGACCTTTATCTTCCCTTTAGCTCTGCTTAAACAGCTACTCCATAAGTAATTGCTTAGAGTTAGGGGGCTAACAAAGCAAGCTGTAGAAATGTGCTTCCTAAAGCATAGATGGCAAAGTTTTGTCTTGAATTCTGTTTTAGGTTTTGTTTTATTCCTTATTAAAATGAGACAAATTTATTAAATGGTATTTATAATAAAGGAACTAACAAGGTAATGATCAGATTATTTTAAAGAAGCATGTCAAACAAAATAGTTTAAAGATTTTTATTTTTAAAGCATATTCTTTATTTCTTTGAAATGCACTTAAAATATTATTATATTTATATAAAAAATGTTTAAAAGAAACGAAAAATTTGAACCAATTGCAAAATATTTTCGAAAACGTTTCAAACATATTATTACATTTTTAGATTAAGCTCTTTGTCCATTTTATACATTAAACTGTCTTTTATTCTTATCTTAGCATACTACACTATCTGACTTAGTACACCAAATAAGTATCAGAATTAAAAATGGAAATTATAAATAGAAGTATTATTAATAAAGTTATTACATTGACCTAGAGGACCTGACACAAACCTCACTGTCCAAAGAGTGAGTTTGACCTTTGAATGAGACGTGCAGCACACAGTGGTTAAACAACAGTTGACCGGCAGAGTGGTTCTGGGAGATGGAGACTCTTTTTTTTATTAGAGAGGCGATCTGCTAAGCAGATGTCAAGGTAACAATGGGCAGGTGCAGTAAGGATAAACCAAGAAGTGAGCACAACATGTTTTAAACAAACTTATTACAGATTGAAACAATGCTGAAGTGAATACAATAATAAACTAACATGCACCAAACAATAAATATACTGAAATAAACAAATTAACACTGCCACCTAAAGGCAACCAACATTGAACAATTCAAGGGGAACAGAATTGATTTGGAGGTTCTCATGCTCCCCTATGTGGTCGGACTGGCATGCAGAAGGCTTAATGCCATGAGGAGACAGGAGTTGTGAATAACTTGAATATTAACTAAGGTGTTGGCCTGTGTAGAGACCTGAGAGGCATACAAACATTCACATATGTTAAGAACAGCTGTGTTTCAGTACTCTTGGGAACACGTCTGCTATTCAGACTGGATGAGGAGGACGTGAGATTGGTGGCTTTAAGTTGTAGGCTTATTTGCTTTTTACATTATCATCTGCAGTAATTCTTTCAATGTTAAAGTGCTTTTCAAGCAGTTTAAGTCAAACTTTTTTTGGCATTATGCAGAAAACGTGTATGCTTTTATGATTTGGTGATGATGTTTTATGAAAATTGATTTTGATTCATTAAAAGATCTTATTAATGATAAATATTTGCCCTCTCTAGAGGATCACTACACCCTTAATAACCTTCACATGGCTGTATTTATCTTAAACAATGTCTTTGAATCACCTCAAATGGTTGTGCTTCTCCGGTCGAATTGTGTCCTTCCCACTGCCATGCTTCTGTCATTCCCCAGTTGCCCAGTCATTCCTCAGTTCCCCAGTCAACTGAATGATTACGCTTGTTGATATGATGTCGACAACTTCTTTCAATCATCTTGCAAAAATATAAGTAGAATTCTATTAATTGTAATACTTAGCATTTTTTATGTTTTTCTTTGTTAATTTTCTTAGTACCTTGATATTCTTGGGGTGAAGCATTTAATTTTCCGGTTGGGTTAATTTTTGTTTATTTTTTAGCAAATGACAACCTTCTGTGAAATTTCAATATCCTGGTTTAAGTGAAAGACGTTGTGCAAGTGCAATTGTATCTTATGTTTTCCTTCTTTTAAATGTTCTTCCTTAAATCCTATTGCAGTTGCAACTAAACCAACTTGTACTGTCATTTGCTGTTTTTTAAGTTTTACATTGTAAAAACATGACAAATGGCAGTTTCATTTTATTGAATAGTTTTTTTTCATGAGTTTGTCTGTATTTTACAACTCTGCTTGAAGTCTGGTATTCTCTGCTGATTTGAACATGTGCCATTATATCCTGAACACCTGCTAGCTATTGTTATCTTTCAGTTGCTCAGTGGAGAAGGTAAACTTGCTCTTCTTTATTAAATGGCATGGTTAAATGACAAGTGTCTGTTTAAATAGTGTCCATTTGTAATTGGAACCCTCAGTCAATTGATGCAAGTTTGATAAGTTTTGTTTTACATTTTGAGTAACTGCAGGTCTGAAACTAAAACTAGACATCAACAGCTAGTGGCTTGCGGTATAGTCGACTGTAAGCAGTATTTGAAAGCTCAGGTGCTCTTTGTTTCAGTGTTTGAATATGTGGATATCACTACTATATTTTTACAATGTAGTAGTAATAATGCTTTTTTGGTTCCATTTTGTATGCATCTTAAATTTCTTTCCACCTGGTTAGTAAACATGTCTTAGAGCTAGCCGTTAAAACAAGTCTAACACTTACACGTACAAAACCAGACACTCATTGTGGTCAGTGAGTATGAGGTCTGAGATCCAGCTGTCATCTGGGAAGAAAGCAGACTTTTCCCCACCTGAAGGCATTGATTTAGTGATAATCACCTGCGATTGAGAGTGAAATGTGTGATTGATTAAGCTTCATCTGGCTATTGCCCCTGAAAATACCTGCTGTTATACATAGAAACAATGCATTTGACAAGCTGTCAGCTGTGCAATGCGTTTATCCTTTGCTTTTTTTCCCTCAGAAACACTTTTCATAGAACTTGGACATGTGCAATTTGTGGTCTAAAGAGGAGTCATCTTTCTGTGTTATGTCTTCATAATAGCCAAAGATTTGATTATGAAGGTCTTTTTCGTTGTGTCCATTCAGAAATGTGATTATGGTTAATGGCTTTTCCATCATGGGCAACTCCAAGGTGGCCCATTGTCACACTTGTCTATTATTTATTTATAACTAATTTCTTATTTGTCAACCGGGGTTAAAACAACAAAAGTTTCTACATGAAAGTAAAATTTTTGAGCTGTTTTGAGTGCTGTGACAAATGACACTCTGCGCTTAGGTATGTTTAGCTGTGTCATGTTTTCGTGAGGAATATTAGGTGGACCAATATTATAATAATAATAATATTAATACAAAATAAAAATATATATTTTTCTTCATGAAGAATGCACTGCAGCATGATCCCATGTTAGAGTTTTCAATAGCATTGATACCAAAACGTTAAGATTGCTATGTGATATCCTTTTGTTAGATATTTATATATTTAATCAAAAACACTTCTAGAGTTGTAGCTGGATCACATGGATTTCATACAGATCCAAGTTTCAGTCTAAACTTCATTGCAAATTCTCTTTTGTACTGACCCTCATTCAAAAACAGTCTGGACATAATGGCTTGAGCAAACAAACATGCATTTTGATAGATATGCCAGTGCATTTCCTCCATAAATAGAAGTGTATCCACTAAAGTTTATCCAGTCAGTCCTTAAAGTTAGCTTTAATGATAATATGAGCACAGTTGTGTATTTATTTATATATCAAACTATCATATGCCTTCGAAGAGATGACTTCTCATGGGCAAAATGCAAGTCTATTGTGTTTACAAACAGACTATGAGGGGCGTAGTTTATGGTAATTAATGGGAGGGCCTTACAGCATTCAATGTCATTTTCTGTTTCAGATTCACACTCAGGCTCGTTCTCAGAGGGAGTAAAGCATTTACTGTAACTAAAATACAGTAAATGGCTGGACTTTTATCATTTTAAAGGGGATTCACCCACATATCAATGAGCCACAATTTTGTCCAAACAACTGCAAAGTTTTTTTATTTTCATCTGAGATCTCTTTTATAGGGATTAAATAAATGTCATTATTTACTTCATTATAACCAATTAATCTACTTGCATGTTTTTATGTTGTACCCAGAACAGAACATTAACTATATTAGTAAATCAATTAGAGTCCCCTCTGACATGGACACAATCTGTAATCTGTAAAATTAATATGCAAACATTTTTATCTTTTTGTTCATTTTTGTCCCCAAGAATTTTTGGACACATTGACATTGACTAACTATTTGCATACTATCTGTTTAGCACTGCTTGAAAACAAATTTTCTTTTTCCTATTTGAGCCTTGAAGTTGAGGAACGATCAACTCTTTCATAAATAAATCAAGCATTTTCAAAAGCAATATTCTTTTCTATTAGTTCAACCTTGTGAAATGCTGCCACGAGTGCTGTTTGTTAATTAGTCTAATCTTTTGTTATCTGAGTGTTTCGTATAGACACAAAGTGTATCCTTTTGAGCACATCTTGAAAGGTTGTCATCAAAGAAATTTTTTTTTAAATACTTTTAAAAATGTGATTGAATAATAGGTGGTTCTGTAATCATTTTCTGCCTTTATTTTGTTGAGGATTGTTACAGCTTAGACTGTGGACCTGTAATCATCTTTTAGGGAAATAAATTTAATCTAACATTTTTCCAAACAAATGGGAATATGCACAACAGTTTCTAAGCTATCCGCAACATATGGAAAACACGTACTGAAATTGTATGTTACATGTTCCTTTATTTTCCATGGTCTCACGTATTTATGACTCCTGGCGCTAAATTGACTCCAAGGTTGTTTTTGCAGTCAGTGCTGGGTTTATTTCTGACCTTGTCTCATCTGATGGAATAATAGAAAACCTTCTGCTCTTTTCTATGCTTTGATTTGGCTAAAGTCTGATATCTACTAACCAAATAAAAAATTTATGTTTTTGAAATATCAGAAATGTAGTCGAGTCAAAAGTCAACCATTGATTTTAAACAATATTCTACAGGGCTATTTGCTCACAGTTTTTGAAAGTGTATAGATAGAATTTAAGGAAATTAATGACTGCAAGTGTTATAAATGCATTTTTTTGTTTTTGTGCTCTATTGAAAAAAAAATTAACTAAAAAAGAGAAGGTGAGATTTATTTATATAAAGTTGAAATATGAATTAATAAAATTTTCAGTTGTCTCTTGAACTTAAGGAATTCAGAGGCTAAATGACAAGAGAGCATTTTGTGCCCAATTTGTAACAAATTCCCCCCTTTTGAGAAAAAGAAAGCAATCAATAGCTAGCTCTTGGTTCAGTATGAATTGTTAGCGTGAGCATCAACAAATCTCATTTTCTCAAATACAAATTAGGGATGCCTCGATATTTAAACTTTCATATTCCAGAACGAAGCAAATTGTTTTCAACAATTTACTGCTGAGCATTTACATTCATTAATTTAGCAGACACCATTTATCCAGAGATTGAAATTTGTTTTTGGTATCCACCCTACAGGAACCAAAAAAAATTTTATTAGGCCATTTTGGAATGGGTAGTCCATAGGATCAGATTTCCAGGTGAGACCGCATGCAATTTGTTGCAAAGGTTGACTCGAGATGTTAAAGTGAAGAGTTTTAGTAGCTCTTTCTAAGTTGTTAATGATGCTGCTTCCCTGACTGGGTCAGGGAAATTATTCCACAAGCTCTGGACAATAAGAAAGAAAGTTCTGGTGAAGGAATTTCCTCCATTCTGTGACAGGAACACAAAAATGATTTACTATTGATATCTGTTTGCAACACAACCCTTAAAGATGAGTGAGATTTTAAATAATGTTGGTCTTTTTCATTTTTTCTTCGTTTGTAGTGAAGTGATATTGTCATTCCTATACAGAGCTTCCACATCCAAATGTATGGAATTCTATTTCTCTCTGCATCACAGTGTAGAACCTTTGAGATATTATGAAATCTGTGCTATACTGTACTGTATTTCTTTAGTGCTGTAATGAATAATTCATTGCTATGGTTATGGTCTGTTCTCGTCTGCAGCCTTGAGGTGACTTCTTGAGGGGAACTTAACATGCAGTCACTGAATTCATGCAATATCTGTGACTTTGTGAGGTGTGAATACCATAATATGTTCAAAGACTTTTTCCTCCCCTGCAGGTCTTTATGAAAATTTCACTGCCAGTTCTCCCCAGAAAACTGCAGTGGTACAAAATGTTCCTAAATTAATTGGGGCGGATTGCTTTTGGAAAAAAACTGGTATTTATTCTTTGATTACCATTGTGTGTTGTAACCTCTCTGGCTCAGCATTTTTAATATAAATCATGTCAAAATGGTATTGAACTAAACAAATCCAAAGAAGAACCTGATAGTCCTGTGATGGAGCCCAGAAATTATGTGGAAATTAAATTATTCCTCGCCATGCGTTTTATCATCTCTTGTGGTGTTTACTGGTTGAGCGTTCCTTAACATGCAATCTAGCTTGTATGTGCGAGGGTTTTTATTTGGGTTTTTATTTTTTTTGTTTTGAATGCTTTGAATTTGTTTTTTTGTACATGGCTTTGTTCTGGTTCCTTTCGTCATATTTGCACTAGTAGTGGGATACCTAGCTTTCGTTTTTCTCTTTGTACTAGTGTAAATCTTTGTTTCCTGTAAAATATTCAGTTACTGAAGTTTAGTTTGCAGATTCTACTCAAATTTGTTACAAACTATTCCCTCAATCCAGTGATGTGTAACACTATACAGTAAGACATCAGCAAGTGACAACAGGAAAGACAGCATTGCAGGAGATGCAGTTCAGTGTTGAGTAATGGTGATGTGGAAGATGGATACACCACAGAAGAAGACTATAACGATTGGATGCTGGTGTGGTATAGGTGTGTAGATTTTTCTTTTTAAGTGAGATTGTTGTAGGTGATTGAGGCCAACTAGGAAGTAATTGCTGAAACACATTATTTTCTACTTGTGGGATGGTTGCATAATATGATCAGGTGTTTTTTGTTGCAGTCTCTGAATCTAATCGAGTAATTCTGGTGGAACACCGTGAAGGACTCTTCTCCTTTTCACACAGTCTGCTATTGTCCACCCTCTACAATCCCCCGTTGACCTGCTCTTACATTGGACTTTACTTTGAATCTCCCTTGAGTCATTATCATGCAACTTTTTTAAACAAATAGAAGAATTGCTTCATGGCTGTTTGTTTACTTGGTGGTTTAATATTTGGAGAAATTTGAGCACTGAGACATAGCTCATTATTCTAACAACACTGAACATTGCAGCTGACCAAAGTGGCACACATGCTTACCTGACAGGTAGTGAATGTCATGATCAAGAAGGTGGATTTCTGTGTAGCTGCTAGTATAATCTCCTTGTAGATGTATATGTGGACGGCAGAAGTTGTATGACTTATTAAAATAGTGTCCTTTTTGGACAAATGTTAATGAAGAGCTCAGATAATCAAATATGCTGATAAACATCTGGAGGGTTTAGTTGTTGTAATAAACATTTTAGTTTAAATCAAGTCAAATGACCCTTATGTTGAACTATGTCAGTTAAAGAGTTAAACTCTCTGAATAAGGAAGACTTTCAGCAGGAAATGATTATATTGCTTGGGTTTATTAGCAGGATGTTATCATTATATTCTGCTAAGATTATCATGCCAAACTTTATTGGAATCCTTGTCTATGTCTGTCTTATCTTCTGCAAAATGAAGTTTGTAATACCAGACATGCAATTTTACAAGGGTTCTAACTCCAGCAGATTTAATTTTATTGTACACATGTCAAAATCTAGTGTCTGAAAGTAAATTTTAAAATATAAAAAAAAAAGCTCCCTGGGTGAGGAGAAGAGCTGTCATCAACTCTGCAATATCTCTCTGTCGATCATTGAATTGTGGACTTTTTATTGACATGGTGGGCCTCTGCTTTTATTAACTCGTGAAGGATGCTGCCAGCTTCTGTTTTGCAACTCGTACGACCAGGACGACATATATTTCACAACCTATGGACATCTTGTTCTTCCAACCAAACAAATCAGGAATGAAATTCATTCAAGGCTGGTCTGAGAAATATTTTCATTATTTTCTTAAAGGCTTTATAAAGTAAGTTTTAAAGTTTCATAGTTTTTCAGTAGACTTTGTCAAATTGGACCATTTTCATTGCAAGGCACTGTTTGTGCCTGTCGAAGGGAACATCACTGCATGATCGAGCATATCTGATAGCGCCATTGATAAGGGAACTGAGTGTACATGATTACACAGGTGTGGTGTTTTTTTAACAGACCTGTCAACTTTTTTCTTTGTGTGTGTTTCTTGTAAAGTTAATGACCTTAAGAATTTGAATTTGCTATATATGACTCCAATTCTCTTTTTTTAAGATTTGGTTTTCCACTATTCATAATTGGATCCATTGTGATTTGAGGAACTGTTCTGTCTACTAACATTCTTCCAGATAACACTTCTCAGGAACAGTTTAATACAGTGTAGTTTTAATTAAATCTTTCCACCCTTATTACGCTTATCTGCCAGATTAAGCTAGAAAAAAGTGTATCTATTGTTGTTAGAGCAGCCTTGATTAAGCTCGTTTATTATCTGTGTAGATTGCTTTGGCGTATTTGCATAGGTCATTTCAGAGGCTCCATTCACTGTTATAATAAGCGGAAGGAGAAAAATGGTGTGTGATTGCTATTGCTAAGAGGAGGAGCGAGCAATCAAACAGAACTAATAAATCAGTTAGAGACTGGCAGGTATGAATTTGGTTTGCCCCAGTTCATTGAGGGGACACATTGTTAAAACCATTGTCCTTTGGATGAAGCAATGAAAATGTTGTCTTTACACCGTTTTCTTAGCACGTTTCTTTGAAAGTGGTCTATCTAGCCATTTCCACTGCACCTTTTTGGCTTTTCCCTCTTCATTCTATCAGTATAATTTATTATTAGATTTTAGGTCTGTATTTAATAGTGGATACGATTGAGTGACTTATTCACTTATTTACAAGGAAACCCGTTGAGTTTCAATTAAATTCTTGTTAAAAGGCAAGTTAAACAGTAAACTCTCATCTTTGTTGATGTCAAAGCAGGAAGTATGTGTTCTTCTGGTATATTTTTCACAAGTACACTCAATGTTGTCCAAATTTATGTTACAGGGCTGCACTGTGAACAGTTAGTCTTAGACAATATAAAAATTAATAAAAAAAAACATCTTTATTTCAATATTTCATAAATGATTGAAAGCATTACTTTAACTTAGGCTTGCATGCTTAGACATTTTAAGTCTTTGATTTAAAACCTAATTTTCTATTTTGTGATTGCATTGAAAAACTGTTTTTGAAAGAACATTTGAAAACACCAAAGCAAAGATGGCCCTCACTGACTGAGCACCATCCCAATTCTGTTTGGCTAGAAATTTGTTTTTGGTATCCAGCCAGGGACAAAATTTTTTTTTTATTTGGCCATTTTGGAATGGGTAGTTCATGGGATCAGATTTCCAAGGGACCAACCTCAAGGAGCAATCTGCAGAGGAAGATAAATATTGACTTAATAAAGGGTTGTAGGAGGTTGTCTATGCTCTAGCCTGCCGTTGCCTTTGATAAATGCATTGTATGTCATCACATTCTCTCATTTTGAAACCAGAAACACGTTCCATAAGAATTACTATTATATATTATTATATTGTTCAACTGTTAATTGACCTTTGTTTAAGCAGGTGGATGATATCCTTGGTGAAGAGAGTGACAATGAAAGTGAGGGAAAAGGTAAAGAAGAGAAGGTTGAGGAAGAGGAGGAGGATGAGCAGCTCCAGACAAGCAAGCAGAAGGTTCCAGCATCAGATCCCATCCTTCCTTTGGCACCTGTTGTTGATGAATTGGGCCAAATGCCAACTGGAGAAATCAGCAAAACAGAAAACACACACAGGTATTAAAATTACCACACTAACTGAAAGAATGATATTTTCATTTTCAATGTATCAACTTTATTTTTATGACTGTCGTTATGGCTATTAGAAGCATGAAGGGGGCTTTAGGACAAAACATTCCATGATTGGGCTTCAAATCTCTTGCTTCAGTTGTGTCGATGTTGTTTAGCAACACACTGCTGTGCCTAATTTCCAGCAGGCCCTTACACTCCAGAAAATGCCACTGTCTGAAATGCCAGTTACCATGGTAATTCCTGGAAGCAGATATCTAGCAGAAGGTGAGGTCATGTCCTCTTACATCTTCCTGTCCAAGTACAAATGCCCCACCTGCTGTCCAAAATTCAGTTGGACACTGGTGTAGACAGCGGGGTGTTGTCTGATCAGAATTTGTGAAAGCTGCTTTTAAAGCTAGTCCATTCTGTTGGCTGCATAGAAGCTTATGAGGAAACTGGCTTGCTTGCTTTTAGTCACATGCCTCTAGCTGCCTCAATTTACCACTGAAAAATTAGAGGTGTGCCATTATGTGTAGTTGTTCTACTTCCCTGCTGTCAGTAGCAGTGACTCAGTACTGGATGTGCTACGGCTACTGCTGATGTCAAGTGAAGAAATGTAGAAGGCAAAATGGTTAGATTTTGTGAGCAGTGAACAATGACATGAGTTAAGGGAAGAGAGAAGTAATTTCAATGTCTTAGATAGTGTTTTTGGTTCTATAAAGACCTGACAGCAATCATTGCTTCTCAGTAAGAAATGCCTTTCTTGAGTGGTAGTCTTGATTTCCTTTCTTTTTGCAATTTCTGCTATTTGTGGTTGTTTAGCATAGCAGGTACGGGAAACATTAACGAGAAGACTTTTGTTCATGCTCCTTTTGTGAAAGCAAATTTTTTTCACTTCAGTCATTTTTAAAAGAGGCTTATTTGTGTATCTTTATTTGATTGTGTATTTTCTCATACTCATTCATTCCATCATTCACTAATTCATCTGTTCATCTCTGGAACTTCTATAATTTTACACAAGCGTTTTAGGACAAAGATACATTTTAATGTTGATTGTGAGTTGTCCCAAAAGCTGTATGATTTTATATTAAAAAGGAATAAGAATAATAAAATAATAAAAAATAGGTAAATGTTAGGCATTAAACCTGTTGTTTTTCCTCTTCTGTTAAATGTGCATTGGGATTTCTCTGAGTTAGTGTTGTGCGACTAATCAATTTAAATTCGAATTATGTCCACCAACCCCCCCCCCACACACACACACAACCCCCCCCCCCCCCCTCCGATGTACTTCAACCATACTTTCAGGGCCAGCAATCGTCTTCAGACATTAAACAACAAGACCTCTATTAAAGGCAGAACAAATCATTTTCCGTGCACCTAAAACAGGAACAGGTATCTGAAAAGTAGGTGTTTGTGACAATACCAGCTAAACATAGAGGCAGATTGTCACAAAACACTATTGTTAATTGTTTTTGTTGAAATTGTTCTAAAATAATTAGTTCTTACATCATGTTATTAGTTTTTGTTTCAAATAAAAATGTAAATTCCTCTACTTGAGGGCTTTTCGTGTTTTCATATAATATATGTTTATAAATAAAAACTTTAAAATCAAAATTTGGTCCAAGTTTATGTTTTTATGAACATTTGTCTAGCTCCACTCTGAGCTAGTGTTAAAAATTTTCTAAGCTGTACGGGGGATCTAGCACTGTTACCGAGTGGTTATCCTGGTGCTGTACACTGCAAATGGATCCATTCTAGTAGTTTAGAAAATGTTTTTGGTTTAGAAATTCAAGAATATTAAACAGATCAGTTCAGTCTAGGACCCATAATCTAGGATTTTTACCTTTCAAGACCAAACTATGCACTTTGTGACTAAAATAACGAATCAATATTTATTAACTTGAATCATTATGAAAAGTTGTAAGCCTATGCCAATGCATATAATATTAAATATCTGTATTTTTAAGGGTTAAGTTTACTAACAGCAAAGCTCTGTGAAATGTTCAGTTTCTCAAATGAGTTGCTTCTATTCATTCATGACTCAAATGGTCAGATCACCGTGTTCCTATTTCATATTTTCTATTTTTATTCCAATAACATTGCTCAGAGTTGCTCCCCCATCCATTCAGAGTTCTAGGCAGGAAATGCACTGATGCCATGGCAACCTTCTTCTTCAAAACACTGGATGCTACAATGAAAATTGTAGAAGTTCAGTGATCAGCACATTTTCTCATGAATAAGGTATATTTGCCAATAATTAAATATATAATATAATATAAATAAAACATAATATTTTTCACTAAGAATTTAGTTTTGAAGACTCAGATGAAGATATGCCAATAAGGGAATTTAAAATGTAATTGGAAGCTTTTTAAGATCTCTTTTTTCATGAATGTTTGCCAGTTGTGTAAGATTACTATGGAAGAAGATTAGGGCCACTGTAAAAATAAAATAGAAGTTCTGACTTATTTTTTTTAAATTCTGACTTTTTTTCCCTCAGAGTTCTGACATTAATCTCAGAATTCTGACCTTAATCTCAGAATTCTGACTTTAATCTTTTAGTTCAGAAATAAGGGTGCGCGTAAGAACATTTTTCATCTACGTTATGTTTACATTCACTGCATTGTATTTGAAACTATCTTATTGTTATGGGCTAAAAGAGTGAGTATTTCTTTATTAATGAAACACAGCTTGAAAGATGGCTCGAATAATTCGTCCAAACTTTGCATGGAAGGCATTGTTCTATGTAAAAAAAAATTTGTTTTTGAAAGGGATCAATTTATCTTTTGTAGAAAGATTTGTGACTTCATCGTTTCATCGTGAACATGATTACATTGCTGTTAATCTGTACAAATAGACAGAAACATAAAAAAAAGTCCGAAATGAATTTATGAAGTGGGAAAATAATAAAACAGTAAAATTAGTAAAGAACAGAAATAAGAGATAATGTATTGGGTTGTAACACGAATGAGACCCCAAAGCATTTTAAATATCCTAAGGCAATATCTAAACAATAGATGATAACTTTTCATTCTCTATGCTGCTTTATCAACTGTTCAAGATGGATTTGATATGACGTTACTTTTATTAACAGGTGCAATTAGCATTAGATATTTGCTAGCTTTCTTGTTTCAAGCAACTCAATGGCTTTCTCCTCTTTTGGGTATGTGAAAATGCCTTTGGTCATTAATCAGCTGGTGGAGCTTCCTTTAGCACCGTCTACGATAATTGCAATGCAGTAAATGTGAAACATATCGTAGATGAAATAAGTTCTCGCTGGACAATGAAGTCATAATTTTGAGAAAAAAGTCAGAACTTCAAATTTATGTTTACCATGGCTCTAATCCTCTTCGGTAGATTACCGAGTTGCTTTTGCAGTCCTGCATAAACTAGACTGCCACCCTTTTCACATAGTAGCAAAGCACTGCAGGGAAATCAGTTTCCTTATTTAAATTGATTATTAAAAGTTGATTGAATGGTTTGAATTGTTCTATAATCCATGTGTCAGCAATAATTTTCAATTAAAAAAAAACTCTTATTTACCTAGTCACTCAAGCTACAGTTCTGTAGACCACATCAACCAGTTTTAAGTGAATTTTCAGCCCTCTTAATATATGCCTAGCAAGAAGTCATCACTGGAATTGGTACCCATTTATGAAGTCTACACAGCGTGTTCATGTGTCGTCAAAAGTTTATCAATCATTTTTGTCAAATTAAATTAATAGCTTTAAAAAGAGATAAAAAAAATTTACATTTTTGTGACCAAAATAAATGTAGTTTTTACATTGATATCTGAGTCAAACACGGCAATACCCATTTCCTGCTTCATGTGACCACATAACAAAAAGTCCTTTAGTGAAAAACAAACATAAGTGAAAATAATTTGGAATAATACAAGAGAAGGATTTTCCAAACCTAATGAAAAAATTATCATGAACAGTGACTATGATATGATCAAAACTCTCTAATGGAGCGACACTTTTATCTTTATAGTCGCTTACTTAAGACAGTATCCGGTCACATGAAGTCATCTGGATTATGGATGGTTAATTTCTTTTTTCTCTTAAGTTACTTTTTACAGCTAGTCACTAGTTATACACACATTTTTGTTATTGAAGTACTATGTTTTAATAGCAGAATGTGTCTCCAAGTGGTTGCTCAATAATACTCAATGATCCAATGTCCAATTTCTGTAGTTATACACCCATTATACCTAGCCAAATGTCTACGCTCAGTCCTTGATTGCCAAGAAATATGCCTGAAATATTATGTATAATAAAAATTAGAGACAGCAAGAGAGACAGAAAAAATAGGATATAGAGGGAGAGAGACAAGGAAAGGAAGATGGTTAGGGAAAGAAGAGAAATAGGCAGGAATATGGAGCGGGAGGGTGAGAGACTGGAAAAGAAGAGAGAGAGAAAGATTCTTACATTTCTTAAATTTGTATCTACACACCATAGTCTCTGCGAAAGCCTGTTGGTTCGATTTTTGTTTAGCTCACCAGTGGATACATATTTTAATGTTGTTGTAGGTATAATTTAAGTAAAGAAATTAATCATAACTTAAAATAAAGTTGGATTTTCTAGTCAGCGTTTTACTCTAGGTATTCATGATTTTACGAATAGATATCCAAATTTGAAGTCCTTTTGTATTTATTAATAAATGTTTAGTCTGTGCCACTTGTATATTTCAGTAAATTCTGTTTGTACCATCAAACTTGATTTGTCACTATAATTACATGTTACGCTACTGTAATATATGAAAGTAAATGCTCCTTTTCATGCGAAGTTTTTGTTATTTTTTCTTTGAATTTTGTCTTATTTGGTGAGCACTGGGGATATTAGGAGTGGCTTTTGTCTGTGAGATGAATCAACAGCATCTGTCCGTCTGCAGTAATGAACTGCCATGTTGAGCAAATTCTGAATTTAATGTCAACTGCAGATAAGGTCAAAACTCCAGTTCTTGTTGTCTGAATGGTCCCGCAGCTTCAACTCGAGGGACTTTCTGGCTGGCAGAGAAAATGTTTTGTGATTATGAAAGAACAGCCACTGGCAGGATAAGACTGTGAATAATAGAGATCGACAGAATCGCTTATCTCCATCAGAGTCCACCTGAAACGGATTCCTCTGCCTGCCAACCAAAGGTCAGCTTCCATAAATAATGCTCATCTCAACCATGACCAATGTCACATTTTAGATAATCCTGTTTCTCAACAATTTATTCAGCATTCAGGAGTCTCTGTTATCTAAATGAATGAAACTTTGTGCTTTTTATCTCCTTTTAAAGTCTCATTTGTTTCATTTAAGAAAGTGGTTTCTAGTTGGAAAACTAACTCAATAACTTGATGTAAACTGTTGTTATGAAGTGGAACATCAAGTACTGTTGATTAATTCTCGTTTGGAACTCTCCTTTTTCAACTATACCTATTTTGTTCACGCAACAAAGCATGACTAATTTTTAAAGAGGAGAAATGCAGCAGCTTTAACAACAATTAATTCTAGACAAATCTATTGGTATCAGGTGATTGAGAGAAGAAATTTGATTATAAAACTTGAATAATAAACTTGATTTTTAAGAAAATTTCTAAGACCTTAAATTCTGTGGCCATATTTTCCCATTTGCCTTGGATTTCCTTTTGGAAAATGATCAAAATCATTTATAAAGATGGTTCTGGTGAATCTGTTGAGGACACTTGTAGAGATCCTCTTGATATCTCCCACTCTTCCACTTCGAAATCTCCAGAACTAATTGCAATCAGCGTTCAACTCGATGCTGTTTGGGCTTGAGGTGATTTGATTGACGTCATCGGTGGCTGTGGACTATTAAGATCATTTGACGATTGATTTTAAGAGCACTCCCCGATCATTGCGTGGGTACTAAATTCATTTCTGACATAATTGAGCTACTAACAACTACATACAGCAGCTGCTGTCATAGATGCTGGCCACTTTTTTTTATGTCATGAGTTGACGACAATGGGTTGTGCATTGACCTAATTCGGTTGTGGAACGACAAGAGACCGTTTTATTGTCATTTTTTACTTAGTAAAATTGGCTCTTGTAGACACTCCCGCAAACCCCACACTTCACAACCTAATTTATTTGTTTATTTTGAAATGTCTGATGATGAGTGGGCACACAAGTGAAAGCAGGCAACAACAATGCTTTTTACCACGAAAATCTCACTTTATTCTTTTGGACAAAAAATGTAATTTGTTGCAGCCAACCGTTGGCAAGATTTGGCTTGTTGTCTTGCACAAAGAACCATGTAACCAACTTTTATGGAAATAAAATATATATTGTGTGCTTCAAAAAGATGAGTTTGTTAAAATGAGAAAAAGGAAATGGGTCCTCGCCATGCAGCCAAAGCTTTTAACCTTCTTTTACACACTAGTTGAGGAATCATTTATAGGGTGCCCCTAGTGGCCTGGATTAAATAGTTATTTTGTGTTATTTTGACTTACACTTTGATTGGTATAGAGATAATTGTGTCTTTCTAAAAAAGAAAGAGAGAAAAGAAACTTGGTGACACAATCAGCATGGGAGATTTGGCGGAACTGATATCAGTATGTTTCTCTTCAATGAACCTCAATTTTCATTTGACTTTTAATTTGATTCTCTGGTTTCGTTAATCTAATAAAATACCACTCCATGAAAAACATCAGCATTGTTGTGCCCATTTTACTGTTGTAATAATAGTAGTAGAATGTTCATGGCCGTAAATGAGAACTTAAAGCCTTCTACACTTTTTTTGCTGACAAAGGCTTCCCCTGGAGTGTAATGGTTATGGTTAAAATTGTAAAACTTGCCCATTTGAAGCTTGTAAAGAACACAAAAGAAGACTGACTTCTCCCATCCTTGGTGAGATGCAGCATTGTGTCCTTTCACTTCAGAAAATCTTACTTCCACCTTCAAACACAGAGAGCGAAAGATGCAAGCACTTTACACATCTTCCTTGTACAGTTGATTAGGTCCTTGTTCTTGTCACTTCTGCTATAGATGACAGAACTTCAGTGAACAATAAAACCTATTATCTTCTGGTTATAGGACTTCACATGTTACGTTTATTATTTTTAAATTACAGGGATGGTATTTTACATAATTTCATCTTATCGTTATCTACTTAGATGATAAACATTAAAAGTTTTTTAGGGAATCACCATTTGCTTCAATATTTATTTATTTTTCCAAAGGGAAACAGTGGGAATCGCAAGTAGGGCTGAAACAATGCTGTGTGTAACTATAATAACTCTTATTTGAGGGTGTGAGTAAATGGAAAGGAGCAGTAACAATCGTGATATAACAATAGCCGCAAACTTGATCTCAATTGCATGACAGCTCCACACTTCTCAATCCCACAATGTACTGTGGGAAATACCACCCGATGGTAAGTCACTGAAAATGGCTGAATCGTCAATAAGTGGAGACTTGCATTATGGGACTTCTTAAAATGGTTGATGACTAGTTTAGTACTGCTCAAATCAGTAGATGGTACCTGCTTCTACAGTACTTTATGTGGCTTAAATAGGCCCTTTTAGTTGGGCCAATTTTTGCACTAATTAGGGTAATGTACAATTGATGAGTTAATGAACTTCACAGATTCTTGAAACCTTCAACAACAAAACACAAATATGTGTTTTGTGTTGCATGAAGAAAGACCAAGGGAGAAAATGTTCCGGTCATCAAAAAGAAGAGTTGTAATGGTTTGTAGCACATTCTCTGGAAGTCTATCCTCCAGGGAACTTGCTCTTCATTTGTGCTGACAGATGAAAATGCTACAGGGCAACACGCCACGGGCGATGAGCAAAGATCAAAACCTCTGTCGTCTTTCCTCTCTCTCCCTTCCATAACAAAGGTCTTCTCCTCAGTCACGCAAATAACCACCGGCAGAATCAACGGGAATTTATCTAGGATACTTTAGAAATTCTTTATAGTTGGAAATGTGTGTTAGTGATGAGGTTTGAAGAGTCTTGAGATGAGAGTAATTCCTTAGCACATATCTCATCTTTATATTGATAGATGGTGCTGCCTGAAAAGGGAAAAGTAGGGTTCTTGTCAAACAATTTCTTGATGCTTGTGCTCCTAGCAAGGAAGAATGTGCTTACAATTTTAAAAAGCCATAATGATTGCACAGGTTGTCTGCAATTTAATGGCAAATGCACTTTGCGTTACACCAAAAGAGTCATGATATTTTTTAAAATGCTGTTTCTTAATGGAGTTTACAGTCAACCAACCTTTTTCCATTGTAAAAGTTTAGTGAGGCAGTCTGAATTGTGACCCATTTTTTGTTCTCAACTGGTGGAAGTGTTATCGTTGTGTTATAGTCTTCTACTGTAGTCAGAAGAGTTCTGTAGTGGCTGATTGGAAGCTTTGCCCAGTCTGGCCACTCTCCTCTCATCTCTGGAGTCTTTTCTGGTGATTTTTGAAAAATTTGTTAATGTTTTATTGGAAATATTTAAACTGCTTGTACTGTTGAGTGTGCGCTTGGTGTCTTCTGGTGAATGATGTCGAGCTAATGCCATTGGGATATTCTTCTCACGGACATAGTAGAAACTGTTGAGGATTATGGGGGCGAAGCTTGCTGTGAAGACGTCCTAGCCAGCTCTTTGCTTTCAAACGTCCTTGTGTAATTTGTCGACTAGTCTTTTGATTACTTCTTCACAGCACCGGGGGTTCAACACTGATCGCACAAATACAAAAAAACTCCTGCTGATATTTCCCAAAACGACACTAGTTTTTGTCCTAGTTGTATGAATATTGACAATGGTATTTCATGCTTGTTTATCAGAGCGGTAATGATGCAGGCAGGCTCCTGGCGATTGACAATCTGCAGCTTGTCATGTCACATTCAGCCATAAAAGCTCATAGTGTCTGACACGGCCAAGAAAATGTAGCACAAGTTTTTCTTTGTCACATTTTATTTATTTCGGTAATCTGATTATTTTGTGTGTATTTGAAATGAGTTTAAAATGCTGTTAGAATACCCTTTCACTTTGTACACTAATTGGTTTGTAATATTTACATATATATGTGCAATTTAACATTTTAAATGATTGCATTCACAACATACACCTGATCCATGTTTTACTGTATATTAATTCAGTTGTTGGACTCGTGATTGTTTTCAAGCTTTTTTGTATGTTTCTACAAGACAAAATGTTGCCACAGAGCCGGTTTTTAATTTTGATGTGTCTCATCTTTGCAAACCCCTCTTGCTCAGTTTGGTCCTAAAATTTTTGTAACTGGCTAGTAATGTTATTAGATTAGGCAAATCTTTGCAGATGGAGTTTTTTTTTCACATTGTTTTGTTCTGCTCTGTACTCTCAGAGCTTGTGAATTTTCTCGAGGCTGTCGGGTGATAAATGCGGCTTTCTAGAGAAAAATCAATCAGCTGCTGGGTGATAGACGATGTGATAGCTGATGAAGCCAAATTTGTTAATGGAGCCCATGTTAATAGAGGGAGACCAACTTCACTGCAGCAGGATGAATTATGCAGAAGATAAGGGATGCGGCACTGTATGCAAAAGACTGTTACAAATAAAGCGACTAAATGCAATCTTTGGCACTGTTACGCTTTAAGATGGACAATGTCTGGAGTTGAAACATTTAAAGATGTGAAAGTTGAAATGAATGAGGAAGTAATAAGAATGAAGAAAAACACAACCAACTTGCACCGTGAATCACATTTATTTCAGTGACAACACCGTCACCAACAACAAGGTATCTATTTACAATATATAGAAAAACAACAACCACAAAACACCCAGAACAAACAGGGAAAACAAGGGATGGCAAAGTCTTCCTGTGTGATCTAACTAACTCAGATAAACACCTAGTGAAGTAAAGTTATTTACTGTAACACCCGAAAGAGAACTCAAAAAGATTTCCGGATCGAAGCTTAATTCTATAACTAATCTAGCTGCGTGCTAATACAACATGTGGCACCCTTCTAAACTGATGTACTAGACAGAGGTAACCACCTAACTCACAAACCCCAATGTAAGTCACGTGACGTGCTAAACTGTGTGTAAACCTCTGCTCCTGGGTGTGAGAACGGAAGTAGCCAGCAGGACTCTGTGACACACAAAGACAGGGTGGGTAAACATACAATAAACTGATATAACTCACAAGCACAGCAACACAGGCAAAACAAGCAGTTATAGCAACTCAGAAACAGAACCGTTTCTCAACACATCAAGTCAGAACAACAAGCTGTCGAGCCAACTCTGCAGTCGGCTTTACAATGTTTTACATGATCACCCAGGGATTTTAGCATCATTTGTTAGCTGCTGATACATCTTCTGAGTCCTTCTCCACTAGTCATCCCACTAGTCATCTAAAATGTTTTACATTTGTGTTGCATCTCATAATTTAAAATAATTTTGAGAAAGTTTAAAGACAATATATGTTGAAAATTGGATCAACATGAATATACATTCCTTCTTGTTTTGACCAATTGGACTTTAATTGAAATAGTTTACTGTTTTAACAGGTTTAAACTCCTTAATCTGATTACTTGCAGTAGTTTATTTGTTGCTCATTCAGCATATAGCAATGTTGGTGTGTATTTTTCCCCAAAGATTTATTTCAATACCCTAGTTATCCTGTGTTGCTCATTTGATTTAGCAAAATGGCCTTTTTTATATGACAAACTGAAAACAGTGCATAACTTCACTTTATGAATTGACACCCACTTTATGAATTTTACAAAAGCTCCTTAGTAAAGATTTTGTGTTTGCACTTCAGAGGAGCAAGATTAATTTAGTGTATTTTATGTCTTAGATTCGTTCTGTTTTCTAGAGTTTTTCAATGAGCTACTTACTCCCATTCTCCTTGTAATTTTCCCCTGGTCGTGTGCTGAGAAGAGATATCGGTGCTCTTGTGATTAGCACCTTCTCTTTTAGACTCTTGCGTCTTCTCTTCCTCGGGCTGTGTGCATTCGTATTGTCTGGCACTGCTCACAAGCACTGGGGATTACTGGTAGCTCTGCAGCAGGAGTACAGATGAAGGCAATTCACCAGAGACATTTCAGTATTACTCCAGGGCTCTGTTTACATTACATAATTATCAGGATCCATTACATTTTATGCTTTCCTTCCTCTTTAACAGGATATGAAGCTGAATGGGCAAATAAGCTGTTACATCACCTATACACCAATAACTTCAACATATGCTCAGAAATAATAGTTTACGTGTCACCATTAAACCATTTAAGAAATCAAGAATTATTTTGTTTTGATATAATTTTTATGTTTGGTAACATGGTCCGTGCTATATGCGAACACAATAACATTTCATTAACTTAACAGAAAAAAAGTAAAATTTTTATCTACATACCTTGTTGATTCACGCTGTTCTTTGTGCAAGGTATATGTAGGTTTGCTATATATTTGAATAATGATAATATTTACTGAAACTATTCATGTTAAACATGTTTAAGTTGTGTTCAAAACCAAGGAGTGTAGATGCGTTTGATTTGTACAACCATTACAATGCCATCTTTCCATTTTCATGGAAATAGCGTTTTTGTTGCTATCGTTAAGTAGTTAAATTTCAATGGACAATCCTCTGACATTTATATCCCAAACCAATTTTTCTGTCCCAAAAATATGCCCCAATAACATTTTTAAAGTTATGACTGAAAAGTGAGAAAATTAAAAACTTTTTAAACTGCTCATTAGGACTTGATAAAGCATCTGGAATAAAAAAAAGTGGTTTTAGTGTGGTTATTTTTATAGGAATACTCTAAAGATACAGCAAATAAGTAGTTCAATGCCATTTGTGGCTTCCATTTGGAGTGACGTGAAAGGTAAATTAGCTGAACTTTCATTATTTATATTCAGTCTGGTATTTATTTTTATTTATACAATTTTTATAATTTTTTTTTATTTATTAATTTGTAGCATGTAAAGCAGTAGTTTTAAGTCTGTAGATTTGGCTTCATTGCTGGGTTGGATCTACTTGGCTCTGCTCAAGTAAGAGAATAAGGCAGTTAATCATGCAGTTCTGTGACGCGGGGGCACTTTCATTGAGCACCTTCTGTTGAGCATGTTCCTGAAATGACCGGATTGGAATTGGATTTGGGAGAATACTCAACAATTTGATATCAGATCATGAAAGAGGTTATGTACCCAAGCCTCTATTGGCAGGAGTCTGTTTCCCTGGCGTAGTGAATACATGCTTGTCATAACAAAACTCCTGATGACTTCTACTTCGGATGTTGTTACCCTGACAGAAGCCATTTGCAGTTCTCTCTGTAGTTAGCACAATAGCAATTTTATTTGGCGTGTTTGTTTGACTCAAGAATTCTGTTTTAAGGAAAGATCAAGATACAGATTTGAGGATGTGTCTCAAATATGCACATTTTCATAAAAGTATAGAAATTGCTTTTGCTATTAAAATCCTCATAGCCCTTATCTTTACACTTACTCCCCTCACTTTTCCTTATTGTTGTCCATGCTTGTTTTACATTCATGTTTTTAAATAATCATGTGGTTAACTTGAACTGAAACATTTTTGTTACTTCATATGACAAAAATGTATGGTTTACACAATTTTCTGTGTATATACTCTATCTAATAGAGAAGCTTTGGGGTGTGCAAAATAGGACTGCTGATTAGAGGTCTAATCACTCTGGGGGGCTTTTATTGCATCGAAGTCATGGTCATATTTAAACAACTAATTTGACATGCTTTGCTTACCATCATTTTATCTTTCTATATCTTATTTGTTTCGCACATGACCTGTTAGCTCATTGTCTGCAAGTTAATAATACTTTTAGTTCAAAAAGCGTGCGATAAGTCGTTTGAATTGCTTTCCTGAGAACACTAACTGCAGCTTTTGTACTTAACACAGTTCACTTACATTAGATCAACTAAACCACTGTTACTCACTTTCCTTTGATTTATGATGCATCAGAGATTCATTAGAGCTTTCAAATCTTTTTCTTACTTGAAAGAGTTTCACGCCACTGAGTAAATGTTGTTTACCAAAAGGAAAATGGCAGTGGCCTTTTATCAGCTCTTGCATAGCACGGAGAGACTCCATTAGTGGTGCATCAGGGCTCTAAAGGCAAACGCCTAGCATCTGCAGGACATGCTGTTTAAATGGAAAAGTTGGTAGAACAAAGTTCACTGAAGCTTCTTAAGCCTGCTTTGAAAAGACATCAAGTTTTATAAATTGAGTTCATGACACCGTTAAATGTTAAAGCATTAAAGCTCTAGTCAATGCTGCTCATTTGTTCTGTAGTGCTACCCACCCACACACTTCAGGTGTTTATCGTATATTGTTTGTTTTTAAGCAGATGAAGAATGGAGTTATAATTGTATGTAGTGTAAATTTCGGTCAAACAGAAACTTGAATCATAAAGTGAACACTTGAGAGGCTTGATATTCATTTGTAGATACACAAAGAAAAAAGGTATTTAATATACAGGATAAACATCCAGTATCCAGTTATACATTGCAGATCCATGACACATATACAATAAGTCTATAGTAAAATAGTATAAATGTAAAATGTATTAGTACTACTCCTTTCTTTTAGACTTCCCGACTCTCCCAGATTTTAAGAAAATGCCTTCAAATATATTATAGAATTCATTTTAAAAATTTGGCTCAGTCTTTCTGTGTTTATCATGGGGCGCAATCAAGAAAAGAAAGTGGTAGTGCTCGGTCTGCATCGCTTTGACCAATTACAGAGCTTTTTATTTTTATGCACTTAAAAATAGTTTTGTTACATTTTTTTGGCTGCATCGTCTAACCATACCTTAAACTACATGAAACCCTTTGAGAGACACTTTTTAGAGAAACTTTTAGTTCTAAAAGAAGACGTGAATGACTATTATCAGTATTAACATGGATTGATCCCCAGAACGATGTGACCATAGGTGTTAAGTAAGGTATAGCTGTAAAGTTGGCTACATTTTGAACTTTATCAGCCTGTCTTCAACCCTCAGTCCTAATTGTGGCTTAAAATACAACATATAAAGATATAGATTTAAAATTTATATTAATTTCTATAAATATTATTTTATGAAACATCTGGTCCCTCATAAATTAAAATATGTTTACTAGAAGTGGCTATACACAATCCCCCTAATGATGACGTTACAATATACCCTTGACATTAGTTTAATAGATCTGTATTGTTAGACACACTTTGAATTAAAGCCTTTAATGTGTTAAGGTTACTGACGGAATCTTTATCTGTATTTAATTTACAGTATCTTTACAGGACTGAATGATATGAGACAGCCCCAAATAATCTAGATAAAAAGCCTCATTTTACTGTACACCTAACATTTGCAATCAATGTTTAGGAATACTAAATGATCGTAATTTGGATAAATAGCTGCATTTTTCCCACTGTATTGATGCCAGTTCTAAATCGTGAGCTGGAGAAGCCACACTGATACTGAATGTCTACTAATGATTAGCTTATTCCCTGTGAATCAAAAGGATTAAATTTGCATGAATTAATCTTCACATCATGGAACTGCACAAACAGTGCTGTGGGCTGTTACTGTCTGAATTTCTTTGTTTGAGTGAAATAAATGCAAAGATGGACCTGGGTCTTCATGGTGCTGGGAGAACTCGTCTTGGCACAACGTTAAATCACTTCAATGTTTTGCCAAGTGTGATATTTATGTGTTTACTATTTGAACCAGGAATCACTTATTGCTTAAGTTGTGCATTTTTATTGTACCACACTTCTCAAAATGTGATTTGATGATGACCAAACTCGACCAGCCCACACATTTTATATGTATGTATTAGAGTTGTAATAATCCAAAGAAATTCTCGGTTCCATGAAACCCTGGGCTATAGCTAAATTTGACTATGTGTGGGGTTTTAATAAAATCATGTATTTGTTTTTCTACATGACACCAATATCTTAATTTCATAGCGTTTCTATCAACAGCACAGCTCCCAAATCCACCTAGAACCTGCAGAATCAATACTGCTGGCCTGCTTAGCATGAGCATTGTTAGATATTGTTAGATTTTCGAGGTTAGCTGGCTGATGTTTAAACATATGTTCCATGCCGGAAAACAATTCAAATACACTCGGGGTCAATTACATCCTTTCCTCTGTACATGAATTTAAAGTTCAATTTAGTTCAGTAAAGATCTTAGGGCTGCAACAACTAATCAATAATAATGAAATTCGTTGTCAATGAATGCCGTTATCGATTAGTTGGCCTGATCACTTGATGTCACAGAGGTGCGTGACACCATGACACACAGATCAAACATAGATACACAGCTGCAGGTGCAATGGAGGAAGCATCCTCTTCAGGAAAAAGCGAGCACCCATAATCTTCCAAAGTGTGGAATCATTTCTCATTAAACGCTCCTTAGAAGCGGCATGCTATGCCGGCTGAGATTTCATGGCATGGAAGCCCAACGGTGATGAAGGAGCACCTTAAATGAAAGCATGTTTGTATTTTGGATGCTTAAACATCTGTAGAGTTAGTAAAAACTATCGATTCATCGTCTAATAGTTGTATTGTTTAAGTTCGTTTGTTTAAACTGTTTGCTAACTTCGGGACAGTCGCTCTAGATCTATGGGTTACTTGCAGAACTCTTCAGAGATCGCAGAAATGTGTTTTTGGGGTTGATTTCTTTCCAGACGCACCCGCGGCCATCTCTTATAGCGGCGAATCCGTACCTTAAATGGACCGTCTATTTTTGATAATCAAGGGATTAACAATTGCGTAAGCAGAAACAGGTCCGTGCCCAAAAAAACAAACTCCAAGCCGCTCATACATTGACAGCAATACATTTCTGCGAACTCTAAAAAGGATTATTTCTGCTCAAACAGGTTTTAATCACATTGACTATGTTACATAGGTTACAAAGAGCTGTCACACCAATGTTTGGAAAAATCTGCAGAGAGCGAGTGTAAAACAAGGCTGCGGCCGATTGACTTTGCTCTAACCGAAAGGACCTACGCTGTTCTAGACAGAACGCAGAAGTAGCTGTGGAAGTAGCTCATTCACTTCCCTAGTTCACTTGCAACTCGCTAGCGTTACTCTGATCAATCACCTCGTGAGAAATATCGATTCATTAAATGGTGCTACTTTAAATTCATTTAAATAAATCAGTGCAAGTAACAGTAGAATATTCTCTTTCATTTTAATAAAGACTATTAGCTTTTTTTCAATTATAGAGTTTTTATCTATAGTTCACAACAAAGTGTAAAATTGTTTAACAAGTGTTTTGCTCATTATTTATTTATATTGTGAGATGTTTTACACTTCAAGAACAAACTTTTATATTTATTTCAAAAATGTTAACCCTTAAATGAAAAAGCATTTAACTTATTTAAATTATTTGTAGTTTTTGCCCTTTTTTAAGTTTACTTCTATACATAAATAATACCCTGATTTATGGTTTTATATAGTTATATGAAAATCATAAAATAAAAAAAATGCATTTAGTCTTATCTGATTAATTAGGGAAAAATTAACTGGCCAACTAATCGATTATCAAGATAATCGTTAGTTGCAGCAATAGTTCTAATGTTTACTTATTAGCACCTAAATCAGGCATTAACAGGACAGGAGCAATGTGTGTCACACTCTTGGACCCTGGCACATTAAGCCTGCAGGAGAGTCATCTTAAAGCATGGTTTGGCAGATGCTCAGGGGCATGACTGGTCTCATGAGGAACTATTTAATGATCAGAGGCATAATTCATCTCCTGATGCCACAGACTCAACCAATCACCTCATAATTTTCCTGTTATTGCATGGGCAACATGGCAGAAGTACATGTTATAGTGTTTTGAGGAGGCTTGCTCATTAAAAGAAAAGAGAGCATGATCTCATCCCAATACAGCTTGTCTGCTTTGAAATTTAATTTTTCTAGGAGCAACTTTTTGAATGCTGAGTGGAAAAGCACGTTCAATTGCTCAATGTATTTGGTAGTACTTTAATGGGTTTTGTTAAATGCAAAGAGTCTCTGTGAATCTTGATTGGTAATCTGCAGATTTTTGTTGGCAAAGCTCTTTAGACTTTGCAGGATGTGTCCCAAAATATTCATAAACCCATTATAACCTACCACCTTGAATAGCTGAATGATAATATAAGAGTTTTTTCCCTGGCACTGACCAATTGAGAGAAATCAAACTATCTTTTGAGTTTCTACACTCACTTCTTGATCGGCAGGTAGAAACCCGAGGGAGGGTGCTGGTGCTGGTTTTGAGTTTGCTAATGAAACAGGGTTGACATGTGAGAGCAAAGAGCCTTCAAATCTTTGACCTGTTTCCTACTATTCTTGCGGCAAATGCTGTGATCGATTCCAGGAAAATGTCTGTCATCACAGTTGTTCTCATGATCTCTATAGCAACCTTTATCTCAAGGCTAGTGGTGATATTTGATTTTCCGTTTCAGCAATGATGAATATATGGCAGCTTTTTCTGTGAAGTTGAAATAGATTCAGTGCATTTTAAATGGACTGTGCTGTTCAAGGCTTTAATACCTGACTTTGTAATAACCCTTTAAGCTTTTCTGCGGTTTCTTTTGCAAAATGAAATGTGAGTCTGTTAAGTGTTTAGGTTTTCTGTACATGTTGATCAAGTTTTTTACATAATTTTGCATAGCGAAAACGTAACAATTGCACATCTTTTTACAAAGCAAAACTGTAACTATTTTACACACTTTTACACATAAAAACATAACCATTTTGCACAATTTTACACAGTGAAAACTTTACAATTTTACTGAATTTCCCATAGAAAAAACTTTAGCATTTTACATTGCAAAAACCTGACCATTTCACATAACGTGAAATCGCTATTGATGGTTTTTTATATTCTGCCTCTGCATTCATGTTAGTTTTGAACGTGGAATGGTCTCAAAAATGCAATATTATTGCTTATTGCAAGGGATGCACCGATACCACTTTTTTGGAAAACGAGTACTTGCATTTGAGTACTTGCTGATACCTATAATGATACTGATACATAATAAAAAAAACATGATCTAAATTTACAGATAACAGCTTTAGTCATATGATAACAAAAACAAGGGACTAGTTTGGAATTAAGAGCATTTATTTACAATGAAAAGCATGTTGAATGCAACATATTACAGAGTAAATCATTATAAAAAATAAGGCCTTAAATCTTAATTCTTATAAGCATGGCTGGTGTTCGAGCTGCGGAATTGCTTTTCATGTAATATTGAGTGAATCTCTGGGAGGTTAGGCTAATTAGCGACGCAGGGATAACACCCGTGGTGAAACTAAACGCAGAAGAGGTTTGCACCAGGCTGTGGATAATTCTGTTTTTTTGTAGTTGTGTAGTTTAGGCAGTTCTGCGTCAGTCATGTAGCGGCAGCTTGGGAAATCGTATCTGGGCTCCAGAACATTGAAGAGGCAAACCTCCTATTTTCTACCTCTGAGAGTGGCTGCAATGTACTCGATAATTGCCTGGGTTATTTTCACTGCATGTGAATTGTCTCTGGGCTGTGTTGGTTTAGAAGCATGGGCAAACTTTTTGTACTTATAGTCGAGTTGGGATTATAGGTGCTTGACTAAATGACTTGTGTTAAATGCGCTACCTTTTGGGCCTGACTCTGGACAATTTTGCATTCCACCTCTTCATTCACTTTGAAATAGTTCCACACTGCACGGTTGACATGTCTCGCCTCGTCTTCTCCCCGCTCTGAACTGCAGCCACCTGTGATATTGGTATCGGTGCATCTCTACTTATTGCAATAAACTATTCAATTAAATTAGTTACACAGAAAATCTATAATGTATGAATTTGGCGCCTGTGAAACTTCAGTAAATAGTAAATCTGTGAAATAGTAAGTCTAATGAAAAGGATTTCAGTTTCAGCATGGAAATACTATATGTTATGAGACAACACCTGTCTAGTTGCTGGATGTTTTTTTTTTTTTTTTTTTTTTTACAGATTTGCAGATGGATTTTCTGCCACACACATTAAATTTGTGGTATAGTAACAACATTCTGTTGCGTACTAGTCCCTGTGGGCTTATTAGTGGCTGCTGGGGGAAGAGAGATAAAAGCCTGCGGTCCTTCCAACGAGAGTGTGTTTTTGTGAATTTATGGTTACTCAATTTGGATAGTTAGCCATAAACAAGCCCTTGTTGCCCTATTATCTTAATTATCACCAAAAGTTTACACACGATTCTCACTGGCCTCTTTAAAGATAAATAACTCTTGCTCAGGAATGAAGTGTGCACTAGTGCTCATGAGCTTTTGGCAACTAATTGGTAGACTGGGTTCTTTTTGGGAAATACGTTTCCATTTACTTTATGAACAGCAATAATTGACATTTTAAAATACTACCTGCTTGAAAATAATTTTGACCTTTTTCATTTCCTTGTTTATATATTTTTCTGTTTTTATTTAACAGAAAGTGTAAAGTGACACTGTTAAGAACTCTCCTAATAACAAGATCCTCGTAACTGATCCAGTAAACAGTTTTTTTTTTAACAAATAATTAAAAAATAACCATATGACACATTAAGATGTGATGCTAAACATTCTTTGGTGTATGCATTTTTGGTGTCATTTTTGTGCTTGTTTCAAGAGTTTATAAATTCTCCTTTTATAAAGATTACTTTTATTTGAAACAGGTGTAAAGTTACGTTAAGTTTTTAAAGAATCTTGCTTAGCATCCTTGTTAGCATCTTTATTCATATTTATTTGGATGCTTGACTTGCACTATTCTCAGATTTCAAATATAAATGTAAAGGAACATAATTGAAAGACACAGAGCTTTAAACATGAACAGAGTTTTCTTTTGGTGTGGAACATGACTGCAACTAGTGTTTTTGGCCAAACTTTCACTAAGCACTATACAGCTCCTTACACAATATATTTTCAGTATGTCCTCTGTTCTTCTGCTTGCTCAATCTATTAGAATAATGCTTTTAACGTATTTCCTTGAGTTCACTGCTGCACATTTCCTCCAATGACATTCAGAGTATTTTCAAGATCAAGGTCTCCATTTAACGCCATGGCAACCGACCTGTAGGTGCTATTTTACATTCAATCTCCTCAGCTAGCGAATAGTATGGGCTGCAAAATAACACACACAAGAGGCCCATTATTGCTCTCTTAATGGATCCATCAGAACTCTCAGAACAGCCCCATGTGATTTTACAGGCTTATGGAGCAAGAGGAAGAATATGGTACACACCCCATCTCGTTTAATTACTGCAGGCCACGTCTTGGGTCCATTCTCCATGGAAACAAACAGGAAGAAGCCAATGAGGATGCAGATATTTTGAGAAATCAGTTTGAAAGTCCTTCTGACACATTTGTGACGTTAATGAGGCAGAAATATTTGCCTGTTGACTGCTTAATGAAGGTGTTCACCAGCAATGCCCAGCCAATTTGAGATTGTTGATGGAAATGTTTGTTTCCACGATTAATTAAATAAAAATGGAATTTTGCTGTGAAATTTTATAATTTAAATCTTGCTAAATGTTGTGTTTTCTGTAGTGGTATAATAGTGTGCAGCCCCAAATTTAGGAAGCACTGCTTAGTCACTGTACTTTTCAACTTACAGTAGATGAGTGGAGCTTAATTTGTAACATGAAGAAGATGCATCGCTTGTTCTGTGCCCCGAGGCTACTGGGAGAATGGATGTGCTTTGAATAGGGCGAGTTTCTTTTTATGTCCTCATAGAACAGATCAGTGATGGATTAAACACTGTGAAAGGCTGCTGAGATTATGATTGATAAGGCACAAGGACTTCCTTCCTATTATATCTGCCCATCTTTTTCTCCAGTTTTTCTCTGTGGTTTCTCTAGTGCAGTATAACATTTAGTGTAAAGTGATCTTTATAAGCTCTGAGTAGTTCAAGTCTGTTCAAGAGAACAACACACGCATTAATATTTTTATGCCAAGAAATTTAAGATTTAGATTTGAAGGTAGTGAATCCTTTTTTTTCTTCTTTTTTTTAAACTATTTACATATTATAATATAAGGAATGTGTTCTATGATATTCTTTCTGGTGTTTTTAAATGGTTTTCATGAACAGGTAAAACACTGTAGGTTAAAATGTACTGTTCAACTTTTAAAAAGGTCAAAGTTAGAGATAAAAATTAATTTATTTTTAATTTAAAGATCTAAAATTAAATATTTAGTTGAGTAGCATCCAGGTGCAATACCGGAGTGGTGTCTTGCAAAACAGTGAACAGTTAGGCACCGCGTTTTGTTTAATTACTATTATTAGGTTTGTAAAACATCTGTAAAGCTTTTAGATGTCAAATTAAATCAGGTTTTCATCAGCCATGGTACACATCTCATCTCTATGTTCCTTTCGGAGGCAGAGTCCTTGTGTGTTCTTCTCCTCTCTCACCTTAAAACCAAAGCCTGCTGCTATGACAACCAATGCAAATACTTTTTGATCAATCCAATCAGATTCTTCCAAGTTTGAATGTTTTTTTTTATATTTTTTCTGGTGGGAGATGGCAATCAACTCTTTCCAAGAGGCGTCGTTATTACCAGAAGATGATGAGATCTCATCCAAACATACTCAACATTCTTAAAAACTGAATTCAAAGCATTTTAAAAACACTTTTCTGAAACAACTATTTTAGAAATGTATGAACTTTTTTACAAGAGCTTGTTTAATACATTTTCATTCTCAAGATGTGAATTGAGTCCAAACTGTTTATTGGCACTTCTTCACAAATTAGTATTTTAATCCACTTGCTAATACTATGTAGTCATGTTTGAATTTTTAATTGTGAAAAAAAACTTTTTGTTTTTGCCCTTTACCTAAAGATGTGACACTCAGACATTGCAAATGACTATATAGTTAGAATCAGGGGATTGAATCAGCAAAAAAAAAATGTTTTTGTAAAGACCTGGTTGCTATGTTTAAGTGCTGACATTAGTTGAAAGAATAGCTTATTTGGGAACAAACACGTTAAAGCTTACTGGTTCATGCATTTGGGAATGTGGATTAATGGATGTGGATAGATTTAATTAAATCACTGTTTGTATGTACTTGGTCACCAAACCACCTTGACATGAAGTTGTTGCTTTTTGTTTGAGATAATTTAATTTTAGGTGAAAAAGTTAATACATTTGTTTCTCATTAAGCACCTGGGGTTTAAGTGTGTAAGTGTTGTTTTGGGACACACACATGTACATAAACTTTGTGTTTGGAGTAATTATGGGTGTTTTGTCATGGTTAGAAAGTAATTGGTGGTTGTTGACTAATGCTGAGATTTATAGTTGAATGCTTTTTGTATTTGCTTGTAAAGTAATGAGTTCTGGCAGTGTGTCAAGAATGTTAGTTTGTTATCTTGGTTCACTTCTCACGGTTCCTCATGTTGTGGGTATCTTTTACACCAGTCAAGACTTTTATTTTCAATGGTATTTGATGTAATTTCAATTGTGTGCAACATGACCAGTGAACCAAACCTTATTACCAGCATCAAAACCCTAGATATTATGATGCAAGCTGAGTTTCTTTAGAGGAGTTTTGATGTCTAACACAGGATCTGAAAACATGATCAACATGAATTGAAAACACATTTAAAGCACAGTTGAATCCTACTCTTTCTAGAAGTCTTCTTAGACTTCCTTTAGATTTGTTCAGCAGATTCCTGCTGTTTGCTTTATGAAGATTCTAAATCCTATACTCCAGCTGATGCATTATGAATCTTAAAGGAATCATGGGCTACAACGAAGTGAATATTTTCTCTAACACACATCATAAATTTTTATATTATTTGACTATTTTGTTGGCCTTAAGAGGTATGTTCAGTGTCAGTTCAACAGCATACATAAATATAACATAATAACTCTTGTGTAATACATATATACATAATAGTATATACTTAACAGTTGCTTAGTTACTTTGGATACTAAGTACATTTTAAGGCAAATACTTGTTCATACAAAAGTTCATTCCATTTCTATTCATTTTCAGTGACTTCAAGGTTGTCACAGTTAAGACTATATGCTTGCAACTCGACACAAAGGCTATCTCACTAAGGTTACAGTATTGTATATTCATACTTTAATTAAACACAATCCTAAAGATCGATCTCGGTGATGCATGTCAATGTAATTAGTGAGAATGTAGATAGTGAGAAGTACAAAATATTACCATCACTATAAATACAGACTACTCCAGATTAAGTTTTTGAGAATGCTTAACAGTCAAGTTAAAACCTGCTAAAAACCTTCTTTCCAGATCACATATAATAGTGGGCAGGGCGATAGTGTTTGATAGCTAGGCTCTGTTGATTAAAACAGGGACTGGAGCCCAAACATATGCTGATCTTAAAAAAAATAAAAAAAATAAATAAAAAAAATTATTTTTGCTAGCTTTAGGTGTTGAGCACTATTTTGGTCTTCAGATCAAGACAAATCTCACAAATCACTACTTTAGTGTTTGTGTTCCAGACTCATCATAGCCCTGGGTCCACAGTGAGTCGTAAAGAAGCGTCAGAGCTGCCACTGCATCCACATATGACCATCAGTTAGCCTCCCTCTATTTTTAATCAATACATCCAATCACAGTGCTTAACGCACAGCCGTATGAGAAGGAATAAAGCCTTGCAGGGTTTAATCGAACACGCATCATTAAACCCCAAGAGTAATTGAATGCCTCTTTTGTGGCTTTAAAAAACGCTCTCAAGCGTGTTTCACGAAAGATGCAGAAAGTCATCCTCTGAAAGGGAGAGACAGGTTTTGAACTACACAAAAGAAGTACAAGTCTTTGTGTAATTTACCGTACTGCAGTATATATAAAGGCTATATGGGGTGAACACCAGGTTACTTGAAACTTCTGCTGCTTACTGTCTGTTTCACAGTCAATGGTTAGCTTATCTTTGTTTTAAATTTCATTTTGCTTTCCTGCCTCTGGTTTTGTTTCTTATTCCTTAAGTTACTCTTGTTTTTATCAGCAGGTGGTAGTGGATTCGTCATTACTGTAAATCTTGGATATATTCTTTCTGATGATCAAAGGAGTAGCCTAGCAAAAGCTGATTTAATGATTGTTAGAGCTTCATTAAGTCTGACTTCTTCAAAACTTGTCACCATTATTGGAATGATGTTCTTTCATGCTGAGGAAATTGAGGTTCCTGTACTAGAGTAATTGTACTGTCATATGAGAAGATACTGTTATTTCCGAACCTGTATTCATTTCCTTGTAACATGGAGCAAAAATGATCTTCAGGACTCCAGTTCTCTGCCCTCATACATAGACATTTAATACAAACACCGATTGGAACTTAGGTTTTCAATAAGACAAAAAATAAACTAAATGTTTGTCTGCCAACATGCAAGTAGGCTTGCTCATTAATAGATCACACAGTTAAGTTAGGTTAGACCAGTAGCATGTTTTAATTGAGGAGTTTACGTCTTTGTTTGATTAAAAACTCGACTCTACCATTATCCCCTTCAGAAAGTTAATACTTTTGATTTTTTAGTGTAGTTCCTAGCAGTATTGGCCTACATAATGTCAAGGTTTCGTTTTCCATGGGTCTTACGGAAAGATGTAGCTAGCATTTCATTTGTCAATAGGAAAATATGGTGACAACATATATATATATATATATATATATATATATATATATATATATATATATATATATATATATATATATATATATATATTATTTTTTTTTTTAACTTGTAACACTTTTGGTCTAATCAGATTGAATGATCTATGCTAAGCGATGCTAAAACTGTTATCCCCAATCCCAGAACTCTGAATAAATTATAAAAGCGTTCCAAAACAGTGGAGTGTTTCTTTAAATATCAAATAGCATCAGGGATTGTGTCTATTCAGCCTGCTGATCATGGTATGTTGTGAATAGATTTATTCCAGGCAGAGCAAGCATTGACGTATGGGCTTGTGGTGACAATTAGCATTTCACTGAATTATTTTTGAGTCAGCAGAGCAATGCATTCATTATGAATGATGTGTTTAGGGTCCTGTATTTATGAGAACATTTTCATACGTCTGTGAGCAGGATGGGGTTTTGCACCATCTTACTTTCAGGCAGTCTTCAGTGGAGTTTTAGATTCATGTGTGCCATCCATATTCTCTGTCAGGGTTTGGGATTAGATTTATTATTCTGCTGAGCACCTAGCATTTCTGTTTCTGCATTTGCATTATTTATATTTTCTTTATTGGGTAACTAACTTTGCACTGTTTTGTTCCCTCAGTTTTCAGGGTTCTTTTTCAGTTAAATCTGATTAATAAAAGCATTTGTTTGACTCCAAGCAAGGTTTATTTGTCACGTGTTTATATGCAAGCCTTTCTTCTTTTCCATACAGTTTTGTTCATATTTGTTCATGCAGTCCATTAGAGTGGACATGTCTGGAACTTCCTAAAATAACATTTTTTACCAATTGTTTTTGAACATTTTCTTTTATATCCCAAGAACCCAAAAACACTTTAATATTTCATGCTTCAGAGGGTTAACATACATTTATCACATATTTAGGGTTCATCACTGCATGTTATCTGCTTTTATTTAAACCAGTAACATCATACATTTTAAGATTCAAGTTTTGTACATACTTACCATTTATAACAGCCTCTTGGGGGCACTAAAATTGGTATGGATTTCTTATTAAAAATTGCCAATAGAGAAAGCTTGGATTGTACATATTCACAAAGCAATTGAGATGCATTTTGGCATATGCCAGTTCTGTACGATACGCTTTGTTCATTCCAATTCACATGAAACTAAGTGCAGATAACCACCTCCTGGTCTCCTCTCTCATATACTACACTAATATGTTCATTAGTACTCTGGATACTACTTTCTTCTGGTTGTATTCAACCAAGAAACCGAAACAAGTTTGTACAGATTTGATTGCTAATAATGTTTCAGTGGCAGAAACAAAAAGGGTGTATGTAATATTTGAATATTATGTTAAAAGCGTATTGATAAATAAAATCCCCTTTTTATTGGTGCAAAAACTGGAGGCCACTCAGTGAACTGCACCCTTATCATCTATATTATATATCTTTATTGACCAACACATCTGTCGGTTCCACTTTAGGGGCCACAAAAGAAAACTGGATGAGTGCAAAGAAGATGATTCGAAGGATGACAAGGTGGAAGAGGAGGATGAATCCAGTAAAGACTCGAATGAGGATGAGGAGGGGAGCAGCTCAGAGGCGGATGAGATGGCAGCTGCACTGGAGGCGGAGTTGAATGATTTCATGTGAGCTGGATGATGACGCAAACGAACTACTGGACATGTTCTCATGAGGTACATGAGACAAAACCAATTTTGTCGCTGTTATACAGCGCAGCTGAATGTGTGTTTGTGTGTGTGAATACAACAAAAGGGTTTACAGTAGAGATAGGAATGCACAGATTTGTACAGTTTTAGCAGAACTAGTCCAACACAAAGTTGTTTTATTGTTGATTTCTAACTCATAGAGGTTTAGGAAAAGGTTTTTGTGTCCGTTTTACTTTTTTCTTGTTTCTAAACCACATTTTATGTAAGTTAAAAACTATTTCAGCTATGTGGTGATGTATGCCAAAGAGTTGGATGCAGACCGTGCAGATGTTAGCTCTGTTTGAGACCTCAGAAGATATTTATAGAGGTCTAAAGTCCTCACCAGCAGTCATCATATGTCCTCGTGAATCTTTTATAAAATTGTTGTGTTTATGTTTCGTGTTGTCTTGTGCCTCACTCGCCCCTGTGTGACTGACACTGTTCTTGTTCTGCACAAATCACAAAACACCAGCAGCTTAAAAAACACCACCAGCTACGATAATCACAAATCTCACAGCGGCTGAAGACTTCTAAAAGAGCTCAAGAAATACTTGTTTTCATTACCTTTACATTGAAATACTATGTATTTGGAGGCAGAGGAGATGCTTATTTTAGAGGAACTCACTCCTCCAGCACCCTCTTCTATATTAAAAGAATTAGTACTTTAGTCGGAACGTTCCGTCATGTTCATTTTACAAATCTCCCAAATGAAACAACAAATATGTTTTTGATCACATAATATTTGATATGTTTTCATGTTTTTTCTACATTTTAAAGACATGCAATGGACTTATTTCAGTGTATTCAGACTGACTTTTGAATTTGGGCAGTGTGAATGAAATGAATCAATAGCCTTATGTCCATGCACTATTTTTAGTCTTGAAAGCTTCCATGGTCTCAGAGCGTTGTGGAGTGATCTGTAATTGGGTCATCATTATCATATTAATTCACAAAATTGGAACATTTGAAAACTAGTCCCAAAAATTAAATGGAACAATCTAATGAGGATTTGTTTGTCTCTTTTTGGAGTTATAACACTCCATCTACTTTAAATCTAGATTATCTAACTGACGATTTAAAATGACAGGAAATAGCTTTTCTTTTTTCTTTTTCTTTTTTTTTTGAACAACAATTTTTAATAAACTATCAGACACGTGTTATAATAACCGTGTGATGATCCTGAACTTTCTGAGCATTAAACCAGGAGTTGTGTTACTCTCAGTCCTCAGTAAACCACAGTTAAGAAATTACATATGGAGTTATCTCATATAGGTTTCGGATCAAGCTGCTGTAGAATTTTTCTCAAGAGGTCGTTCTCCATTTCAAAGTCTCCTCAAAGAGTTTTGTATTCACGGCAGCCATGATGAAGCTTTCAGATTGATTTTATTTCTCTATCCGGTCTCGTTTTCACTGATGATATAAACTACTTGTATATATTATTTCATACCTGACAAAGAAATCCTTTTCATTTAATAAAGATTTGTTTTGCAAATAACGGTTTCGAGGGTTTTTTTCACTGTTTGGTTGCAATGTGTTCTGAAGAGGTCCTGTTTTGTTTCGTTTTTTGATTACCGTTTGATGCCTTGGTTGGGAATTTGTTGTTAGCTGTTAAAGAAAATTCACACTTATCAAATCAGTTTTTTTATGACCCACAACAGATCTTTAATGCCATTTGTGAAACTGATCCATTGCCTCATTACCAAAATATAATTAACTTCACCCATTGAGCATGATCATCTTTTCACCCTGGATGTAAACAAGAGTACTGTATGCTATTGTGTACACACAATAGTCACAGGTCAACATAACACAATACTGTTGAGTAAAGTAGAAAGTAAAAAATTTAAATGATAAAGTTGACAAATGAGGGCATGGCTGAAGGTGTGCTAAAGCTAAGAGCTAGCCAGTAGAGATGTCGCCTCACTTTTAATTTCAACTCAATCATTTTCCAACAATTCCCAGGGGCCCAAGGAGAAAGGTCTCTTCTAGCAACACGAGTGAGGCACAAGCAGAGCGAGCTAATAGCCAAGCCTATAGTAACCTTTTTGAAAATCAAATAGACCTTTGAACAGCTGTAATAATGAAACACTTTTGAGCTTTAATGGATTAATCTGGATTTTGTAGTCAAAAATGATTGAAGGCTCCGCCTCTTGATTCAGCTCTCAAACTGATGCTCAAATTCCATAATGAGAGGAATGTAAAACCTTATACTAAAACCAAGTGATTTTCAGAATACAACAAAGCTCTCAGTTTGATTGTGTAAAGTATCATTTGCCTAAACCCAAAGCAAAAGTTGCAGGCTTAGTCAGTCACAGTAGCCGTTTCAACCTACCGAAACCATATTTAAAAACATACCAAGTTATGATGGAAAAACAATTGATTTAACGGTCTCGGTAAACAGCACTTAAAGAAAGCACTCATAATTGTCATTTTTGATGCATTTAAGGTGTACTTGAGGGATACTTGCAGAAGGATCACACTTTAATTTCAACATTATTAATGCATGTTAAACATTATCAAATTTAAATAGCGTATATAAAGGCCTCTAAAGCTGTCCTCTAAGTAAGCACAGTGTGTGAGTAACAAGGATTTCAATTCCTGATTAGCTGCTAAGGTCCTGATATCCATTCCCAAATTTGTGTCAGCTCGTTTTTACAAGTGTTTTCCTATTTCTTCTGAAGTTGTCTCATTTCAAAACAAATTGTACAAAACCCCACCATGAATTCACACACTAGAGATGTAACATTACATTAGGAACAATTAGGAAAAATAAATTCTGGGGAGGATTCTTAATATATGAAAAACAATTGCAATGTTAATTGTTCACATTTGATATTATTTTTGTAAACATTTGACATTTCAGATGTTTCCGGGGCCTGTGTGTCAGTGGTAATTGGGTTCTATCCGATGAGTTGTAGAGGTTTCTATGATCCAGTTTTATCCCTCTGCAGGAAAGTGTTCACTAAAACCCACTCTGTAGTCTGTTGGAGCAGTGAAAACAGCTTTGTCTGAATGATCTTCTGGAATACTGATGATGAAGACCCACACTGCAGTCCAACACTTTAGTGAGTTTGAAGCGTGTGTTTGATGATCAGTTTTCATGTGGAGAATCGCTATAGGTTTAGGAGCCTAATTCCTAAATGAAGCTGAGGTCTCAAGGCTGAATCAAGCTTCTGATGAAGAGTTTGATATCTCTGTGGGGCTTTCGCTCAGATCATCCTCTCTGAATAATCACCATAATCCCACTATCTTTTAATTGTCATCTTTTGAGCTGTGTTGTGCTCCAGTTTGAATATAATTAAAACCTCAATAGTCTTTAATTTCCTGGATTTATGTACTACTTAATACACTGGCTATTCATATATAGTCATGTTCTCAAAGATTAACAGCAAATCTATAAAAGTCATTTAATTACTTTTTTATTAATAAGTAAATTGGGTACTGGCATTTCCATAATGTGCAGTTAGGAGGTATTCATTTCATTTACCATGTTTACATTCTTTGCTTCTTTTAGTTTTTTATTGTGAAGCACTTTGTGAGTTTTCTCTGTAAAAGGGTTTACAAAATGTAAAAAAAGAATTTTTTTTGCGGTCAAGTATTTTGATTTGTCAGCTAAGGACAACATTTTGCTACTTGTCAATCTGGAACACGTGTGTTCACCCACATCTGCAGCTGAACTATTCTGTCATGAAATTAAAAAGGCTTTATAATGATTTTAATGACTTAATAATGTTTTTAGAACCAAAATGTTTTTATAGTTTTTTTGTTTGTTTGTTTTTTTTTTGTTCTTGTTGTTTTTTTCAAGCACAATAGTTAACAAAATATTGGACTGGATAATGACTTATGTACAGGGAAATACTTTTTTTTTTAATTATCTGTGTGTATGAGTATAAATTGTTAATAAAATAGTTTTAAAATTGATTGTTTTTCCATGTTTATATTAGCTCCAGAGTCGTGTGAGCTAATATAACACGCGTGCACTATTCATGCTCTGAGATTAAAACCACCACACTTTTTTTTTTGCAAACAAAAGCTAAATTCTGCTCGTTGCCATGTTCCTGCATGCAAACACTTGCTACAAGGTAGTGGCATAACATGGTCGACCAATCAAAAGCCGGGCTTCAGCATCTTTAACCTAAGGAGACACGGTCACACTGAATATTGGAATAAACAGAGTGCCGTCAGCTCAATTGTTTTTCCTTTACAAAATACGTGTAATAGAACAGTTTATCACAGCAGCGCATTCTCTTGCGATCAGATTCATTTCTTTGACATCACAAAGTGCCAAAAACAAAACATAATGAGAAGATTGTCAGCTCTTATTTACAGAAAGAAAAGCTTAGCTGAATGTTGGGGAAAATGACTTTTTGTAAACAAAAGCATAGTTCAACAATTTTATGAATATCATGAACTCGTTTTATAATTAAATAAATATATATATATATAATTAAATATGTAATTGGTACAAATAATGATCGGTAATGACAAAATACAAAAACCACTTACTCATTGTCTGATATTTGTGCTGTTTTTACAGGTGATGAATACTGTTATAATAACAATTTATCTAAAACTTTCTCTGAATCAAATAAATGGAACTTCCCCTCCTTAGAAAAATAACTAGAAACAAAAAATCTGGGCCTGATATACATTATATCATAATATTATCCTAAACGGTTCATATGTAGAAAATGTTTGCCTTGATTTGATAATAAAAATTGTTACAACCCTGTTAGTGATACTTTCGCTCCAGAGTAAAAAATCTGTTTGTTTTTTTTTTACCAGAAATAAAGATGTGACAATTATTGATAACATCTTATATGGGATTATTTTTTTCTTTCTTGGCCATATAACCCAGCCCAATTCAATATAGTTCATTTGCACATTTACATGTTTTAGTTTCTTTCAGCATCATATTTGTTGGGTGTTTTTTTTTTTTTTTACATTAATCTTTTGAATTTGGAAATGTAACATGTCAGAAAAAAAGCCTAAAGGAATGTTCTGTCATAACATTTTGTATTTACTTTAAACGAAACACTTTTATACTAAAATAAAAAATGGAAAACATGTTAAGAAATTTGACCATACAAATAGATAAATTTTGTGATTTTGATAAAATTCATCAAAATGATTGAATTCAAATATAAAGTATGTTGATTATGTATACTGTGAATATTCCTTTTTTATTCTATTGTCTTTATGATTCGACAGGGTCCAATATTTGTCTGTACTGATGGTGAGAACTGTTGTTGGGATTGATTAGAGTTCAAGGTCTTTGCTGGCCTCGCCAAGCTTTAGAGAGTGTTTCGTTCAATGAAAGGTCAGCGCACACCAGCGGAAACAGCTGCTTTATGATGAGACTGACAGCTGGATGAATGCTGCTCTGTCAATTCCTGCTGCTCCTCACTGATTTCCTGTCATGTACAAGTGCCTTGCTCCGTTGGGGAAGATTGTGAATGAAACTCAAAAGGCCAATCAAGTGTTTTTGTATAGGTGATTGGCAGGAGAGGTTCTGTGCCAAAGGAGTTCAATAAGGGATGTGAATGAAAGGGGGAGATCAAATCATACTTCTTATTGAAATACTCTGAATTTGCCACCAGCAGAAGCTTTTTTTATAATGAATATAAATAACGAGGCAAGAAATTTTGGGTTGCTGTTGACCGTGCCTTTATATTTTCAGAAGAATCAGAAACCACTTTAATGCCAAGTGTGAACACAGACGAGGAATGTTTTGAGGTACATTGCAGAGTTCCAGTGCAAAAAAAAGAAGAGAACAAAATAAAGTGCTAAACGCTAACAGTTAGTATTGAACATAAAGCTATGAGGTAAATTGTTTTACACATGTAGTGAATACTACTGTACTATATTGAAAATGTGTACAAGAGTTACAAATCATTTAAGGTTACTTGTAACTAAATTGGCAGAGTAAAAAGGAGAAGGTCAAAGAAAAAGTGAAAAATACAAACGCTTGGTGCTGAACATACCCGTGAATCAATGCCCATGTGCAGATGGTGGGTAGGTAGCAGTTCAACCATCATAAGGCTTGCGAGAAGAAGATTTGTTTGTGTCATACTGCCCTGGTGGTTACTTTTCTGATGTGTCGGTCAGAGGACATGAGCTCAAAAATTGGTGGCTGGGGTGAGCGTGGTCCAGGATGATTTTGTTGGCCCTCTTTGTCACTCTGGAAGGGTACAGGTCATGAAAATCTGATGATCTTTGCCACACAAATCATCTCCTACAGTCTCTGGATGTCTGATTAAGAGGCGGAACAAAACCAGACGATGATTAAGGAGCAAAGAATAGACAAGATGAGTGCTAAGTAGAACTGTGTCAGAAGCGTCTGAGGGGCAGCTGGCGCAGAAAGTACTGTGTGTCCTTAAGGATGGAGTTGATGAGTGCTCCACTTCACGTCCAGAAATATGATGGTGCCCAGGAACCTGAATGAATCTACCTAAGCCACAATGCTGTTCATGATGGTAAGAGGGGTGGAAGGGTGGAGCATCTTCTCCTGAAGCCCACGATCCTCTCCACACTTTTGAAGGTGTTGAACTCCAGGTTGTTCTGAAATCACCAGAGAGCCAGCTGCTCAACCTCCTGTCTGTATGCAGACAAACTTGAGTATTTATTTTTCTTACCATAGCCAAATTTGTCAACTGGTACAGTAATAAAGATCTAGTGTATAACTCCTGTAAGCAACCTAGTTCAGAAGGGAATTCAAACGTTTATTTAGATAGTCAATATTAATTAATTTTAAAAAGGTGATGAAGATAATTTCACTTTTGTTAATCAAATACGGGAGATGAAGGAGGTACTTTAATAATATACTTAAATGCAACCGGGAGTTGTGTGTGCATATTAAACTGGACAACTAGACATTAATTAAATCTGCATACACTAGAAATGAACTAAAACACATCTTATAAGGATTATGGAAATGAGGCAATCACATGAGGGTGGAGAGTAGAAAATAACACTCAAAACAACACACAAAGAATGAACTAATATAGCAAGTCAGAGCAATACAATAGAAACTTAGGAAAAGTTTTTAAAAATAGAGAAACATGAATTGGATGGTCAACCAAACCAGGGATATTCATTACAAGATAGAGACATTGGGAGCTACAAGCATAACCATGGATTGTATAAACTCAGGTATAAACCTGCAGCCCTGCAGGTTTCTGCAGCGTGCAAAAGAGGTTCACAGCTGGTATAGTCAGCCGTTTCATTGTTGGCAGTGAGTCATTACCACTGGAGAGTGATATGTGGACAAAGAAAACGCAACAGGAGATGGCAAATCGGAAATAAGCACAAAATCTCCGTGCCGTGAATTAGGGCTGAACAATTAATCACATGTGCGATTAAACTGCAATACATATAAACCCAATTTTCAAATGTCAGGTACTTAAATTACACTTTCTGTCATGTGAGTAAACACAGTCGTGTGAGAGTTTCTTTTTTTGCACTCAACAAAATTTACAATGTTTGTTTGAATTATTAAAATAGGGAAAAGTTACATATTAGATTTTTAGCATCAAGCTGTTGGTCAAAGAGCAGTTTAATCTTCCAACTATACACCCAGAGGGAAGGCAGGGGATTGACACTTGGTAACTAAACAAAGGGAAATCGTGGAAATATTGTTTTATAAAGAATTTGATCAAACCTAAAGCTGCACTTCCATTCACACTGAAGAAACTTTTCAGTTGTAACTTCAGGATTGTGACTATGAGAACTCATTCTTTGGCAAACTACCCAACATACAATGGACCATAAAAGGTCAAATGAATACACTTCTAATAATAAGCGCTGAATAAATAAGTAATAATAGAATAAAGAAGTAAAAACATATTCTGACTGTTAAGCTTTGATGAACCAAAAACTTTTGTAGTAATTTGTAGTAATCATATTTAACACATCATCTAATGTCATATTTCGACATTTCTTTTGTTCTGCAACATCCAGATTTTCCTCTCAATGTGCAACAGGAAGTGACAGCAGGATGTCATTAAAAGCAATGTTAATAATGCCCAACTTAAAAGCTAAAACAAATACAACTCGGTCTCCTTCAGGTTTTTCCATGCATATTGATTGATTTGAGCTTCACACCAACTGACAAGGTAGCAAGTTGAACAGACGAGTTCAAGTTGCATCTTTTTGCCCATGGGTGACATCGCACTGCATCCATATTTTATACAGTTAATGTTTGGAACAAGCCCTGCCAAGCTCTTCCTCTAGTTTGAGAGCCATTTTATAAGAACCTTCATAAGCAACGTTTGCAAACAGTGGCACTAAGAGTTGTGAAAACAGTAAAGTGGATTTTTACCTTTCAATTTTTTTTCATAATAATCCTGTGGACCGCACTGGACATTCTATTGGATCAGATATTTGACTTAAACATTCAATGTATATGGCATGTGGCCCTGTTTCTACCATGATAAGTCAATTTCAGTTCAGATTTCATAGCTTAAAATCCAAATATTCAAATTCTTACTATTTTCCAACGACACATATACTACATTCTTATAAAGCTAAAACATCTTTGGAAAAGAGTTCAACAATTCCTACTAACTTAAATTTTCTTACCTGATTTTATTGCGTCCTCGCAAGATTTCTTTGTAAAACACATTTAAGAAACCTTTAACTCATTGGCGTTACTCTAATTTGGTTGTTGGAAACATAAATCCAATAAAAGTGTTTCTTGTGATGAGACCATTTTCTCTTCCCGCTAACCTAGGTGTTTGAGCTTTGGCAGTCAGCGCATGTTTATCACTCGCCATCTCTCAATCACATCCCTTTTCCAAACCAAATTACATACAAGGCACCGCTGGCTGCACTGATGGCTTTATTGCCCCACTGCTGGACTCACACAATATCCGTCTGCTCGCTGTCCTCATGTGCTGACAGATGAGTGCTCATCTCAGACCCGCTGAGGAAATTACCTTTTAAAATGAAGCAATATACCTCAGTCAATGGGGTCTATTTTAATAGCATATGACAAGAGCAAGCCTGCTTTTCTCTCTGTGCAACAAGCCAAGAAGTCAACTATGAACATAGCCATCATCCTTTTTGAGCTTCTTCCATCTTATGCTAATCTTCCTGTGCATTTCCATTAATCGTATCGTTATCCCCTCATCCAACAAGACAATCGGCTAGAGGAGATGAAAATATGCTCTTTTCATTTACATGAGGTCTGTGGTTGTGATCTGAAGTTAAAACGATTCTGGTTATTCATACAAAATTTTGTTTTAGACCTCCATTCATAGATATTTTAAAGTTTCCAGCTATTAATAATGTGGCTATATATTGCAATCATTAATCTACAGACCTAATTATGTTCTATATTCTAAACATGCTATAACAGTTGCTTAAATTATCAGATTTTTGAGAGTTTTATGCTTTTTTTGCGTGACGTTCCCATTATTTGGCAATTACTTAGATACAATATATATATAGTAGTTTGGTCCAAAAATAGTTCAGAATTCTCTATGTAAATTTTTCAAAGTGGTCAAAAATGTTGACTAATTTTAACAACTCTAAAATGAGGACAATCACACCATTCATGTACACTTTTATGACCAAATACTTACCAATGTGAGTTTATTATTACATGTGATTTTTTACATAAGCAATATTTTTTTCCCCAAAATTTGTGTCACTTTTAATGAATTTAGAAATTTAAAAAGGTGTTTTCTTAAAATTACTGATTAAATGGAATAATCATATATTTTACCCCCTCCACCAGGTGGCAGCCTTTGCAAGTGGCTAGTTCACCTATAGTAATAGCTGGCTAGACGGGATGAGAGATCTAATGTTCTCTTGTCGGAATGCAAACTGGGTGACTTCACTGTTAACGCTGATGAGCAGTCTGAATTCAAGAGTTGCTGCTTCAACTGATGTACATACTGTATGTGCATGTACAGTGTATGCAAAGGGCATGCGTAGCTCGCTAGAGCCCCCTCTGTCCATCAGACAGCCTCACAAATGTCCATAGCTGACCTTCCCCCTATATCTCCTGCAAATGATTGCATACGTATTACAATATCTGTAATATCCTTAGAATAGACTTAAAAGTACAATTCGAAACGTAAGTACAATTGCCTAAGGGAATTTATACAACAAGGGCTATGTTTGTTCTGTATAAAACATCTACTTAAACAGACATTTTGGGAATAATTGATCTGACTTGCCATGTGGGTTCATGCACATCATAGATCAGGTCTCTGGACAGAGAGCAATGCTTTGATTCCAGGCTTTGGTTGTGACCATGTAAATGTCAGTTAAAAATATTGGATCTTTGTGGTTATATTCACGCTTTGATTTGTCTTTAATAAAAAAACACATTAAATACACAATGTAAATATAATGCTGATAATAACGAATGGACTGTTTGCACAGATTGTAAATAAAAAATGAATGAATGCATGATGCATTCTTTCAGAGAGTACACTGCCTGAATGGATCTGAAAGAGATCCATGCTAACCCAAAAGGGCTCAAAAAGACCTCACTAAGGACAGGCTTGTGCTGGGAATTCTTACTTAGTTTTAAAACAAGCTTTTAAATTGAAAAATTATCAACATTTTAAACTGGGGATAGCCATAAAATGGCCATGTTGCCGCCTGGGCTTTAAAAAGAAAAAAAGAAAGAGCATACACAGTGCATTATGTTTAAGTAACGTTTTAGAGATGCAGGATGTAGTGTGTGACTTTTCACCGTTCCTAGTATCTGCCATCAGTAAAGGAAGCCAGACACTACTGATAAATCATTCAGAAGAACTTTCATTTTCTCTTAAGAGATACCAAGTATGTTTGATTCAGAAGATTTCCTGCTGTGACTCCAGGGATTTATGCAGTTACACTGAGTTCTGCCTAAACCGTTAATCTAATCCGACAAGCAGAAAACCATCGTCAGTATCATTTGAAATTCTATCACTTATCTCCCACATAAGACCTCAAACAAGATTTTTGATTTATTGCCTTTGAGGCATGCGGTCGGTGAATCTGACAGAAATTCATCATTGTCACTAAAAGAAGTAAGTTTATGAAACTTTTCTTTTGATTTAGTTTTTTTAATCATGAGAATATTTTTAAAAGTGTTATAAGCCCTTACTAGTATTTGTAGCACAGTGCTGTGCAGGCATTGATTGAGAGGGTAAATTAATAGTACTTGACTGATCCCAAAAGTGTAATCGGACTAGCTTGAGCCTTGAAATGAACAATACTTAAAATAAAAATGTGTGCAGCGAGAAGAAAGAAGTATTTGGCTTATTTGTAATTTTTGAAAGTACTGTAATTATCAGCACAACAAATTTCACGGTGATAATTTGGGAAGTATTTGATGGACTTATATATGCACTGGTTCGGTTTTTAACATAACACTTTGTCAAGTTGATTTAACACAACAGTCAGTGTTCATTAATTAAATTCACAGATTGTATTTAATATGGGCAGTGCTAATATAGGTCCACATTATTAGTGTTAAATTATCAGTAGAGTTTGAGGTGGTCATGCTAGCAAACATCCTGTCAATGTCATTTTAAAGAAACAAGGTTTGAAATACCAGAGTTTAAGTTGCCATGGAGTTCTGTGTTCTTTCTTAGTGTGAAATTAGAAGCCAGTCAAATCAGACATTGCATGAACACTCTCCTCATTTATTCATCCAGAGATTGATTCCAAACATCATTTTATGTTGTAAACCAATGATTATTTTAAGAAAAATTACAATGTGGATATAAAAAAACTTTGGTTTTCAGCAATCCACCACCGTATATCTTCAGGTGCCATGTAAAAATGTATAACTTTTTTTTGCATTTGCAAAATAATTCCACATGTTTCATTACTTTTTTTCTATGAAATTAGGAATAACTGACATCCGTTCTGAGACAAAAAAAAAATTATTGTTGAAGTTCAGAGGCATGCACAGAACAGGTCTGAACACCTGGAACAAATGTTTCTTCTTTTGAACCAGCAATTATTGACTCCCATGTGAGAAAGATGATCATATAGAAGTAAGCGCAACTATTTTACAGTTGTCTTTAAAAACAGCTACAAATACAGAAATGTTGGGAACAACTTATCGTACTTGTATATGTATTTGTGTATTTGTCTTTTGTTAGTTATGTACAAATTATTACATTTTTAATTGTTTGATAATGTTAATTTGAATTTCAAATGTTGATTTTTGGAAATGATCTAGCAACCTTTTACAGCTTTTAATTATCTTCCTAATTTTCTTTGGGGCTGCTCACAGAGCAGGAATGTTAAACCTTAGGTTTACATTTCCCTCCTGAATTCTAATGTTTAAATGACAAATGATACTTTGGTTGCAGTGGGATATGTTCGTTATGTCTGTTCACCCTCTGCATGCACACCTGTAGCAGCTGCTATTTATTCCCCATAATCCCTCCTGATGGATTCTTGATGCAATTACTTACAACTTTCAAGCTCGCATTAATATCTTTCTTTTTAATGCAATACTTTCATTTAAAATCTAAAGAAAGTCCTGACAAGGATTACCAAAGAAATCTTTTTTTTTACAGTTACCAATTCAGATAGTAGCAGCAGCAGGAATTTGAAATCTAATAATTTTTTTAGTCTTCAAAAGAAGCATTTTATGTTTTTTCTCTTTTCTCCACACATATCCTTCCCGTCTCTAATTCAGTTTTAGCTGAGAACACTTGTTAATCATTTGGTCGCATTCACTTTCGCTAAAGGATGATTCCCCCCCCCCCCCCCCCCCCCCCCCCCCCCCCCTGTCATCTGTCTCTGTTTTAACTTGTTCTGTCATGCAAGCATAATGAAAACATGTCTCATTTTCTGTGCCTAATGGGATGAAATAATAGTTCCACACTATCATATCTACACCACAAGAACTGGTCTTGTGATTTAACGGTGTGTTTAGAATTTTTACTTTATTTACACAATGTTAAATCCACACAGGGTAGGGTTTGACTTGTGGAGTGTAAACCTTACACAGTATAAATCAGCCACAAACCGGAACATGAAAACATCATACTTGTTTTCAATATCAAACGTAATGCATTTTAAAAACAATAAATCAATGAAAATATGTCTTCTTTTTGCTGAAAAATAAGAACTAGTCCAGACAGCAAATTATTCCACAAATGAAGTTTATTCAACATGCAGTCTTCAAACACACAAGGAGCATCTGGGTTTAGTGGAGTTAATTGAACTCTGAACTACTGTGTTAACAGGGACACAACTTATACCTAAACATCAAGTCCTCTTGGACTTTTTACATAGAGCAGTTCACAGAGTTGAACAGTAGCAGCGTTCAGTGTAAACAAAAGTAAATCTTTCATTGATTGGTTGAATGGCTCCTTGATTACTAGCTACTGCTTCACTTATGTACTAGGTGGTGTTGTAGCCTCTGACTAACACCAACATAATAAATTATTTCCTTAAATGGTCAAAAGCAATGATGTAGGGGTTTACACCCGCCATAACATATATATTCTTTAAATGGTCAAAAACCATGATGTGGGGGCTCACACCTGCATAAAATATGCATTATTTAAATTGTCAAAAGCAATTATGTAGGGGCTCACAACTGCATAGCATGAATTGCTTAACCTACAATAATCTAGTATTAAGTTTCTTTCATTTTTAACTGGGGGTCTACAGACGGGTCATCAATGGTTTACCATTACTACCATTACTATATTTTTGAAAGGAGAAGTCACTAATTTACTTTATTACTTCTACAACTATCCATAATGTCTCACATTAGCTTCATAAAGATGTCTGTTAAAGACAGGATATTAGGCATCAACTTCCTTTCAAGACCTCAGAGAAGAGACTCAGCAACTGCCTCATGAAAGCATTTAAGCACAGAGTCATTATGAACATGACACTTGCAAGGAGTGAAATGAAAAGAGGGAAATGCATCACGCGTTGTAAGCATTGTGTTGCATTAGCGCTGTGAAAAATTGCAAATTAAAACATCTTTTGCTGATAGTTTTGGAAATCTCATGCTGAGATATTGAATGATTCTGACAAAAGAGACGGAATGTTGTTCAGAGTTTGTTAGGCAATGCACCATTTTTTGACACAGCTAATATGTTTTCTTGGCACATGTATTTTTTGTGCAAGTCTGCAGATAAATATGCTTTTAATTTACTCCCATGTCTCTTCCATCTCAATTTGCTTTACTTTGGAAAATGTATGATTGAAACAGGTACTGCTGTACCCTGCTGCTCAGCCTCTTTCAGAGCAGCCTGTGGCATTCCTCAAAAAAATCAGCAGGCAAGTATACCTGGGAGACATAAGGAAAGCTACAAAGTTACATATGGGCTAATTATTCATTAGTGCTCATTCAAATGAAGTGTAGGCTAATTATGGGTCTAATTTGATCATTTTCAGAGCAGGCAAAGAGATGTTTTGGGCAACGCTTGAAGGGACAAGATTAACATAGAGATCAGCATGGCTATGAAAACTAAAAAATCGTTCACCCTCAGATGGTTCCAGACCTTAATTTGGGTCTTTTTGAATGCCAAAAATTAAAGATTTATGTAGTCACCAGTTTCATATTTGTAGAATCTCAAAATAGGCTGAAACAACTGAACAGAGAGCATTTTTTGCTTAACTGTAAATTTTTGGTATTTTTCTGAAGCTCAGTGAGAGTAAATGAAGAAGGTATTATACAGTAAAATCTAGTGAATTGAATTTGCTCTGTTCTGAGACTATTTGAACTGTATATAGTTGGTCAATAAAGTTTGAGTGTATTCATACTCTGTCCAGAGAAGGACCCAATACACTCTTAAAATAATTAATTTTGCTTTAAGAATTTTACTGTGTAGGTAGAAAATTACTACTTTATTTTTTATGTCTGATTTAAATAGTAATTTCCAAAAATGTACAAAATGAATTTTAATAAAATAGTAATTTTACACAACGTTAATGCATTTTGCCTATATTAGGATTAGAGAGTGCAAAAGTCTTACAATGCTACATTTCAACACTATAATCCAATTAATCCACTAAAATTTCATTTTATTAGTCAATTGAGTTGGAGAATATACCTAATTTAACTCATATCGGACATAACTCCTATCAGACATATCAGGCTCTCCAAGAATGCAATGTTAGATTCAAAATATGGATCAAACTTGTAAATCATGAAAAGGAACAATTCTGTAAATTTAGTTTTGCTTTTCCCTGATATCTTTATGGAACTTTTTAACAGTATAGCCATTTCTCGAACACTGAAATCCAGGAGGTCAGAGCCAGGAGATAGCTACACCAATTGTCATCTTTAGCATAAGGCATGGAATACAATTCTACCAAGTCAATTCATCTTGAGGGAGATGCTTCAAGCAGGAACATGCCGATGAAAGGTGTCTTGAGAGTTACTGGTAGAATGCAATTTCTTCAAAGAGGTGTTGTGTTGTGTATGTGATAAAAGGAAAATATGCAGAAAATATGATTTTTTTCATTGCACTCAATCCTATTGCTGAACAGCATATTCTTTTTCCCATTCTACTATTCAGACTATAGAAGTAGCTATATTGTGTTTCTATGACATTTGTGCATATAAACTTCAAAATTATAAAAAAGTATCAAAATTAGATAGATAATCTGCATAGAAATATGAAATCTGCAATTATCAGAAACCTAATATTCACTCACTCATCAGTGACATTACACTGAAATCTCTGTGGACCCTCTCTTAGCACTCCTGAAAATGTGACCTCAATTGCCACAGTAATGCTTTGACTTTGAATAAATAAGTTGTAAATTATACAATACACTGTCAATAGCACAAATGAAAAAGTATGTTATATCAAATCAATTATACAATCACTATCAAAACAGACATATATTCACACCACAAGAGCTAATCTTGCTGTTTCTAATAAAACAGGAACCACTACACAACACACAACCAATATATGTATGTAGAAAGTCAATAATATAAGACTCAAGAAAAAGAAATATACAGGCAATACACACATTGGGAAAATAAATGACTGAACTGAACAGGTTAGCGGACTAATTAATGGTTAATAAAGAGAAACTTATGAAAACTGGTGCTTTGATCACAAAAAAAAAAAAGCAGATAAACTGCTGCTACAGCACAGAGGTGACAACAAAATCTCCCCAGATTGCCCTCCAAAACAGATGGGTACATGAAAGTTGGGCCTGACAATCTCCTCTCCTTGAGATAAGTCTCTCTCAGTATCGTTTACTTCTTTCACCCCACTTCGACTGCAAATATCAGCAGATTCTGAGCAGTAGAAAGATAATGTAGGGGTTAAGCCAACAGAGTGTTATTACATTCCCAATGTGAATAGAAAACATATTCACTGACTCTTTTTGAGAGTTGTATTTGTAAAACACTTCAACTTTATGTTGCTCTGCTTCTCTCTGTTGTGACTTCCATCCAGACAAAGTGTCTGGTTCAAGCTGAATGGTTGTGAGTAGCAGATTTCTGTCAAAAGTTCCCGAAATCTCTAGAGTTCTATCAATTTTTTTTGCAACATTGCTGCAACATTTCTCACAGCAAGAAAGCTTCCAGTGTACCACAGGAAATCAATTTCTGCATTACTATTCTTATCATATATCATATATTATACATTTCCTGCATTGTTGCGTCTTCTCATTGACTTAATATGTAAAACATCTGCCATTACTGCTTTTCTGCTTGTTGGTGTGAACAAAAGCTTACACTTAAATGATTTATCTAGTTTTATCCATATGAAATTGAGCTTGTGTTAATATGCTCAAACTTATGAGTTTAATAATGAAGATGTTATCTGAACTGAGTTAGAGGTGGTGGGACATGAATCATGAGTATACTGTGATTTGCTGCCACCCACACGCATGTGTCTGAAGCATGTGTTGGACTGATGGTTTGCTTTGAGATTTCTCTTAGCCTCCTGGCCCTCTTCATGCCAGGATAAGCACTTGACACAAATTACCCTGTACAAGCATCAAAGTGCTTGATGAAGGTTGTTTTTGAATATCTGTATCAATTCCACATCAGTGTGCTGTTATTTGAGCTTATTTGTCCCTCATCAACAAATCAAACATCAAACATGTACGCGCTTAATGGATGAATGCAAATGCCTACAGTAGTTTTTTGGAGATAAACTGTCAAAGTCTCCCTCAATTAAACAGTTTTTCTCTGTCAGCTCGGATTGTGCTCCTAGGGCTGACAACTCCAGCACACACTTCTGAGTTTTGATGCACCCTTTCTGAATGTCCCCAGAGTAAAGAGACAAAGTCTCAGCAGAATTCTGAAGGTGATGGAGACAAGCAGACAGATAAGCTTGTTACTGCTGCATCTCTCCTCTGTGCTGCACTTTCACTTCATCAGTTCAGTTACAAGTCTGTCAAGATTGAAAGACACCTAATCATCCAACCATCCATTTGTCTCTCTAAAGTGAGTTCAACAGATGAGGGGCAGCTGGAAAAAAAAAACCCCAGCTATTCCACTGTTTGGTGTTTATCCTGGGCACATCGAGAAGCAGCTAACTGACAGAGAACAGAGAACAAGTTACGTATGTATGATCATCATTCAGAAGTCCCTTAAGATTCCTGCAAACGGAATAGTTGGGAAAGGGAATATATTCTGAGGTACATATTGTAAGGTTCTAAACGAAATGGCTTACAACTTACCTAAGAGATCTTCAATCCATCTGTACCACCACATGAACACTCCGGTCTACTTCCCATATCACTCTACCTCTATCACCTCCCTCTAAAGTTCACTACTCATCTATCCGAATATTCTGTGCAAAGTTTCGTGCGTGAACATGGCTCGATTGAAAGCCACGGGCACCAACGGGAGCTCACACATCTGACCGAATAATTGGTGCGAATGAAACAGAGTTCAGCTTTGCCATCTCCGATTGTTTTTTTGCAAGAGAACGACTGATGAAACCTGCCTCTTTTTACGATGTGAATGGGACATAAAATAGGCACTGGATAGCACTCGATACACACTCTCACTCCAATTTCATAACAAGAAACTGCGCAGAATGATCACGAAAGAGGAGAATATAGACATTTACAAGCATTTATTGCTGGTGTCTGCAGTTGTTCCATAAAGGCCACAAAGAGTATAAAAAAGCAGGAGGTCTGGGTGTTGTTCGCTGAGTACTGATGGGAAGTTTCCTTCATTTTGGTGCCTTGTTCTTTTGACTCTTGTTCATTTAAAAGAATGATTCATTTAAATGATTCATTAATATTGTTCACACTAGGAATAAATCTGATCTACTTGCAAACTGTTACAACCCAAAACAGAGTAAAATACAAGATGAACTTTGAGTAAATTAACTTTAGAATAAGTAAGAGGAAACATTGTATCTGTATAATCTAATTCAAACTGTGTCTGAAGTACTCTTAAAATCAGTAAGTAAGTTGGAGAGTGTTTTTATACAAATTATTAAATGAATCTACAATGTCTTTAATTTTCAATTGAAAAGCTGTTTATAATTTTACTCATTTAAAATTCACTCACATGGCCTATATTTAAGACTGTACTAGTGCCAGACCAGAAAGAGAAAGGAACACATTAATTCTCGAACCAAACAAGAACAATTAACACAACAATAAAACCACATTATCTTTGCAAATTGACTGGGGATATGACTGACAACATGTAATGTTTCAAATGAGACTTTTCAAAACAAATAAAGCAATAAAAAAATAACACTGAAAACTGTAAATCAATAAACAGCCCTGTTTTATCGGTTGTCTGTGGTTTTCAGGATTAATTGGTCGGTGTACAGTAGCATTTCTGCCCACAGTGAGGTTTTCAGATCTTTTTTTAACAACATGTCATTGTCGATAAAACTTTGAGCAAATGAACAAGAACAGGACATGATGTGCAGTAAAAGAGCATGAAGCATCTGACAGAATGTTTGACAAATTTCACTTCATCGCATCACCCCACAGCTTCTCGCCCACTTACAGGAAAGAGCACTGTATAAACTAAGCCCTAAGCATGTGACTTCTGTAGTTATTGTTTCTTCTGTGAATACAAATTAGTGGATTAAGGTATAAGCTGTAGAGAAGAGTCACGACGAGTGTCATCACTCAAAAAGATCTCTCTTGTTTTTCATAGCCTTATTCCTTAATATTAAGCTTAAACAAAAATCCCTTTCACAATTTCCACCCAAGGATAGCATTTTTATTAATGCTATAACAACATCCATCCATCCATCTTCATGTCGGCTTTATTCCCTTTCGGGGTCACCACAGCGGAATGAACCGCCAACTCTCTGGCATATGTTTTACTTCCCTTCCCTGCCGCAACCCATCGCTGGGAAACATTCACACACACATTCACACTTTAACACTATGGGCAATCGTTCTTATTCAATTCACTTATTCCGCATGTCTTTGGACTTGTGGGGAAACCGGAGCACCCGGAGAAAACCCACGCGATCACGGGGAGAACATGCAAACTCCACACAGAAATGCCACCTGCCCCAGCCGAGCCTAGAACCAGCGACCTTCTTGCTGTGAGACAACCGTGCTACCCACTGCGCCACCGTGACGCCCGCTATAAAAACAAATGAAGTGAATCTAAGTGAATGCTGTAGAACTATTTATTGATATTTTGTATGAAAATCAAATGCTATGCACTATTTCCAATAGAACCTGTAATCCCAAAAACAAACAAAGCCTTGTATAAGTGTACAGCAAATGAGGCCAAGAATGCAACTGCGTCATTAACCAGTAAAGGTCTCAGTCCAGAATCTAACACAAACAGAAACCTCCCAGCTAACAAATGTATGTTATAAGTTTAAATCATAAATGTTAGCTTGGTCAGTTTTTTAATTTTCTGTGAATGGATTTTTAGGCTATTAAAATGTTTTTAGAACCTTCATTACTCATTGTTCCCAGAACGTTTTCCTTTAACACCGTGAGAACATTTATCACTCACGGAAAAAAAAACGTTCTAGGAATGCTCTGAGAATGTTGTTTAGATGACGTTTTAGTTTACCGTTATTATAATGTTACTAGAACGTTCTTTTGGAAACGTTATGACCTAACATTTAGACAACTTTAAAGAAATGTTACGAGAACATTCCCTGTTAGCTGGGCTACTGCACTATTTAGCAGTACATAATTCTATCTCACAATGATGTGATTTAACCGATAAATCAATGCAATTGTTAATCACCATGTCACATGACAACAACAAAAGCCCTGTGACTATTATGATGCTGAGATTAAAGGGGGGTACAGAAGAACAATTAATTAATTCACTTGTCTTGTAGCTTTACCAAAGTTTCACAATATCTCACCTCAGTTGCTAAATTATTTTCATGTTTAAGTGAAAAATGTTAATGGAAAAATAAAAAAATAAAATGTTTGATCTACAAAATTAGCAGGAAATTGTTTTCTTCATAGAAATTGTGAATGCAAGCGTTGGCTGTCACTTTGTGTTTTCAGAAGCCATAAAAAAAAAATTAATAGAGTGTCTCATTTGACAGAAACATTGCCAAGGTTACAGACTGTAATCAGCAACACAGCGAGCGATTCACTCCAATCCAATTTTTAATCAAATGAAAATATTGTCAAACATATTTTCCCAGTAAAATACGCTTTTAACATTCTTTATATAACTTCCTCAGTCTCTGCACTTTTTTGGCACTTCTTTGTTTTTTGCCATTTGTGCAATCATTGTTATAGTTTGTTCCTACTTAAAAACCCCTAGTATGTGCAATATGATTAATTGGGTAGTACTTCTTTTTGATATTGCTTGGTTTCATTCAGTATAGAATAGAAGTGGAAGGGTAGGCCCAAATCACACACATTACAAAGTAGATTTTGTTCATTTGTATTTTTCAACTTTTTTTGGTAATCATTTTGATCAGTTACATGGATTTACATTCAAGAAATTAGCAATACAGATGGTACTCATTAAAAAAATATCTGCCGCAATGGTACAAAATGTGCAGCCCTGGGGCAAAAAAAATCATTGTTTTATCACCACCGGGTGGTGCCTTAACTTCTTGATTGAGCAGGCAGTGATCTAAATTTAGTTAAACCATAAAAGTTTACCAAACATAACACTACTACTTTTTATGCCTGTTAGTTAAACTTCTATGCTTTAATATATAGATTTATTTTAGATTTTAAGAATTACAAAAATAAATATGGCATTGTTTCTACAGAATTGTGGCATTTGAGAATTTTTTGCATCTGGTGGCCAACTATGGTAATAGGAATTACTTAAAAGTACCATGTTTGGGGAAAAGTTACTGCATTCTGGGTTGTTTTTTTTTTTTATTCGACGGGGCACCTACTGTCAATAAGAAATAATAATTGGTGGAATAAAAGAAAACTATGTGTGGATGCTAGGGGGTGTATTGTGGTTGGCTGGCATCACAAATAGTTACCTGTTGTTTACAAATTTATTTTTGTATTATTGTGAAATTATTGAGATTAGTGGTCACTTTTTTTCAATGGTATCCAATTTGCACAAGGTTGTTTTTTTATCAAGTAAAAAAGTTTGTTCAAAAAATGTGATATAACTGTGACATGAGAAGATTTGTTTACTAAAACTAAACAGGAAACTAAAACAGTATCATTAAACAGGAATTTGTATTCTTATTTTTCCCCTGAAGCTCATTTACATTAATCCAGTATTTACTGTTGTAACATTGTTTTCTAGGATCACGGTTTTTCCCATCGTTTCTGAGAATACCAGTGAGAACAGTCCAGCTTTGAAGCCTGCAGGGTAACCATGAGCATGATGCTGAGGAAAAAACAACCTCTTCTTTGTTTAGTTTTTTTATTCAGTTGCAGAACATTCAGCTATCCTCAGAAATACCGATACAGCAGTCATAGAGGAGACTTCACTCTAACGCACAAACAGCATTCTGTAGCTCATGATCAAACACGCACTGCACAGCAGCTTCACTACCTCGCGTCAGATGTGTTTGATCACACACACTCGACCACTCCGCTTTCTGAACAACGTCACGTCTGATATGAGCCACACACATGCACAAACACAGATCTTCCTTAGAACAGATTCAGATGAAAACATTCAAAGCTGCATGTACAGTGGGCTTGACCAGAGGCGTCTTTATATGCCAGTAGCTTGTGTGCTTGTTTCATGAGTTTTGTTTTCTTCTATTAGCATTTTCACTGACAGGGTTTTAGAAGTAAAGCTCTGAAGTTTACTAGAATTATTATAAAAACTGTTTCTGCTCCAACCTTTCTCCAATAAAAGAACTATGTTTGTGTACATCACACATGCACAAAAAAAAAGTGATTGATTGGTGGGTCAATTGCCTGATTATCGGATTGAAATGGGGGGTTAAGGCCATAATGGTTTTCAAATGCACTCTATAGTACATGTTGGAGCGTGTTTCTTCCTACAGTCCAAAAAGATAGACATAAATGTGTTGGTAACTGACAGTTATGCCGACCGGAGTGTAGGTGGGTGTTAAAGGTGACCTCAGATGAAAAAAAGTGTTGTGTTCGTGCGTGTGTGTGTTCAAACTCTTATAAGGAAAGAGAAAAGTCCGATTGAACCTCTTTGTCTAGCTTTATTTGGAGTTTAAAAATTTTTTTCACAGGTTTTTGAACAATCGTTTACAAAATACTTTCAGTGATTTAGTGGTACACAAACAATCCATTGAATAATAAATAACTTAATAGGTAAAAAACATTTCACATTTTTGTTTTTAAAGATTCAGCAATTTAAGGTGAAGTTTTGAATGGATGCATGTCACGGAGAGACAGAAATGTGTGAGTAATACACAGCTTTTTTTTCATAGACAGCGAATGAACTTTCTACTTTGATGCATGACTTTGGATATAATGCTTAAAGTCGGAACAGCAAACTTCGGCGATGATGTCAGGGACAGAGCCGGAGGAAATAAACTTCAGGGCCCAGTGTCAGACTGACATTCAGGAATGAATGACCTGTGTGCTGACCTGTAGTGTACCACATTCTTATTGCCTTCTCTCTTCCGGTTTCAATTTTCCTAAGCTCAGTAAATTCAAGTTATGATTAAACTGCCCCTGCCCCTAACCATCCTTTTTGTGTGAATTGTGAGATATTTCTAGTCATTTGGAAAAGTTTTTTTCACATTTTATCCAAATATCTTTTTACTTTTAAATGGGACTCACAGTGGTGTCCCAATTTATAACATTTTAAACCATTATTTTTAGCACTCAGTGTCAAGAAAAAGGGCTAAGGATTAGTGCCAAGTGAAAGAAATAAATTGCACCTCTAGTACGATGACCATCACATTTTCTGTAAAGGTATGATATAAACTTTAGATTTAGAGACCACTTTTTTGTTCCTCTATGTAGTTATATAATTGAGAATACTAATTATTTACACTCAGAGAAAAATGTTAGATTAAAACACAACCATATTTTCTTAATTGCTAAATACAGGTATGAAATTATCTATGGTTTATAAAGGCCTTTTTATTAACTCAAACTAGTCATTGTACTTTTATGTAATTAGATGTTTTTTTTCTAGTGTCATTTTATATCTTTTCCAAAAATATGCATTTCAGGGACAAAATCAGTAGAGTGGCAATAGATTATTGGTAGAGATTTAAGCTTGCTGATTTTTCTAGTATTAGCTCAGTGATTTTCCTCTAAGTTGCAGAACATAAAGGCTTGAAGTCTTTTGAATTATTGTCAATATGGGGATTGTGAGAATTGGAATGATTGGTTGCATGGATATTACACGAAGAGGTTCTGAGTATCTTCCCATGGAGTGAGAACAAAGTGTGTTGTGAAGGAAACTTATTGAGCAGTGAGACATTGATAAAAACTTATAATGCATGATTAAATGGAACTCTCTCTCTCTCTCTATACTGTGTATTCTAGTGAATATATTAAATCATATACCCAATACACCTATTTTATTGACCATCGTGTCAGAAATGCCCTTTAATAGCAAAAATGTAACCAAAAAAAGTTTATCACCGGAGCAAACTTTGGTATATAGACGTACAAAACAGAAACATACTATATACCGTGCATAATATACTCCATAAATGTAAATGCTACAGAAAGCATATGTATTTGACTTCACAATCTAAATGCAAAATCTGTTGGCTCTCATTAAACTCAGATGATTTGCATAATGTTGACTGTTTGTTGGTGTAAAAATGAATAACAAGCAGTACATGAACAATGAAGAGCGTCTGACTTGTTTCCCGCTCTTCTGTCTGTAATTGCAAGGCTGTTGCTGTACGTCGTTAATTTAGATTTTTCTCTCAGCAAAGCAACATGGTGGTAAACAATAAGTACTCAGTACGTGCTCATTGGAATCTTCATTGCAGTCTATATCTGTCAATACAATCCAGCGCATTTCCTCATTAAATGCCCACTGCATCAGAATTTATGTTGATAAAAACACAATTTTTATGATAACATTGTTAATTATGTGATAGGTATTAACAGATGAAATAATATAAACAGCGTAAATTAAAACTGCAGCAAACAAAAGCCATTAGCTTTCTTTTCTTAAACTAAACTCATAGGGTTTGCTAGAACCCATTCCATGCTTCGTTTTTAAGGGATGTAATTCTATTGCAGGTTTATAAAGAACATTCACATCTATAGTCAGTTGTGTTACAGATAATCTACTGTAAAGTACAGTATAGCACTGTAAAATTAAATTAATTTACAGTAGGACTTTATATTTAGAAATTATGTTCTCAGGAAGCTGTCTTTTTGAAAAGTTGAAAAGTAGTATTAAAACTTGTTAAAGTCTGACAGCAAAGTTGTAGTAATAAAAGTTATCGTAAATACTGTACCAAATGTAATTGTAGCTAATATGTAATTGTGTTAAAATTGCACATTTCTGTTGAGTAAGTTACAGAATGGAAAACAAATGATTAGTTAAACAGGACAAACACAGGTTTTATTTTTCGGAATTGTCCATTTTCATGATTTACTGGGTTTTATCCATATTCTTATTTTTCAGTTGGTAAAGCTTGCACTTCTTAAAATAAATGATTGCATGATTTTTTTGAAGCCAAATAGTCTGTGTTGAGTTTCTGTGTTGAGTTAAAAACATTGCTTCTTTCAAACAAATCTATTTATTTGTATTGCATTTATGTTTTAGATCATTTACATATACAACTAATACTTCAGAATAAGAGGTTTTGGCTCATTGTATTGTAAGCATTGAGCAGTGTTTGGAAGTTCAGATGTTGTAGAAGTTATGATGTTTCCTTTCCTTTCTTTGTTTCAATTAAACATTAAACATTTACAACACAGAAATAACTGTTAAATAATAGAATTCTGTTTTATTTTTGTTTTTATACAGTTTTTTTTAATGCCCATTACATTTTTTTACTGTCTAGTTGCAGTATTCAAAGTTAGTAGCTGGCACATAGCTGTTAGTATTTCCTGTGATTTAAAAAAATGTAGCCGATGAATTTCCAAGTAACAGTTACTGAAAGTCACAGTACACATTGTACTTACGGTAACCAGTTAATTTTAATGTTGTCATATGGAAACTAATTTTTTATTTTGTGTATTTTACAATACAAAATGTACCAATGTGGCTTCAAAAAATGTGAAGCTAAACACTGTGGTTAGCCATTGGGGATGGTTTACCCAAACAGGAGGCTATGACTCAAATGAAAAATATGGATTTACAAAAGCACTGGGGACTTGGAACCAGGGGAGCTTCACAGACAATGCACTGAAGTGTAAAAACATTGCTCAACAAAAGAAAACCCTGAGACATTGCAATTAAATTCTTGGGGAATTGATCAAGAAAACAAACAGATGAACTCTTGGGGAAGATATGTGATAAAATAAGTGGTGGAGACTTAAATAATATATTAAAGGATAAGAAAATGATATACAAAGGAAGAACCGGGCTATTAAAAAAAGAAAGTAGAAACCAAACCAGGGAATTAGCACAATGGAACTAATTGGATTTAACTGAACATTGAACAGGGATGTACAAAACACGTGGGACACAGGGAATGATGGAACAATTAGGGACCATTTAGAATTGCCACTCCACATTTTGAGTCAATATTATTAACATTATATCAGAGGGAGAACATTTTTTTTTATCATAATCTTCTGGAATAAGAATCGTCAACCACTCTTCTTTCTTAATAATCAGTTCCAGACGTTAGTCCAGAATAAGTGCATACAAATTTCAAACAAGTCACCCAATACAGTAAATTACAAGCCTGTGATGTTACGTATATATTTTATTAATAGAGATGGAATTAAATTTGATGAAGAATAAGGGACACAAAAAGGCAAGGAGTTGAAGACTGTCTCCCCTCAGTGGCTAGTCTTTGTGCTCTTCAGATGATCTGGATTTACAAGATGAATAAATGTCAGGAGATTTTAGTTTTTATTTATGCTAATGTATTCATAGAATGGTTTGAATGAACAATTTTCTTATGGTCGACAATCACAGTTTCAAAGTTTCTAAAAATGTTATTTTATATATATTTATATATATATATATAAAAAACTCCAACACAACCAGCTCTAGCTGTGTTCTGGAGCTTGTCAGCTGGTTTATGATGGTCATAGCTGAACAGCTCGAACCAGTTATGAACTGCTTAAACCACCTATCACTAAGTACCCAGTGAGTTGGCATTGTTGGAATTTCCACTATAAAAGGAGAGGGCATTTGTTATGGCTAGACATTTCCCTGACCTAGCAAAAAACATCAAAAAGACTTAAATGTAACAGTTCTGAATCCATAAGACGTGCTCCAGACGTACAAAAGTAACCGTCTGTCTGACGTGGCATGTTTGCTGAAAAGTTACTGTTCATACCAGGCAGAAAATCGGTTTTTTTTAACTCGAGGTTGTTAGGTTTGCCAGGCAACCCATATTGAAGATAGTTTATTTAGACAATCCACGAGGCTCGAGTGTGTTTGTGTGTGTTTGTGACGGCTTTTGCAGTGTTGTTATAAGTGGAGCACTCCACTGGAGCGTGAACGCGCTTGGAGAGCTGCCTCAGTTCTGTTCTAGTCAGCGTCAAAAACACACGCGGAGCTTCAGCAACACGAACAAACCATGAGTGAGGAAGTTCAGCAGCTCGCCGAGAGCAGGGAGCCGAACTCAGTTGACGCTGGAACACGAACACAAGGAGGAAGCCATGCGGAGAGCGGAGGAAAAGTCTCGAATGCCTCTCAACACTACTCTGACGTCCAAACTGGAGGTGAACCAGTGGCTTTCAAACAGGTGAGACGAGTATTTGCAGCATGGGGCTCTCTGGAGTTAAGGCTTCTTTACAACCTCGTGTATTGTGTGTATGTTTGACGGCGTTCGTAGTTTAAATAATGGTTTTCAAGTTTGTGTTCTTAAATTGAGTTCCGTGAGGTATTCTGGTTGTTGTTGCGCGCCTTCTTTAGTCCTGGATTATGAAACAATGAAACTGAAATTCAACGAGTTGTGTAAATGAGCATTATCATAATCATGCCAAACTATTTTATTTTTCCTCCTACATTGATATTCAAACCAGGATGTGCTCTCAAGAGGGTTCTTATCAGAAATTTATTCATTCAAGGACGGTAAATAATTATATTCGTATTATTCCCATTGATGAAAAAAGTGACTTTTGTTTAGCAGTGAATGTACTGCGATCAGAAACCCAGACTGTACCTTTCGTTATTATTTAAAGAATGCAAGCTACTCCACTATCAAGATTGGCTATGAACTGTACAGTTAGAATTATCAATGGAAAACGGATTAAAAATCTGCGAGGAAACCATTCATTTACAGTAAAGTGACAAATACTGTTTTAAATGGTGCAGTTGTTTAAATTACATGTTTTTTCATGCATTTAAAAAGGAGATAAAATATATAAAATTCTCTGTATTTAAGATTACAGATTTAACCTATATAACTGAACCTATATTTCTGGATGTATTGTATTTTACCAAAACAGTGACATACTTTATATGATATTAAAATATGTTTTTATTTTTGTGTTAGTTTGTTGATAAAGGTTCTTGAAACATCAATATTTTGTCATTTCATTCATTTAAAAGAATCTGAAACAACATAAAAAGATCTAAAAATAGTATTTTTTTGCAAATAGTAAAGTTTTTTATAGAACTACATTCTGGATGCATTTTTTTTTACTTTCATTTAATAAGCTGTGTCTTAGTTCAGGCACTTATATTTTAAGTTTAAGTATATATAAAGTTAAAGCATGAATGGTATATATAGCATATTTATGCTTCAGACAGACAATTGTTCACTGTAGGAAAGAAAATTAGTTTTCCTTTTATTTCAAAAGTGTTTAACTTGTGTCTAGTTTGACATTTTAGTTTATGAAACCTTTTATTGACAGTGCTTTAAGATATTCAGTGGATTATTACTAAATATGTCATTCAACTTTATTAATTAAGCCATAATTAAAGGGATGTTATTTGTGATCTAAGACACCAAAAAGTGTTTGTTTTTTGACATGTACAATAAACCAGCTCCAGCAGTTGAAACGTTAAAACTGTTTTTTTAGAGCCAACAAAAAAGAGACAATTACTTTGGTAGAGGTGATATCTCAGCTCTTCCTTTTTGTGTGCTGAAAAAGCTAGGAACTATCTTGCCATTCTAAACCAGGGACAGATGCTGCCAGCTTAACACAACTCTAAAATTAGTTTTTAAGATGTTACAAAAAAATAGAAAGACATATTAGTGCCAGACTCAACAGGTACTCTACCTTCTGCTCCAAGTCTGAAAAAGAGAGGATACAGTTCACTTTTAACCTGGAGCATTTCCGACTGTTGAAAGACAGTATTAATCTGAGTTGAATCTGGATTAAGCACCATTTTACTGATTACTGATGTTTTCCTTCCATGTGAAAATTGTTTAAAAAGTGAATCTGATGGTGCTGGGTTTTTATGAAATACAAGTCCTATTTTAAGTGCATATACGTGCATTATTTGTACTCACATGCTCATACAAATGTTAGATTGCGAAGACTCTCAAAAAGTCAACATTGTTGGAAAGTTCCAGACAAAACTACAAGATATAATGTTATTTTATTCAAAACTACTGTACTTGTACTGTTTGGATGTAAACATTTTCTATGAACTTAGTTGTTATTGTAAGCAGTTGTTATAGTATATTTTATTAATTGCCTAGTAGCACAGTTCCCTGCATAGGCATAAAATAAAAACCAGAAAAACAGAACATGTGTTGTCTTTTGAATGATTTTGGAGTTTGTTGAAGTAAAAATGCGGGCATCTATAAAGAACAGCAACAAATAACTCAAACTGATTCATGAGTGCCTGTAGATGTCTGGAAGTCAAAGTGGCACAGCAGAAATCTCTCATCAGCACTATTGAATTTTGATCTTCACAGGAGACGCCTGGAAGAGTAAAGCTCATCATCATCACCATCAGTCATGTATTATACTACTTTCTCTCTCCCACATGTACATGTTCTCAATCTTTGGTTAAAACAGTTGAAAATAATGCAGGGCCTGACAAAATCACATATTACTGTTATAACATTTCTTTCTTGCATATTATAAGTTCCTTCATTACAGCTCTGTAACCTGATGAAGGCTACAAATTCTCCCCTCCCTGAAAGTTCCTCAAGACATTTCTAAGACTATAACAATTAGGTCTAAATAATATAATAATAATTGAGTCAATCAAAAGTCAATAGGTTACATTATATTCTCCAATTAAAAGATTTTGGTTTATGGCATTCTTTGCTTTTAGAAGTGTTTATGGATTATTTTAAATGGCCAAGAGAATTCTGCCTTCTGCTTAAATGTTGTATATTTCAATGATAAGTTCTGCTGAATTAGAGAGTAATCTTATTTAATATTCAGCAGGATCATTATTGACTGTGCCAAAAAAAAAGTCCAATGTAGATGATTAAACAAAATGTCGTTTAAACAATTTCAAACAGGTTAGCATTAGTGATAATGAGATGTAAAAATGCCCCTTTTTTCTAAACTTGAGGGTACTGCAGTGATTTTGTGTGCTTTAATATGCCTTTGTGGAGACCTTCGGCCTCCTGTGGGCTGTTATGAAGTTCTCAAAAAGGAAATCGATGTTACAGGCAGCGTGGAATGGATCTGTGCTGATTGCTAATAGTGATGGCCGTCTCCGGGGTCTTCAGTTCTTGCCTCTATAGATCTCCCACATCAGCGTCTAACTTCCATTTAGACCCACAGGAATAGAGGAGAAAAGCAGATTTATTGTGATTAATTGGATAAGCACTATTGAGAAATAGAGTAACTGAAGACAGAACAGATATCGTCCACTGGTTTGAAGCACGCCAAATACTGCTAAGTTTAAAAGAAAAAAAAATATTCTGAGGTTAGGATGTTGTGAGGGTTTCCAACAACCTCGACAGGTTGATCACAAAGTCTACCAACATGAATATCAGGTGGATTGGTTTTCGCAAATCAAAGAAAACTAAAAAAGTTTTTTTCTCTGTGGAACTAATTATGTATGTCTACCAATGCTTGGATTCAAGTTTAAAGTGTTTGAAGTACATGATACTTTAAAGGGGTCTTCTGAAATTATTTGAAAAACACAAAAATAAGTGCATTAATCCTCTGATGTATAGTGAGCACTGCAGTGGACGGCTGTTTAAAAGTCTTTTTCTTCTAAATGCAATGGTTTTTATATCTGGTGGATAATGTTTTTCTTGCTGGAGATGTTTTGAAATCAGCTTCATGTTCAACATTCATTGTGAATGTTGTTTTCTTTATATTTCTGGCCTTAACAATAGGCCTATACAATGTAAAAATGTGTGAAAATGTTTTTTCTCAAAGCATATAAGAAATTATTGTTCATGCATTTACCAAAAAACCCAATTTCATTCACATGTACAATACGTTTATACTATTTTATGGTGCGTGACCAGGTACATGTAGTCCACTTTATCAGACACACCTGCAACTTGCTGAAATAAACATATTTTTGAATTTTTTTTTTTGAACATTTTGTTTCATGCTCTAAGAACAATAAAAAAAACACTTGTTAAAAAATCTTGACCCAGGCTTTAATAATTTATACATCAAATGGTTAAGAACAAATGTCTATAAAATTAAAAACATCACATGATATTTAAAAACAAATTCAACATGTGAACAGTTATTTGGAAAACTTCTCAACATTTCAGAAAAGTTTTGTTATTTTACATTTTAGAAGAAAATTCAAGATGGCCCTTTAAAGGGTTTCAGTATTGTGTAAAAATAAATCATCATCAATATATTGTCCAAGTCTTATTGTTATACAAGAGTTAGGTCAGCTCATTAGCATCTTAAATACTTTGGCTCTAATGTTAACTGGCACTCAATGTGCAGTTTGAGATACACACAGGAAATGCTGGTCATATGTTGACTCATGCAGTGAGTGTGAATACATGGCATCTTTCTTCTGGACTGTTTCAATCCGCTAGTGGTCCATTTGGTTTGCCAAAAGCACCAGCTACATTTTATATCAGCCCTCTAGAGATAGAAGCTACACCATGTATAAAGTCAAAAGAATCGTTTAGCTTCTATGTATGAATTCAGCTTGTGAGGATGCATCCTATCTTAATCCTATTCAAGTTTTATAATTACTTTCAGTCAATTTTTGGGATAACTTTTCTCAGTTATTTTTCCCTTTCATGATTCATGATGAATATTATATTGATGGAGTTAACAGTCAGGGATGCCTTTCTGCTTTTTGAATACATTATTCTTTAATTTAACAAAAGCTTGGCAAGCCTTTGGAAGAATAATGGGCCCTTTTCAGAATTAGAGCCTGAATCCATTGGCATGAAAAGTTCTGTTTCATAAATCTCTTATAGCAGTTACACTAATTATAGTAATATTAATCTGAGAGCACTGGACCTTGTAGAGAACACTGCTCGTTTATGAACTTACCCATGAATAGAAAACAATACATTATAATTAATTCCTTCGCTCAGGGATTCAACTTCTGTTGTGACATGAATTTAGCGCATCTTGAGACTTGTGAGCTGCAAAGATTATGATTTACAGTTTTGTTTGGAATAATCTGAAAGTAAATATCTAATTTCAGGAAATGTAACTATTTATTAGAGACTGGCATTTTCTGTAGTTATTGTCAAAATTTAAGTTTGTATTATATTTGTCTATGGGAATCTTGAGAGAAAAGATAATTAGAGCAAGTTAAGTTCTTGACTTGTATAAAACATCTTAATTTTATTCATACGTTTGTGTTTGTTGTAAGATATTTAACTTCATGACAAACGATTTGAAAGCATTTGAAAAAGGTAATTATGTAATAACTGTTTTATTTCTGTAGCACTTTTGGTTGTTTCAGAAAGGTTGAGTACATTGTGTTTTATTATCATTAAGGGATGAGACAGTAGTTTTCTGTCTCCAGAAGCTCGAACTTGTTTTGTACTTGTCAGGAAACCTTTACTAATAGTCAAAACTGAAGAGGATAAATCGGAAGAGCTTTCTTGAAGGAGATGCTCCCGTCCTTCTTGTTTATTGGTATTTATTTATAAGTCCTTTTTGGGTGTAGCAGCCAGCAAGGTCGTCAGCTTTTCCAAGATTACGTTCTCATGGCACATGCCACAGCTGCATATATATATATATATATATATATATATATATATATATATATATATATATATATATATATATATATATATATACGTGTGTGTGTGTAAAAACATAAAAACATGCATGTATCAAAGACACTATTAATATATATAAACAATATTTTATTAAAAAGACCAGAATGCATGCAAGCTTCAGAGTCCCAGCTGCAGCATTGCAGTTCAACCTTGATTAAAACCACTTGAGCACACAATCAAGAGTTATTAGAGCCAGGTGTTTTTTTACAACAGCCAGTATTTTTTTTTATCAAGTCCAGAATAAAACATGACACATTAGCGCTCCAGAACTGGCATGGAGTTTTTCATTATGTCTTCTTTCCTCTCTTAGAGTTCAGCCTTGATGACCACCATGGCCTTCTAGACTGTGATACTGTGGAGTATCTCAGTCCCACACATCTGCAAGGTAGAAATGTACCAAGAGGTTGCCTTCCTTGCAGGCAGCACTGATCATCAGTTTACCACCTTTCACTTTAACCCTTTGGAAAACCCACATGAAGTCAGCAGCAAAAAGGGAGTATTTTACAAACGTGTCCAACTACACAGCAAAGCCAAAGCACATAAGGATGTGGTTAATCGCAATCAAAAACTTGGAGCAGACAAGGATTCATTATTTGACAGAACTGCCATAATCAACGTGGGTGGTATCCGTTATCGTATACCCTGGTCCACTCTTGAGGAGTTCCCATTGACGAGGCTGGGGAAGTTACTAAGCTGCAGAAAAGAAGAGGAAATCCTTGATTTGTGTGATGACTATGATGCTCATTGCAACGAGTTCTTCTTTGACCGCAGTCCCAGCGCCTTTCGTTCCATCGTCACATTCCTTGCAGCCGGGAAGCTTCGGCTACTACGAGAAATGTGTGCTCTGTCCTTTCAAGAAGAGCTGTTGTACTGGGGTGTGGAGGAGGCCAGTCTAGAGTGGTGCTGTTTGAGAAAGCTCCGTCTGCGCCAGGAGGAGCAGCGGGAGAGAATGAGGCTGGAGGAAGATGAGGCTGACCTGACAGCTTCACAGTCTTATGAGGAGACGCCGGTGGTTGTGAGCCCAGATGAGGAAAGAATGGGTGGCTGCATGCACAGCCTTAGAGACATGGTGGAAAATCCTCATTCTGGGATTCCTGGCAAGATCTTCGCCTGCCTCTCTGTTGTATTCGTGGCCATTACAGCAGTCACACTGTGTGTGAGTACCATGCCTGACCTGAGGGAGGAGGAGGAAAGGGTGAGTCTTTTACAAATATTTCATATTATGGTTTGCCCTTATTATTTGCAGTCTAATGAAATTTTGTCACCAGTTGTGCACATTAATCCACAGTTAGCACATACAGTTAACTGAGGTTTGGGAACTTAGTTAACAGTTTTTTTATGAAGCACATCTTTCAAGAGTCAAGCTAAAGGCAAGCCACTGAAAAGCTTGTGTATCTTGAGTCCTGTTCTGGGGACCAAAAGTTACTTTAATGGAAAGATCGTACAGTGCTACCAGGCTGGTGCTTTCATAGTGTTTTAAAGAAATCTTGCTGATAAAGAGGGGGTCAGATATTTATTTTTGCAAATCAGATAAAAATATTTAACTCTGTTTTCCAGAGCTTTTTTTCCTGCCTCTCGCCATTGAAAATAATGTACCACTTACATTAAGGAAATGTTAATTTACTTATCTGATGATAAATGGCAATTTTTGCAACCAAAAAACAATGAATAGCTGAGGTTTCATTTACTAGAAATTTTTTTTACATATTGTATATATTTGTGTTATTTCATGGATGCAATTATGAACAATGGAAACTCGCAAGCATAATTATTAGCTAGTTTCCAAGTGGTGGGTTGCGGCTAGCAAATTAACATTTGCCAGATGAGCGGTTCATTCCGCTGTGGTGACCCCTGAAAAGGGACAAAGTTGACAAGAAGGAAGGAAGGATGGATGAATTATTCCCTAATGTGTCACAACAGAGCGTCACGGTGGCGCAGTGGGTAGTACGGCCTTCTCACAGCAATAAGGTCGCTGGTTCTAGCCTCGGCTGGGTCGGTTGGCATTTCTTGTGTGGAGTTTGCATGTTCTCCCTGTGATCGCGTGGGTTTACTCCGTGTGCTCCGGTTTTCCCCACAAGTCCAAAGACATGCGGTATAAGTGAATTGAGAAAAAACAATTGTCCATAGAGTATGAGTGTGAATGAGTGTTTGTGTGAATATTTCCCAGCAATGGGTTGCGGCTGGAAGGGCATCCGCCACGTAAAACATATGCCAGAGAGTTGGCGGTTCATTCTGCTCTGGCGACCACGAAAGGGAAGAAAGCCGACAGCATATAGTTGTATATTTGCATCTCAGTGATTAAAATTAGGTTCAGACCTTTGGTTCTTTGCGTTCTTTTCCCCACTCGTCTTTTTCTGCCCTTTTTACTTTGTCAACAACAAAAATTGTGCAGCAAAGGTTTGTAATTCATGGAATTGCTTTATCTGTGTTGTACTTGGTTTCATGCCCATGGGGTATAGTGAATCAACAAGAAATTCATACTGAAAATGCAAATTTTTTCAGACATTGAACTTATATGAACCTACACTCAAGGAAAGTTTTTTTGTAAGCAAAGATAATTACTTCTGAGTTTGTCTACTGCAGATTAAATCTCTTTGGGGCATTAGCATGACAGTTATTTTGGCCTTTGACAAACTCCAGGCACTTGATGATGTGAATCTTTCTCTGTAGATGACTGGTGAAAAAGCATTGTTCACTAAAGTTATTTGTGTATGAGTGAAATAGAAAGGCTCATGCAGTGTAGATGCTGTGTACTGTTTTTCTGACAGGAACAGGCATGACAGCCTGAGGGACAACAACTCAAGTCCACGGCTCAATCTCATGAATACCAAATTAGCCGTACTGCTCAGAACTATTGTAAAAGCCTAGCAGCTGTTCCTCTCTGTCTCTCTTTCATCGCTTACTGTACAAACTCAGGCAAAACACACTCAGCAACTTATGCCGCTTTTTGTCATTCTATAGAAAAAAATTGTAGAAATAACAAGAGAAAACTCCATAATTTAGAGTATTTAAGAAATAATGTGGTCATTTACAACACAACTGGTAGTGGGTTGTCAAATCTTCTACTAGCCAAACATTTTCAAAATCAGTTCTGAAGGTAACCCTTTTATACTAATAACTAGACAGCATTGCAATAGTTACAATATTTAAGATGTTATGCCTAAAGTAGTTTACATTCCTATGCATTGGTTGCATGAATTTCTTACATGAATAAAACAGTCGAGTTCTGATTTGCTGTCAAAAAAAGAGCAATCAGCTGTCTCTTACTGCTAAAAAAGCTGCTTTTTATATTAAATCGAAAACGAAAGGGTCTGTGTGAGAGTGAATTATTTTTCGGTAAACAAATCCATTACCGTAAATACTATGCATTGCACCCCTAAAGTAGATACTTATTTTCAGAAGAAAATGTACATATGTTTTAGTGTGTGACACGAGAGTGTGCATGCTCTGGGACGCACTACAACATCCTGTGACCGAAGTAATTTTGCCACGTCATCACTCACGACGTTAGCAAGAACTTAACTCCTTCTTTTTCATTCCTTCATTAAAAATATTCTAATAATTAAAACACTTTCTATGTTGATGCTATTTTTTATGTGCTCCTTCTTTAAAAATGAGTCGTATTACAGAGACAGCTAATTTATTTGGGTCCCAGACAAAACTCCTTTCACCCGAGCGCAGGGGATTGTGGGTAATGTCAGCTGGTTGAGCGTTCATCGATCTGCATCTAACCTGAAAAAGAACTCATCCAGGCACCCCTCGGACACTTCGCCATCTCCATCCATAAGGCACGCTATTGCCACAAATACATGCACATACACATGTTGTCTGAGTGTTTAATGTTTTCGGTTTGTTTACATCTAAGTAGTTACGGTTGTTATTTGTTTAATATTTACCGCGTCTGTGTCTCTCTTTCGTCGGTCTTCCTGGTTGCTCTTCCATCAGCCGGTCAAACAGAGTGCCTCCCCGTGGCCTGGCTAAATAGTGCCAAGTTCACTGTGGAGCGCTCCGGAGCAACCGGAATCCGACTCGTCCATTGTCTTCTGGAAAAAGGGGGGGGGAATTTGTTTGTATTTATCTTTATTTATCTATATGTTTATGTTTATATGTTGATATGTTGATCTATTTTATTATACTTTGATTACTTGTGACTGGTTGGGGTTTGATGTGTTTTAAGTCATTTAAATTAACCTTGAGAACATGTACGAATGTTATACTTACCTGTTAATATGTGTGGGTTGGTTTATGTTAAAGGGGCGGGGCTTCCCCTTTAAAAGGAAGCCCAAACTCCAAATCGGGAGAGTTATCCTGGCAGGCGAGCGAGCTACTGTGGTGCCGTAAGGAAATTGGGATTGGTTGATTATTAAGAGTGGTTGGACATATATCGTTTGTTGGATGTTTATTGGGTTGCTGTTTAATTGTTCTTTTATTTTTGGTTGTCTTGTTACTTTGCTGGGTTTTGATTTGTCTTGGTTTTTTTCACTCTTGTACACTGTAAATAAACCATCATTTTTAAACATTACATCAGCGAGTGTGCCATCATTTTTTTTGAGGATTTCTCATTTAATATACTTTTGAGAACCCACTACGAGCCTTCCGGGTTCGTAAACCTCACATACACTACTGTTTGGGACACTCATTTCGCACCCATAAAAGTGTGAATAGGGCACAGATTTGGATGTAGTACTTCACTCTTAGACATGCACTCTTCTTCGTTGGTTGTTTTCTCTTCAATTTGGTTCCGTTAGTGCCATCAACAGTCCAGACAAGCAACTTCAGGCATGTGAACATATGAAGCAATCATAGAGATTTAACACAGTGCATTGATATTCAGAAAAAAAGTGGTCTGTGTTCTTTGAAAAGTGAAAACAGGATAATACAGAATATTTGTCGATCTTCTCTGATGTCTAAGCTTAATTCTGATTTAATTGCTATATCTGTTTTGTTTTTTTACTCTCAGTCCTTCAATTGTTACCCAAATATTTGTGTCCTTTAAAATTTACATTGCTCATGTGATTATTGCACTGCATAGTAGCCAATATGGACAAATTCCTAGAGGCTATTGCTAGATTTAGATCTTAGATAGACTGGACTCTCAAAAAGACTTGTTTCTGTATGACTCTTTAGTTTTTTTTTTAACTGAACCATCTCTGATAAATATCTATTGATATTGCCCTGCACTATCCTCTTCCATGATTCTTGCATTTGTTTTTATTTAATGCTGTTGTGATTCTACACATACTACTCCTATGATGTCATCACATTACAGCAAATAAAATTGTCTCAATTTTATGATGTTGAAAACTCATTTCCTCAGAAAATGCTAAACACCTCTTTAAATTATAGTCCCACTGATACATATATCTATTTTTTTCCATGTATGAATTAATCCTCTCTTTGATCCCAAAATATCAGAGTGCATGCTTTTTTTTCTAGTAGACAGCATCATAAAAATATGTGACTTTTGTCATATATAAGAAAAAAATCTTATTTAATTGGCAGTGTATACAGGGGTCTAAATCTAATCCAATTAGATTTGTTTATGTATTGAAACACATCCTTCCACTTGTCATCAATAAAGAAGAGATAAAAGCATGCACAGAATGAGAGAGAGAGAGAGAGAGAGAGAGAGAGCAAGCAAACAAGCGAGAGAGAGAGAGAGAGAGAGAGAGAGAGAGAGAGAGAGAGAGAGAGAGAGAACAAGGTGTCTTCACAAAGAGTCACACTGAAGAACAGAAGGAGGAAACCAGGGCGCTCTTTATCTTCAAAGAGGCAATCAGTCACAGCTACTGTAGCAATACCCCCACCACCTCCACACACTCACACTGTATTAATATACATGGGACCAGATGCGCATACAGTAGTGGATGTATAATCCTATGTAATCACATTTGCCATTGGTCACTGATAAACCCACACAGGATCGGGAGCATGATGTGCTGCTTTACTGTGATTTCAGAATACTTCAGTCTCATTTTTATTCTTTATTAAGCCATTGCGTTCCAGTCATAGACCAACTCCCTTCCTAATGATCCCTAAGCTTTCTGCCAATGGTTTTAGGATGAACCTTTTGAACCTGTAATACGTTAAACCATTGAAAAGGGGATTATACCATTTACTGTTTTATATCTTTTTTTACAGAAAATATTTTATATGTATGATTATGCTTTGATATTAATTAAACTTGTAGTCAATCCGCAGAAGCTATAAAAATAGTGAAGAGTTGCTGTTTGTCAATTGGGGTTTTAAAATGTCAGCACTGGCTTTCTGAAATTGCATGCCTCACCTTTAAGTAATTGTATTTTATGTTATAATTTTCTTTCTATAAAAACCCTTGGGCCTGATTTCTGAAAGAAAAACTGTTTAAGCGTTTGTGTTATGAAATTGTATGTGTGACATGTTTTCACTGATATGGATTCTGAGCATACTTATGAATAGCCCCTCGATCATCTTTGAATTATCTGATAGATAAAAATCTTTTAATTTCGCCTTCCACAAACAAAAAGAGAAACATGTTAGCTATGGCTTCTTAGGAAAGCAGATTCTTTTAATCCGTTATTCACTGAAATGCCTCATTTAGAGAATTAGACATGTTACTTTACTTGAAGACACTGGAAATCACCGCAGCCCTCTGAATAGCTTCTGAGAATATAATCAGCCGTATTATGAGTTTTTAGTTTTATCTTGAGGTTTTTTTATTTAAAGCAGAGATTTGTAAAGTCAGCTCTGCTTTTAGTTTCAGACAGGTCTATGCTAGTCTAACATCAACAACCCTTAACTGTGCTGTTAACTCAAAAATAGAGGTTTCTTCATTTAACCTACCCAAAAAAAATTATAATTACATTTTATATAAATTAAGGTAATGTGTGTCAATACCTAATTATAATCTTTTTAACAAGGTGACTAAACAAATGGATTGAATCACACTATAGCTTTAACTCACCACAAATGCATAAATAGACAAGTGCAGACATTGTCACTTACTGCCCTCGTTCTGTACTGTTATAATAAAAGCTTACCTGATACCATTCTTTTCTCAAACTCTAAAATATGCACAATGTGAGCAATTTGATTGATAATTAGAGGAATTGGTGAAGCATGATAAATTATGGAACACTATTCAAGCTGTTGCTAATAATATTTTTTAACTGTTACAAATATTAAAACATTAGCTGTTTTGTCAGTGAAAACTAAACATGTGTTTTTATAATTGACTTTTGAGGACATTTAATTAGTGCGATCAAGTGTGTTTCATGAAGGCATGCAACAACAGGAAGTTCTTTACACTTGTCTGATTCAAACTGTTAATCTTGTAGGAATCAATCTGAATTAACTCATTTTGTTCAAGTAAAAATTGCCTGAAAGGATTTTTAATAATGTCAATGTAACTATTTGAATTCAACTCTACCAAAATGTAGTATTGCGCTATAAGGATGGATATGAGCATTTTTAGTTCCTTCTCTGTAAGATGTTTAGTTCTCTTCTCTTTACTCATAAAAAAATATAACCAGACATGAACATAATCAGGGTTTGGGAACATTGGAACTGTTCCATGAGCTTCATTCTTCTGAAAAAAAAAATTACATTTCCTAAATAACTTAACTGGTGTACTTGCAAATTGTTATGTAAAATACTCAAAAACTCTGTGAAATACAAAAATTTCCCTTATATTAACTTGCTTAGCCATGTTTTCTGATTGTCATTACACTTCCAAAGCATCATTTGTGCCCACCTTAATTTTGCAGTGAAAATGAACTTCACAATGAACTTAAGAGAGACATGAGAAAACATATCAACACAATACCACTGAAAAAATGCCATCTCATGGTGAACACTGTTAAGAACAAGACCAACTATTTGTGAATATTTGTGATTTCTGGGTCTATGAATGAGTTCTATAAACGAGCGACTCTTCTCCACATCCAGTTATAGGTGTATTGATAAGTGCTGAATGAAAACAGCAATGAGTTGATTAGTGACAACAAATGAAATCTTCACGACATTCGGTGCTGCTGGTGGTAGTGGGAACATTCGGAAATGTGTAATATGATTGCAAAGAAAGAATGATTAACTCCCCAAAAAGATTTGTTACTAACGAGTCTTTCTTTTAGAACAAATTGTTCATGAATCACTTTTTCACACATCACTTTTTATAGCAAGCCATAGATATATGGTGCAATACACACCTCACAGCATTCACCTGGTAGCTAAAACTCTAGCTTGTGCTTTAAGAAATCATGTAGTTTTGAAATTGATTTCAGACTCTGTACACTGAGAAAAAGACACCTCTGTGAGAACATTCTACTTTTTAGCCTGTTATCTTGGCTGAAGCTGCTTCAGTGCCAGTGGGTTAATTGGTTTCAAGAAACATCTGGATAAAGATCAATGCATAAAAACAACTCAGAGCTTCATGGTCACGGATAGTGTAACATTAAATGAAAACGATTGATTTTAAAGTATCTACAGGGAAATAAAAGGGAACTTAATTTGAAATGAACAGTTTAAATGCTAATACATCAAATCTACTTTCAGCTCGAGGAATCCCATAATGGGTGGTATGCCTCAAGTGCTGTATTTCATATTTAATAAATGATATGTGTACATATAAACATATATACATTTATACATATATGGGTACAGTTTTTTTTTTCACACACACTATACAGTGAAACTAAATTATTTCAGGCTCAGGGTAGAAAATTGAGCAACTTTCCTTTATTTATGTAGCACTTTCAAACACAAGTTTGTAATAAAGACTTCATAGCTGTATGCGCTGTTACAAAAAGCATTAATTTATCATAAACAGTATTCTCTTGAGCTCAACAAAATTATTGACAAAATGATTTTTACAGTAAAAGCCCTGTATCGCAGACAAGTGTATCCCTCCATCACATTTTAAGTACCCCTAAGACCCCCTGAAGAGGCACTGACAAAGATGATAGAGCAATAAAAGCAAGCACATGTTTCTTCAATAACTAACAGAGCACTCGATGCAGAGTAATGGTGTCTTGCAGCTTCCGAATTTGACACTCAAGCAAAAACATTTAGTTCTAATGCGATTCTTTATTGATTTGGACACAATGATGGAATCAGAGCAGTGACATATGAAAATTGTTTCAAAATTTGATGAGATTGAATAAGACGTTATTATCCCTGCCACTTTTCATTACAAGCTCGTACAGTTAACATCACAGTTACCGGACAGACCAGAGGGATTTATTGACACTAAATCACCAAAATGCATCAGTCAGCAGTCAGACGCTGAAGCCCACACATTTAGACTGAGGAGCACTGGAAATGCTGACCCTCGCTGAGGGAATGAGAAAAAAGGATGTAGGCTGTGCAAGAGAACTGTTAAAGGTGATGGCCAAACTGCTGACTGCTGAAGTTATTATACAGCAGAGACAATGAATTTAAACTGATAGCAGATACATATAGTAAGCACAACTCACAGGAGCAGAGCAGATTAGGATGTTTAGGTTTAATACGTGCTAGATTTACTCCCAGGCATGGAACTCTGCTAATGATTGGTGAACAAGGATTTTACTGTTAAATGATTTTTCTCTTAAAACCAACACAGATTATGAAAATCTGAGCAAATAAATATAATTCCAAACTATTGGCTGTATCCAAAAGGGAAGTAGTAAGCATGCCACCTTTAGGTTTTAGCAGAAATGATTTAAATCAGCAAATACCTGGTTAGGTAGAAATGTTTGCTGGAGTAAACTAGCTTTTCATATACACAGAAAAGCTCTGAGAGCAAAATTAACTCTATTCAGAGTGTATTTAAGTACAAAAACACTCGAAAGAAGTTAAAATATCTAAACAAATTAGAATACATATTTATATTTTCTATACAAACCTCACAGGAGATCCTTTGTCAATGTAGCAAAAAAAGTTTAACTTAGTGATTTTCAATGTAACTTTATTTAGAGAAGGACCAAATAGACTCAGAACAGAGTAAATTCAGCTCAACTTGATTTTACAGTGCATTATTGACTGTACTCGCTTTTAAAGAATTAGTTTTTCTAATTATCACCATTTTTGGCAGTAAACCAATAATCAGAGTTTTTCAGAATTTGGTGTACTGAGCTTAACCAGCTTACCGATGCACTTGGAAATGCATTCAGCTTTATTGATGTACACTTCATGGAGTGGGGATGGTATACCCCTCCATGTTAGTGAAATCGTTCATTTTTAGAATTATTATAAAGATGAACAATATCTCTATAGTTGCTTGATTTGCAAAATATAAATTTGTCTGTTCAGTCAGAAAATCATACATATAGGCAAGCATTGACATTCAATAATTTCAATGTATAGTATTTGATAAAATAAGACAAACATTTTTTGAATACAACGAATTGATAAAACTATTAAATTCACAGTTTTGGTATGCATCTGAATATTTTTGCATAGATCTACATATGTCAACAAAGATCCAACAAATGTTATTATTTAACTTTAAATTCACAACAATTTCCAAAGAGGTATACTGTAAATTTGCAAGGAACAGTTACAACTTGCTATAACCCAGGCTTTAGTAATGAATTACTAACACATGAAACTTGTGTAATCTAATCAAGCAAACCGTTATAAGCATGTTCTCTTAGAACAGTAAACGTCTGGATATGATATACATATTTTAACAACCAGACAAGTTTTTCTCTTTGAACGCCTGAATATATTGAAGCAAATATAGATACAACTCTCACTTGTCTCTGAGTTCTTATCTGTCCACCTAACAAGAACACACCGGTCACAGAATAGATTTTAAAGTGATGCAGCTCCTCTTGAAGTCACACACACACACACACGCACACGCACGCACGCACACAAAATACACAACAAACCTAGTCACTATATACAGAGCCAAATCAAAGAGCTCAGTTTATTGGGTTCAAATCACTTAGACATACCACAGCTTTGCTCAAAAGTGGAGAGTCTGCTTTCAGTTACTATGCAGCTGAAACCAGCTTCTAGAACAGATGAACTAAAACTTTAGCCACATTTAAATCTATTTAAGTTGGCATTAACTGTGCACCGTTGCCTGAATTAATGTGCATTACACAAGTGTTAAGGTGGTGAGTGTAAAGATAATCTCTGTGTCAGGCCATAGTGGCCAAGTGAAGAATGCGGACTCCAATCGCATGACAGTTCTTTTAAATAATAGTTTATTAAAAAAACAAATAACAAGCCCAGGAAAATTTGGGCAAACAAAGCATAACCCACGAGGGGAAAACAATGAACAATATACAAAGTAAAAACTGGATAAACCAGAAAGACTAAATGACAGCAAGAAAGCAACTACAAAAACTTACAATCAGGAACAGCACCACAGCTACAAAGCACTGATTTATGAGTATTGTAAGGAAGCTTATAAAGGGAAACCATTCAAACAAAATGAGGGACAACCCAAGTGTACTAACTAAAAGCTCTAAATAGAAAACGAGAAGAGCGAGGAAAGGTAGGAAAAACAACAAGATCATGTGCTTCAAACAGACAAAACAAATCAAAGATGGCCAACGGCAGTCACATGACCTGAGCCATGTGGCTAGAGGTGGCAAAGGAAGACAATAAACAAAGAGTGATAACTGAAAACAAAGTAAAACCAAAAATGAGGGAAGAACTGTCAATGATATGTCCTCCAGTGACAAGGATCTACAAAACAGATACTTGAGAGATCATGACAGTTTGATTATCAGGTAGTCATAAGGAATTGATTGCAAATATTCCATGACTGAGTCAAGTCTTAATGGTTTTTGGATTAGGGAGCTAGATATAGTAATAATATGAACACTATTAAATTAATTAAAATAAAAGAATGTTAATAATCATATTTACAAGGTTGATGATTATCAACTTTATTTTATTTTAATTACTTTAATTGTATATTAAGATTAATAATGCATATTTTCCTGGACTGCCTCATTTGTCTGCAAAAGTTGCATGAATAACATGTGCTCTACAAATAAACTTGCTTTGCATTGCTTAACCAGTGCTCTCCAGCTCTGATTTGTCCTCTTTATTATGGTGTTCTAACAACCGGAAATCAGTGATTAGTGTATTTAAATATGCAGAGAAAAAAATATCTTTTTCAGGAAAGAAAACTGAAAAATGAGTAGAAACGGTTGAATCAGAGAATACAAAGTCCAGTTTGTTCCAAATCACATTGTTTATTATCATAAAATAAAAATAAAAAACTTTATTTTTTAACTGGTTCCCAGTTACTTTAACTAGAACATAAAACAAAGAAAAAGTGCACTTGACCAACATTTGAGATACATACCAATGAAGTGATGCAATAAAAAAGTGCACAAAACATTTAATTAAATTATACATTTAAAATTTTTTACATATTAGGTCAAATAAAGAGGAGCTACAACACAATTTTATTTGAATGGTAAATCATCACAGTGTCTGGACCTTCCGCGATGTCTTTCTGAAGATACAACTTTATTTAGCCACAAAATGTTTTAATTAATCTATTTAAAAGTAGAATGTATGAATTTGGCATCAAGGTGACTGTTCAAATGCAAAACGTCTTTATTCATTTCTAATTAAAAGCAAAGGCTTTGCAGATATTCGTTTGAAGTTGAAAATGAAAGTCAAGGAAGCTGTTTGAAAGTGAAGCTGGCAGGCTTCAGAGACTGCAGGGAATGTAAGAGCAATATGTGATTGTTTCTCTAGGGTTTTATGATGAATAATAGCAATTAAAACCCTGCGGAGCTAGACTCTTACTTCATTAAAAGTAATCGTCTCCTATCAGATACACTGTATTTGTTTCATCATATTACTGTACACTGACATACAGAGACTTGAGACGAGGTTTGGTTGAGGCTTTTACCCCAGTCAGTATTTCTTAGTTTACAGCCACATACTGTGAACGCTTCACCACAAAAACATTACGTTATATTGTAAAATTGCAGTTTCATATATTTATGTTAATCCATCCATTTCCATAGGTTGACTGGTAAATCGAAATATTTGCCTTTTGAGTTAAGCCCAGTTTATGGTTGTGCGTCAAGCCTACAAGCTGCCCTCTGTGAAGACTCTGCATGCTCCATTGGTTAACAAAAGCATCTATAGTTCTGTGCTCCATTGCGCACACTTTATTCACTGATTAACATTGATGTGATAAAAATGCTGAGTACTAGCTAGCCCAACACAACCCAGACGCTAATGAAGTTTTATTTACCTCATCATATACATACATCTGTTGCTGCTGTAGAAGCACTATCTTTGCATTGACCATTATTCAAATATGACGTGATTACAATGCTAACAACTAGCTACACAACACAACTGATAACAAAGGAGCATTGGTTTAGCTTAAGCATACATTTAGTGGTACAGATAGAAAATATAGGAAAAGACTAGAAGATTTTGGAAGCAACACTAGAAAGATAAAACTGAAAACAAGATGTTTTCTTTATTTTCTGTATGGTTTTTCCCTGCACATGACCTTACTGCTGATATATGAAGTCTGACAGATTCTACTTTCTAAAGCCTTTATTAAAAATATTATAGAATGCCATGAAGGATAGATTTAGTTGTGTCTGCAAGCTTATTTTTAAGATCTTTGAAGCTTTAGGATACACTGTTTAAAAGTTAGGTTTTTAACTAAAAATAAGGATACATTTTTTGTGGATTTTTGCATTGTAAATTTATGTATTAGCTAATGCTAGAGATCAGATTTGAGACCACTAAAGTAAATGTTCAAACTATTGGTGTAAGTGGTTCGGTTATCATTGTGATTATGAACATTTTTCAGATATAAGCCATTGCAGCACATTTCTAAATAGGTGGATAGGAAAAACCTATTATATTAATATTTTTACGAGGAGAAGAACCTGACTGACTGCTGTATAATGAATTAGCTTATGGTAATTTTTTTTGTTGAAATGCTTTACAGGAGTCTTGCTTTTAGATATGTGTTCTGCCTTATTGAGTTGAGCTCGGAGCTCAGAGAGGATCAGCTAGGTTCTTCCACATGGGAAATGTCTGCTTTTAATGTAATCTGCATAAAAGAAGAAAACAGACCCTCATCTACTGAGCTTCAAAGTAAAATCATGCTATCACAACATCAGGGCATTTCAAAAAACTGACTAAATAATTTTCACGTGTTTTTTTTGCACAAACACACTGAAACTCAATCACAGGACATATATAATATATAATGAGAACGAAAATAGAGTATTGCCATTAAAAACAAACGTATGATAAATATACAGAAAATATACAGTACCTGGTTTGTTATACCAAGTCTTTTCAGCATATTAAAAATAAAAATCAGCTATCCATTCAAAAATTTGTTTGGATTTTGACATTTGTATAGATTAATGTCATTTGTTTTTTTGTTTTTTTTATTTGACAAAGTAATCTATAAAAATATTTATACTACTAGTATTTATTACAATTAAATGTACATTGGGAAGATCAGTGGAGAGCAAGGTGTGGAGAACTACAGCCACTGCAGATTTGAGCTCAAACCCAGTTTAAACACATACACCAGTATCTTAAAAAAACAAACAAAAAAAATGATTGGTGTGATTAATGAAGGCTGAAACTTAACTGTGATCCTCACCAGGAGCAACCCAAGCAAACTCTGCACTAAATTTTCTAATGCAAACAGCTGATCAAAGCACATGCAAGAGTTCACATACTGTGAACACACATGGAAATTTAAACACAAATATCAAACAAAGAACAAACAAACATGCTGTTACAAATGTCCCATTTATTAACCTCTAGGTCGGCAAGCCAGAACAAGGAATTAATGACTCGTATTTCATTGTGATTAAAACAATTTTATATCTTTCTTCAGATATGTTAAATAAAACTAGTTAAACCACTATTTTTTATATATAAATCAAGAGAGACTAACAAAATGCAAATAGAGTAACTGACAAATCTTTTCCCCCTCACTGTTCGATAATAGACCATAATCACTAGTGGTCATCTCTTTAAATATTAAAGCAGTTCATTAACTGCTGGCAAAAAGCTGATCACTTGAAGTAGATCTGTGTCATGCAAGGCTTATTAGGCAAATTTAACATCTTATGAACAACATTCAAAGTAGTTGTCTCATTTTGACAGGATCAAGAGATTTGCTGGAATGAAGATAATGAGTAGCCTCTAGGGATTTACATATTTTTTTTATCAATATAATAATGAAAAAGAAAGTAACAAAAAATTGTTTTCATACACTGTTTTCCTCTTTCTGGACTCTTGGTACTTGGTAAATGTAATCAACAAACACTTACTAAGAAGTCAACTTTTTCGTTGAACTAATGTATTAGCATTCTTGTCCAAATCAAGCCCATTCAAAATTGATTCTAATTGTCTTTGGTAACACAAATGCAAATTCAGACTGAACCTTATCAAGCAGAATGCTGCCTTTAGTAAAAATCTTCTAAAAATATAAATGTACAAAAACAAGTTGCACCTTATTTTGAGGCACTGTACCCAATGTGGTTTATCATTTTTGAAAAACGTTTTTCCTTGAAAGTTCCACACTGACTTGTGTTTCCTCTCCCAGGGGGAGTGCTCCCAGAGGTGCTACAACATCTTTGTGCTGGAGACAGTGTGTGTGGGCTGGTTTTCCTTGGAATTTTTGCTGCGTTTCATCCAGACACAGAGCAAGTGCTCATTCTTGAAAACACCCCTGAATGTCATTGATGTGGTGGCCATCCTGCCCTACTACATAACATTAATAGTGGACTCACTGTCTGGTGGCGACCGTCCCACTGGCTCAGGAAACAATTACCTAGAGAAAGTGGGATTGGTTTTGCGAGTTCTTCGAGCACTGCGGATCTTCTACGTCATGCGCTTAGCCCGCCACTCTTTAGGGCTGCAGACGTTAGGGTTGACAGTTCGCCGTTGCACCCGAGAGTTCGGACTCCTTCTCTTGTTCCTGTGTGTGGCTATGGCTTTGTTCTCTCCCCTGGTTTTCCTTGCAGAAAGCGAGATGGGTGCCAAACAAGAGTTCACCAGCATCCCGGGGAGCTACTGGTGGGCTGTTATTTCCATGACAACTGTCGGATATGGTGACATGGTTCCACGCAGCATTCCTGGCCAGGTGGTGGCGCTCAACAGTATCCTGAGTGGAATCTTGCTCATGGCGTTCCCAGTAACATCCATATTCCACACATTTTCACGCTCCTACTTGGAGCTCAAAGAGGAACAGTATCGATCAATGCGCCACAAGCCCGATTCACAAGATAGCACCAAGTCCCAGAACAGTGAGGATTCACAGGACACGGACTCCATACATGGAATCACAGAGACCAACGCAGTCAGTGCTCACCACCGCAGATCTGTGGCAGTGCCAAGTCAAGGACCCCCTCAGTTCAGAGGATCACTGAAGTCTTAATGCACACACTAAGATTGAAGATAAATACTGCAAAAATTAGCAGTTTATGTTTGTACCTTCATTTGAAACATGAAATAATTTGGGAAAGGTAGGCATGAAAAAGATTAAGGTGGTTTGAGCTATTTTGCAGATTGAACTCTAATTATTGATACAATGCAAAATGAAGGAAATTCAGTTTATTACTGTAGTGAGGTACCGTGTTCAATCGCTTAAGCCATATGATAACTGTGTGTGAGAAAAAAAGTAAATGAAGATTGTAAATGTCCCTGTCTTGCCCTCAACAAGAATTCATTTAACTCTTTGTTGAGTATATTATGTGTGCCATGCAAGGTTTGATACCATAGTTTCAAAGCGGCTTTGCTGTCATGTGTAGTTGCATTGCTATTAATCAAAGAGGTTTGAAAGAGACCACAGGTCTGTGCCTTTGGTCCATCTCATTAAAGATGTCCCTCCAAAGATTTAAATTGGTACCCTTCCACCTATTTTACAAGTCTTCTTTTATCGTTACCCTTTTTTACATTGATAATAATTACACTCCAAGTGTGACTTACACTAGCGCCCTCCTTAAAAGGGATCACTTTCAAAAGTTAACGCCATTCTTGATGATCAGGTTTTGATTAATACTGAGCATAACAACAACAACAACAACAACACACTCACTGTAGATATGAAGGGCAATTTTAGTTGCATATGTTGCACCAGTTAAAAAAGTAAAAAAGTCTCGGGACTAACATTCGAAGCCAGAATGAGTCTGTTCTTAGCAATGTGGCAACAGACATCACAAATATAATCTATGACCGAAATCTTTACTTCATCCCTAACTCCAAATGTCAATGATGATGATCTATATGGTTTAACTTGAATGCTAATTGTCCACAAAATGTGATTTTTAGCGCTTCATGGTAAACCCTAGTGCATTTAGCTTCAAATTACGACAGACCCCTTGTTCCATCGTTTTGGTGCCATAACTTTTCAGTTTTAAAGGACCTGCATTGACAAAACACTGTTACCCTTTATTTGCATAAAAAGCACAAATTCATCCTGTAAATTATTAGAATTGCAACTTTTCAAATAAAAAATAATTTATTCAATTTACGTGCACTACAAAACCACAGATTATTTGACAGATTTTTTTTTACAGATTTTAAACAACACATGGAGCAGACATCATACTATTAGTGCTATATGTCTTTTGGAAAAAATAACCAAACAACGGCCAATAATAAGTTACATGAGAGTACTTTATTCAAAAATTTGGCTTCAAGTTTGATTTGAGTCAAATCATAGATAACATACAACACACCAATTGGGACTCAAACCAGGATTGTCCTTAAAATGTTTCATCACATTGTCACCAATCTTAAAGATTGGGTTTTGATTATACTTGAAATCAGCAGATTAGCTTCGGTATTTCACCAAATTAATCTCATTAATCCTTCCTACACTCAGTAAGCGGTCTGCCAACACGCGCCCCTCAGAGATTCATTTTGCAACCCTGCCCCTAAACCTTTCCTTTTAAAAAGGGGGTACCCCCTAGGACCAAGCGATCTCTTTGAAAGCTCACCCTGTGTTTTTAAACTGTCAACAATGTTTGCATTTCTATGCTAATTTATTGAGTGTGCAAGCCTATACCTTTTTGGCTTATGACACTAATTGTGATTGGTCCCCACAGATAGTAGAAACCCCACAGGTTTCAGAAAAAGAGGGCATCTCAGTACATCATACATGGAATAATGAAAATTGAAAACGATTTAGAATGTGGTCAGAACAAGAATGCCAAAACAGAGAGTAAATAATTTTGTTTGTATAAAAGATGTCAATCAATGTAAACACAAAATAAGTAAACAATTATCAGACAAGACCAAATTAAGGGAATCTTTTCTTACTATTTTTTTCTGTAACCATGAACACTAGAACAAAAATTGGAGCAATTCTTGTTTTTGTTTTATTGCATGAGCTTAAGATTAGGAAAAATATCTTACCAATACTTTTGTTCATGATCCTCTGGAGGAGTATTCTAATCCTGGGAGGTCGGCACACTTTCAGAACATTGCTCTCAAAGCCAGGAGAGATAAATTTATCATCACAACCCTGTACATGGTGACCCAAAGCCTGCTTTCCAGATAAATATGAATCAGTATCACTTTTTTGTAGAAAGAACACATCTTCAGAAATATATAGATAAAGTTTGTCATAATAAATGTTTGAAGAAGGCCAATGTTGCCTAAACCTATAAGCAGCAGGAACATTATGTTTAACATCTCTGCATGTACTCCTTTCAAAAAAGAACACCAAATGAGTTTGAGTGCAGAGGATTATTGGATTTTCTTTTATCTGCTGTTCCTGAACATGGACACTTCAGCCTGTGAAAACTGTACTACTGTGAATACTTTCATTTGCATCTATTTGATGTTTAATCAAGCTTACCTCTGGTGTCAAAAAAAGATTTTAAAGAGGTTTTTTAACTTTCATTTACGCTCTTATATAGCTGATTTGCAATAACCATGCAATGAAACCACATTTACTCCTCTTTTTGTGTAGTTCTGCTTTTAGATGCCATTGTCTCAGGATCTGCTGGATGTAATAAACTCCGAAGTACCCTTTAAAAGAATAAAGCTTTCTTACTTTTTACATAGACATGACTGAAACTTGTTTGGTACTTTAAAAATATTGCAAGGCTTGATAAGTGTCCCCAACCTGTGGAGCTTCCAGTCTGTTTCCGGTGGGTCTATAGGTCAGCTAAGGGGAGCCTGAAGAAACATCTCTTCCTTGTGAAGACAGCTTTAGAGAACCAAGGTGGGTGTCTTCTCGAAGCACTCCACTACTCCATTATCTAACCATCACTACTTGTTAAAGGTGAAGTAAGTTTTTTGTCAAACTGGTACTGCAGTCTAAAAAAATCCCACTTTCGAGGTATCCACCTCCTCCACTCCCCAGAAGACAGATTATTGTCGATGTTAGGTTACGTGCTCATGGAAACACATGACTACACATGCAAAGTAAGTCTTTTTTTTTTTTTTATAAATCTTTTCTAACCCATGCTTTTGCTTATTGTGAAGGATTGAAATGTACCTATGCATTGCAAAAAAGTGTACAGATTTTAAGCTCACATTTAAATTTATGTATTTTGCAGGCTTTTTTATTCAAAGAAAATGCAACTTGCTACAAAGTCTAATTCTGGTAGCTGACTAGCTCAGTCAATCATATTGCTCTAGTATTGCCTACATCGAATCTAAGTGTAAATAAAAAAAATTTTTGTCAAGCTAGTTGAATGTTCATTGATGGTACACTTTAGAACACAATAGAAGTATAGTCTTGTATTTGACTCTTCGTTTTAGCAATAATGTTTTTCTGGAGGAGTTTATCAGCAAACAGTCATCCTGTGGCCCCAGTTATGCTCATTTACAACCTAGCATGTAAGCAGCTACCCCAACCTTTCTCACTGACGGTTAAAGAGAAAAACCGTTCATCACCCCAGATCTTAACTTGATTTGAGAGGAGGGATGAGGCAACTCCCCCAGTACGCGTGTCTTAAGAGTAGGGATAGTCCTATGTCACACAAACCCTTTGTAAATTATCTAAATATCAATATTTTAAAAAGATATATTACCAAAATAGCATGTAAACATTAAAGCAAAATACTGTGAAATAGTTTTTGCGTAACTTAAAAAGTGTACAGTGCATGATGTTCTATAAGCATTTAAAATTATTCCTGTAAAAATGAGAGAAAAACAGATAATTAAAAATTGTAAATTTTATTGACAAAACTTGGTATAAAAAGTAGCATTGTTATTATGAAATTATCAACATTACTCAACTTAAAACCAAATAAAATATTTGGCAAGATACATTTCTGAACACATTTTAAAACAAAAGTAATCAATTACTTTGTTGTTCCTGCATGGAGTGCAATAATAGTGTAAACACATACTGCATGTTGCTATTTCATTCAATGGCAAAAACTTCAAACAAATAAAAACATTTTTAATTATGGCAATATTGATTAAAAACGAGAGAGAGAGAGAGAGAGACAGAGAGAGAGAGAGGGGGGGGAATGTTTCTTTGCTTGGATTTAAAAGTGTTTATAAAAAGAATCTCAATGTATTAACTCTGCTCTCAAATAAACTCTGTTTACACACACTGCATGATATACTCCATCAGAACGAACACAAGAGATACAGACATGATACAACAGATACATGTCAAACTGTAATCACAATATTGAAGAAACCATTTTGTTGAAATTATTTTGACATTTTCCAGCAATAAAATAAAGATAATCTTTTAATGGAAAAACTTATTCTGACCGTTATTGTCAGCTCAGCCTTTTCATACAACTTGTAATGCCACAAACACATAACTCAGACGTGATGTTCAATGATTGTTGATTGGCTAGATAATTTCCTGTTTTGTGTTGCTGTATGTATACTGTATCTAAAAAAAAAAACACTTTGGGAAGACACGTTAAGCTTTCAAAAAATATAACTAAAAGAAGATTGCTCCTCCCCGTTAAATGGAAATAATGACTTATTTTTGGTTCAAATGTGCATTCTCCACAACAAGGGCCAGTCTAAACAAACGACAAATACATCATCTATGTTTATCTGTATTAACAACAATAATACATTCATTCCAAGAGTCTGTAAGGCAAACGTTTTCATGAACATGATGGTAACTAAGCTGGTGTGTGCATTAATCACATTCTGTGTGGTTTGATCATGATTACATGTAGCTCCATAAATTGTCATTTTAAATAGTTATGGCGAAACGTCACTCAAATGCATAAACTCTATTTTATAATACATCTTTACTTGCCAATTTGAGTAGTGATTTATTTATATTAAGTTGACATATTTATAAGAAAGGCCAGCTCAAATTCAAGATACAATTCTAGTACCTTCACAATTTTTCTTCCTAATTGAGCAAACACATAAGTTGTGTGATACAACTGCAGGATTGGTCTATTGTGTGTTCAAATGAAAATTTCCAGGAAAGGAATGAGGTTGAAAACTTTCAAGTATCCCTTTTCAGGTATTTATGGTAAATTATTGGAGAAATTAAAGCGCCTTGGCGCTGGTGGTGTGTGTGGTGTGCGAGATGGGTTTCTGTGGGTAGCGGCCATAATAGTATACTTGGAAGAGAATGGTGAAGTCCACGCACACCTGAAGAAGTCCACAGATCCAGAACTGCATTGGAGCTTGAGTCAACAGGAAGTAACCAGTCTTGAATGTGTCTCCACTGGTCCACATCAACACCATCTTAATACTGTAGAGAAAGAAATATAAATCAAACAACAAATATTAGCTTAGCTCAAACATTGGAGGACTTGTCTCCTAAAAAAATTTCTGAATGTCAAAAAAAAAAAATCAGTTTAAAAGTAGTAATTTTCAGTCATTTTGCTGCACTGTTTTGAATCATTGGCAACCTCCTACCTGCTATTAATGTCACTTCTGGAGAATATAGCTAACAAGATAAGGTTCAGTTTCAAGTCTTAATGAAAAAAAACCCCTAAAATTCAGACCTCATCTGAGGTAATCTCATTCCCTGCAGTAGGTTGTCTATTTGAAAATAACCATCCCTGCCCACGAAGGCTCCAGTCTTCATCAAGATGAACAGGCAAAGATTAACCACCTGTCCACCAAGACAGGGACAGGTAGCCAAAGCCCAGAACTGATGTTTGGAAGCAACTGATATTTAGCCAGATTTGGTACTCTTGTCCCACTCAGTAATATATGCATATATCATTTAAATCACTGTCCCAGGAGAGCACTCAACTGTGGGGCATATGATCAAGAAAATACTAAATATGCTATGCAAAACTGGCAGCAAACACTAACCAACAACGATGGAGAGATGAAATTAAAATGGGATGATGGGGTTTTGTGGGTTATCCACCTTCTGGCTCAAAAGCGTGCTAATGAAAATGCGTCCCAAATTTACACCCTTCCAACAAGACACATCGCTCCAATTACCATCAAGGTACATGATCGGCAAACAATCCAGTGGCACAGTGAACATCGGAACTACTTGTCCTATGCTTTATGAATCAGATGGCATTATTCAAATAGTGATGCATGAATTGTGAAAAATGTTCTTTTACCTTTGATCTTTTCTAACTGGATATCTATGAATCTTATTGAACCATTGACTTGAAGTCGTCTGAATTAAGTTAAACACAACTGTTTATTGCAAATATTTATAGACTTATAACTTATGCCAAACAATCAATCTCACAAACAACTCCATAACAAAGAATGGTGTATGGTTACAGTCTTGCTTGCTAATGATCTAGCTGTGCTGCTACCTTTTGCTAATGCATATTTGTGGAAAGAGACTTTTTTGCACAACACAAAATTAATGTTTAAGACCTATTACATAGATTGAATGCATAAATTATAGCCAAGAGTTTTGGCCCAAACAAATGCTGCAACCGTTCTGCAACACATATCAAACATGGGTCACAATAATAAAAAAAAAACCCTTGCCAGACAGCCAACATGTCATACTACTAGTCCTTGATGCTCTAGAACACTGAGGGACAAGCATGAGGAATATTTGTTGTTTTACCAGAACGTGACTGGCAGGACCAAAACCTAATTATTGTACCTCTACACTTATATGTGTACCGTAAGAGTATATCAAATAGGTTTGGGAGAATAAATAGAAACACCTTTAAGCATATTCAAGTACTAAGAACAATTCAATGGAACAAATGATAAATGATCAACTTTAATTTACACAATCAACCATAGAATACACTAAACCACTGCAGTTTTAATTGTTATATGCACTATTTGTACTATCCTTAAGTTTTTTTTATACGTTTTGCCAGAGGAAAATATAAATAAACTTGTTACATTGTCAAGAACCAAGAACATTATTCTATAACAATTTAAGTGCAGGCTTTTGCACGCCGTAAGCTTAAAGACAATATTTTGTGCCTGAAGCAAGTTGTCGCCCTATGTCAAAAAATTCATAAGCAAGGACTTAAAAGAAAAGTATTTAAATAATCTGCTTTATATTGAGGTAATAAGAGTAAAACAGTGTTAATTGATCGAAAGGAACATTGCAGCAATAGTTCAGCCTAGCACAGGGATATTTTACTACTATACATTCTTTGTAAATTGTAGGGTTGGAAACCTAGGGCTTTAATTTAACGAATTAATCTCAGAACTTAAGAATATTTGTTTATGACTCTGCATTTAATGACTCATGAACTGCATGAACTACGACGTGAAAGGCAGTTGTGGTCTGGTGGATAAGGAGAACAACTTGTGATTGGAAGGTTCCTGGTTCGATCCCCAGATTCACCGAGTTGAAGGTGGTGTGAGCGATCAAATACTTGCTCTCCATCTTCAACAACCACAGCTGCAAGGCACCAGTTTCCGGACTGCTCCCCGGGAGCCGCAGTCATGGCTGCCCACTGCTCCGGGTGAGTGTTCACGGTGTGTTTGTTCACTGCTGTGTATGTGTAAACTGGGATGGGTTAAATGCAGAGCACAAATTCTGGGTATGGGACACTCCATATCTGGCCAACTGATCACTTTCACTTCACTTTCAAAATGAAGAGGAGATGTAGTTTAGAAGCACATAGACTTTGATAGACACATCCACACCATAACTACAAAACTAATTTGAATACTTTTATTTCCATTATTCTAATATTTAACCAGAACTTTTATGACAGTTTTTTATATTAAAACTATTTTTTATACAATCTATTTAATAAAGTCCACTAATTATTATTTGGTGTTTAATAAGTTACAATTAGTGTACTTTATGGTCTACTGAAACCTAATTCATATACAGAAAATCTGTGGTCAATTGTTAGAATAATGTAAAAAATGATAACAGTAAAATATTATTATCTTTGCAACACTTTTCTGGTCATGTATTTAATGCTTTGTAAAAATAACTTTTTAGTATCTATATAGATTCATTAAATCACCACACCTTGAAACGAATTTATTCTATTTTAGGGAAATTTTCAATCTTCTAATTAACATTGTAAAGCAATTGACATTTCATCAAAGTGTTCGTCTGAAGAAAGAGTCCATTTAAAAAAGAAATGGATGGAAGGAAAACGTAGTGTTGAAATCCAACACTACGAAACACCATGAAAAAGCAAACCGTACGTAAATCCAGAGGTTGTTATGGGAACATGATGACTGAGATTAGCGTGTTGTGTCTTTCAAACTCTATCTCAAAATGTGGCTGCACTAAACTGCTGTGTGTGAAGAGCAGGCCAAAGCCAAATAAAAGAAAACAACAAATACAAAAACAAACTAATGGTTTCTTGTTTGGAGAAAATTGAGTTGGGTTTGTGTGTGGGTGAGGGGAGGTAAACTCTGTTTTCTGTTGTTTTGATTCTAAGAAGAGCTGAGGGCTGGACTGATTCCTGCTGCTTGATAAGAGGCCAGTGTGAGAGATTATTACAGCAGCACATCTAAACCAGATGAAAGAGGGGCAGGAGCAGAACTGGGCCATACCCATCAGACTCTGTGTGATACAACATTATTGCACAATGACACTGTTTAAAGGGCCTGAGCTCATCGTAAAGTTATGTTAGAAAACAGAGAATCTCAGAGTAAGTTTCACAGTAATTCTTAGGGAAAAACTTCTTCTGCAAAAAGTCTCACATACTTGAAAGAATGACTTCTACTGGAATGAAAAGAAAAATAATAAAGTAACTTAATGTAATTGAGTGACTTTTACGTGAAACAAAGATTTGCAAATAAATGAACACTTACTATGCTTGTAGGGCTAAGACAACGAATCGATATCTAAAAAAGTCAGCAAAGAATTTCATAATCGATTCGTTGTGTCACGCAACATTTGAATCAGTTAATTGTGAGATGTTTTTTGTTCTTCCGAAAATAAGACTATTTCTTATGCTATTCATGCTGTTTTATGGTGTTCAAATAATCCTTGACACCTTCAACTTTTAATTTATTATTCTCAGGTTAGGTTAAGTAAGTGAAATCTGCCTTAAAATTTTGGATTCTTCTGACCAAGCTCCAAGCATTTAAAGCTTTTGTGGACAGTTCTTTCAAAGTTTTCATTTCTTAAGATCTTAGAACATTTTTCAAAACTCGATAGTCTGTAATTGCAATCAATTACATTTCTTTTAATGAACTTAACACTTTTTAAATATATTACAAAACTTAATAATCATTAGTACTAACCAATTTTGAAAAAAGATGGTTGGCTCTTAAAGCAAAAACTCCCCTTCCTCTTAAAGTTTTGGAAATTTTTGTTCTGTAAAGGATGAAAATTAATGCTTTTCTCATTTAGTTCTATTTTAAAAGTCAGATTAATCGACTAATCAGAATAATAACTGTTCAATTATTCAGTTATAAAATTAACATTAGTTGCAGCCCTGTATGTTTGCTAAAGACACTTCATATATTATTAAGATATCCCTAATTAGAAAGTTACTTTACTAAGAGTTCAAATCAACCACTTGAGGAGAAGTTCATGGATATTGATGTTTAACTCGCATATTTTAACACATTGGAAGGGAATTGTAACAATAAACAAGCTAGTGATTAAGGTACATAAAATCTTTCTAGGGTTGAATATTATGTGATGAATTGATTTCAATGGAAATGGGTATGGAAAAACAACAACTCACCAACTAACAATCAATAAAAATGTATTTTTATTGCAATATTTTTCTGTTACTTCGAATATGAAGCCTTTAATAAACACAATTTATTTTAAAATTCATATTAGCTAATTCTATGTGGTTAGAACAGGATTACAATATGTGGTTAATTTAGGAAACAACGAGTTCCCTTTTGAAAACAGAATATTTCTTTATTCTTGATCAGTCTGTAGGGGCCAGGGTAATATTAGTAAGAAATACTGTAGTTGAAATCACGTAAGTGTAATAAAAGCCTAATTTGTGGGCAATGTAGAGTATCCAATTTGGGTTTTTTATGTTTTAATTTACACAAACAAGAGTGCAAATTTCTAATGTGTGTTTTTTTTTCTCAAGTACAACCGAGTGAATGCTTTGCTCAGCATGCCCTATAATAACCAGCTGCTCTGTGAAAACAAATATAAAATACAAGAGCAAGAGAGGGAGCGAAAGAGGAAGAAATAGAGAGCAAGAGAGAGTGGAGATGGAGAGGGAGTTTATAAATTAAGCGGAGAATAATGTGGTAAGTTTCACCATTTGTTTTGATCAGTGTGTTGACACAAGAAAATAAATAAAGTAATTGAATTCAGTCTCCAACACAAGGCTGTCTCACAGAGATGAATCATGGTGGTTTGCACTGAACAGTTTGTAAATCTGAAAAAGATATGACCATTTCCCATGCAGCCAGGGTAACATACATTACTCTGTGTGGCATTCAGAAAAAGCAAACAAGATAAAGCAGCTAAAAAGTACATTAAAAGTTGTCCTCGAGTAAGATGGAAGATTCTGAAGACTGTTGGCCACAAGTGGTCGTTGCCGTAAGGATAAACAACCAAAAATCTACAGTTCCTTTAAATTAACTACAGGCTAGAAGATATAGTTGACTATTTTCCTCATTTTGTTCCTCGACAAATGAAACTAATGCTCCTAATTAAGTTATCATATATGTGATTTAAATATTCTATTTAGATGTTGTTATGGTTGAGGATTTATTGTTATTCAATATGACTTCCTCCATACTGGGGAGATTGTGTCTTGGTGGCAATCCTCAGTTTAAGGTAAACAGATCCATGAATCTTGTTTTTTCCTAAATAAAATTATGTTACAAAATGTACCCGTCACTGATGAGGGTTCTTATTCAACTACATTTGGCCCACACAGTTCTGAGGCACAAACAAAGTCAGTTTTTTTAGCTGCGATGCTGATAGGGACCCAGCTGTCACGATTCACAAGGTCCCCTGGACACTGTTCTGCTCTAATCTTGGATGATCCATCACCCCCTGCTCAGCACCCCCTCTGTGAACGAAACAGACTCTAACTTTCAAGTTCTGTTTAAGGAACAGATCGGCTGCAGGGCTGGATTTGTCAGCTTTACATAACAATACGACCTGCCTAATCAGTCAGTGAATGAAAAATGTCCTGCAAAACACTAAAAAACATCATAGCGTCATGTATTATCTATTTCAGGAATAGAATAGAATGAAGGTGTTCCTGTTGCCTGGTTTGCAAGTTTTGTCACATACTAATCTGGCAGAGGGAAAGAGAAAAAACAAATCTTAAAGAACCCGCAGGTAAACATCTACACAAACAATATGTTTTGCCTTGTTCTGTCTGGACTTTTTAGCTGCGTGTAATGACACCCGATCATGCCCTATTGACCCAGAACATTGTCTGGCATTACACTCGAGGTGTTCAGTTCTTTCATTAACAAGCACACGTGTGGATTTGACAAGTGTTCCACAGGTTTTGAGTGACGGGACAAGCTGCATTCTGTTTGGTCAGACTAGTTGTGTCCCCTGTGACGAGCCATGAAAATTGATCTAGGATAAGTAAACAGCACTTTTTCATTGTACAAAATTACATTGCTGATGTGAAAAGGGTACTGAAATGTTTTGAAAGTTAATTGAGCTTTTTAACACAAATTTTAGATAAAGAAAATAAACTTGTCAAATGTGTTCTCTAAATAATATTTCCTAGTACAATACGTTTTTCAATACGTCCCTCAAAACAGATGTTTAATCAAGTAAAGAGGGCAGCCTTTATCTCATCAGACTTGCCCGTTGCCAGAGTCAGCTTCCTCCTTGTGCCATCAACTTAAGTGTGGGCGAATGAACACACACACTCACAGAAGGATGCTATAAAGCGGAGCACAGGATGGCATCTCACAGTGAGACACTGGCAAACACACTAAGTCACCGTGACGGGATGTGTCACACAATGCAATTCTCAAAAGGTTATGCAATCTCAAACACATCCAATCCATCTCCCCAAATTAATTTTGACAACAACTCTTGGTAAAACTTCAGAATCCACTCTTCTAACTTCTGTGCAATTGTGATTCTGAGATACACTAGTAAGCAACAAAAACAATAAAAAGGCCATTGAAGCAGCGAACTTACATTCAGTTACCTCTGTTTGCTTCCTGTAGCCTAGCAACAGAGTTGCATAATCCAGTTGAGCAGGAAGTCTGACAAGCAAACATCAAGAAGACTGTGCTGACACGCATCACTTCCCTAGTTTCTCTGTTCAAGCCAGGACTGATGGAGCAGTCAGTACTCACTCAGCAGAACAAGACTCAATGAAAGAAACTGTCAGATTGCTCGACTGACCAAACCTTTAAAAGCCAACAACATTTCAGACTAGTGCAAAACCCTGTAATTGAAATGTTGTCTCCAATAATCATCACGACAAATGAGTAAAATCGAAAATTTTCAATATTTTCAATATCTGTGGAAGCATGTTTTTAAATGTGCCGCCTCCAGAACTCCTTCAACTATTCTGTTAGTCTCACCAAATGTAAAATTAATGCACCTCCTGTACTAATACTCCAAAGATGTACATTGGCTCACCCAAAGTGGTAAACTTTCAATTACCACTGAAGTCTCAGCAACCTTATGATGCCAAGTTTTTGGCTGAGAAAACAGTGTTGGAAGAGCTTTTGATGATTTATTCTCTTTAAAAGGAGGAAAAGCATCAACACAAACCTCATGCCCTCAGTCGATTTGTTCTGGTAGTTGCAGTAGAGCTGTGGAGTTCCCAGCATGGCCTCTGTGAACACAGCCAGAAAACCCAAAGTCTCTACGAAGAAAACGGAGTCCAGCAGCAGATAGGTCACGTAGGCAGCCAGCAATGTGAAAGCCAGGACACACTGAAGGTAATCCACAAAATGGCTCCAAGACCAGAAGTAGTTCCAGTCGAAGTCTGCAAGTTAGAAGCAAGAAGGAGAGGTTAAAAGAGATTATTGCTCATTTCATTAAAAAGGGATTTGCTAATTTGGACAGAGCACAAAACAGGATGTACATGGATGATTAGGATTGGAATGGTGGAGTAGAAGTTTTGCCCTAAACTTTTAATTTGAGAGTGAATTTTACTTGAGCTTAAAACACTTCTTATAAAAAAAATCCTGGACACAACACAAGACAATTAAAGATGCATTTATTTTCCTTCAAGATCATTTGGTTCACACCGAGTATTAATGTTGGAAACATCAAGAGTGTGTTAGTGTGGAACAAGGGTTAGATCATTGATGGATCACATCTACACAGTAAATTTAATTAGTTCAGTTTGTTTAAAAACAACATAGGAAACAGATTGCATTATTTATTCAAAGTTCAATAATTATCTACAGGGAAAGTAAACTGATTATATTTGAGTAAATTTACTGAAAAATATTAATTTATATTTGCATGCTCAATGGCATGTACTGAAAAGTTTAAGTAAATGTACTTAAGTTTTGTGAGTACTCTCAAATGCTTATTTAAGCATTTTACCAATACTTAACTAAAAGTAAACTCAACATTTGTGTAAAATCAAAAACAATCACATTTCTCAATATACTAATTGAATTTAGTATTTTTAGAATTTTGAGAAAAAAAACAATTCTGTAAAAAATACAACAATAACACAAAAAAAGTATAGTTTACTCACAAGAAGTTACTAGGTTTTTTCCTAAATTTCAAAAGGAGTATTTCGGTAAATGTAGAAAATTAATAATTTTACAGAACATTTATAAATGTACTGGACACTTCAGTATCTTATAATGCTTATTTTTTTATAGAATTGCTGCAATATAAATGCATTTAAATAGATCAATTAGCAAATCTGGAGAGAAGGAAGCAAGGGATGTGAACATCGTCAGGCGAGGAATTCAAAATCTGAAACACCTTTGCTTGTCAGTCCTGCTCATTATAATCAGAATCAGCTCAATTGAAGAATTTTCAAATATTTTTCTGTGGTACAATGAAACAGAAACAGTAAGAAAGCAACATAAGAGCAGTAGAATAAGTAAAGTGTAACAACTAACAAAACAATTAACATAGGCTATGAGGTAGAATATTGTAAGGGACTAATTATATGTAAACAATTGAACAAAAGTCTATAAAGTGTGGTGTGCTTATTATTAGCCACTGGCTGTTAAGACTTCGTTTTAATTAAAGATGTGAAAACAACTGGTCAGACTTGTATGAACATCTTTATTAACTCAAAACAAACACTGTCTAGATAAAAAGATGTTGCTTAATTATGTATTTTCTCAATGGCACTGTATTAAGCAGCAGGTCTAATATTCCACAATGCATCAAGAGGTTCAAAATATGAATAATACCCAGAAAATTATAAAAATGAACTTTTCTGTAAAATTAACCAGGATTTGTCCTGTATTTAATTGTTTATACAGCAGATGGATTTGAAGGAAAACTCTAAAATTCACAATAAATAAGTAAAAAATGATTTACAAATATTTGCTTTGAAACAGTTGCGTTTGACAGCATTAAATCATATTGCCCTTTGAATCTCAAGTTATAATTCGATACAAAACAGAGAAATATACAGGATGGAACTACATTCGAGGTCCCATACAGAGAAATATTTAACATTTTAGTAAGCAGGGTTGTGGACTGAAACGACCCAAAATAATCCACTTTCACCAATTTCTTTGGGGTTTTGTCGATGAGGTCTGAACTTAGACAACCCATAAGCCTGTGAGTCAAGTCTCTATCCGCTGATGGATGAGAAGAGCATATCGAATCAAAGCACACAGAGAGGATAGACTCATGATCTGCCAATAGAAACGGGGAAGCAGCAAAGCTAAACCTAAAGCAAAGCGACATAGAGTGTGCCATGAAAATGCCAAGGCATGTGGGAACAAGCTGAAACAACAGAGAAAAGAACAAAAACCAAAGCGCTGCTTTGACAGATCGAGGCAGGACAGAAGCTGAGACAAAAGGAAACCTTCATAAAATAACTGTAGGGCTGGATTTGGAAAACGTGGCTCCAACAATTCTTTTAGCATTCCAGCTGTGCTCACATAACATGATGACGTGGGGGTGGCAGAGCTTGGATGTAAGATTTTGAGAAATCTCTTTGCTTGGGTAAAGCTTTCCACTTCTTTTTTAGGATCAATCTGTTTATTCCTATCACTTAAAAACAGAATTTCAAATAGTCAACAGCTTATCAAAGAATTTCTTGAACGTGGCACATGTGAAATCAGCTATGTATGTATTCATATTAAAAACAAAAGCAATCCAAACATCTTTTAATGGATACAGTTTGACCCTTCTTGCTGCTGATTCGTCATTCAATCATTCATTGGAAATCATTCATTTGGTGTTCAAGTGGTTGTGTAGCACAGTGGCGCTCAATTACAATTACAAATTAATCCTATTCTGTGAAGAAGGAAAAAAAGAAATGATGTATGACAAATGTCCACATCTTGAGTAAAAAGACACATTGATTTCTCACTACTGTAAATTAAACTTTCTAACAAGAGCTAATGTGGTTTGTTCTTAAGAAGAGAAGTAAAAAAATTAATTAAATCTTTTTAAATGTTTTATGAGATAAAAAGATGATGGAACTCGAAACTAGAAACACACAAAGAAAATTATTTTCAAATTAAATGAAGAATGTTAAATATGCTCAAAACTCAGAGATTACTGAGGAGTTCTAGGATGATCAAACACTACATAGCAACATTGCAGCAACATCGTTTTGAAGCCAGGCTATCTGCATGACGGACCCTTTGGCCTAAAAGAGAGCTTATTTTTTTGTGGGGTGAAGAAGGCAAGTTTGGATCAAGCAGTGACACCTAAACTAGGGCAGGGAAATGAATATCTGCGCATGAAAAATCTGTACCGTGTTTAAGCGCCGGAACTGTCTGATATGATAATGATATCTTTTATCCTACTATTTAGAAGTTTCATGATCTCCCCAAAACAAAAGCAACACAGTTTTAATGCCTTCACAAAGGGTTGGGTGGTTTTGGTAGTGTATCAAACACCCCTTATTGATCTAAAAGGTTTATATAAATGTCAACAAAAGAATAATTAATTAATATAAATTAAATGAATAAAAATATGGCACAATTAGAATTCAACTTATTCCTGAAAATGCATGCATGTAATCAAGTACCCAAGAAACAATCATTTATTAACAAAAAAATGCACAGCATTAACACTTGATGATTTGTCTTCATGACTGAGATACCATGGGCTGTACAAAGATGTGACAGTTTCCCTAAACCCTTGGCTCAATCCCCATCAAACTATGATGGAATGCTAACGAAACTGGGACCTTTCACATAGTATGTTTTAGGTTATGTTAATGAGCAACTTGGACGACACGAAAACATATGAAGAGGTCATGCTGCAGGAGACCAATTGGACTTTGATGTTTGTCTCCAAATCCACCCGTAACGGAACAGCATCTTGTCTCTAGAACATAGATGTCAATCTCTATTCCCGGAGGTCCACAGATCTGCAGTGTTACATCAATCTCAATAAAACACACCTGATGCAACCACCAGTAATTAAGTTCTTCAGGCTGGTTGAAAAGCTGCGGTAGGTCTGTGTGCATTGAAGCAAGGTTACAAAGAGGCTATGCAGGGCTCCAGCCTTCCAAGAATTGAGTTTGACATCCTTGGAACAGAACTACTTAGATGAATCCTCTAGAATATGTAGAGGTCAGTCCAATTAATCTATTACAAAACTTGTGAAAGGACAATAAAAAAACTGCGTCTGAGGAAAGAGAGGAAGATAAATGCATGCAGTGCAACTCTTGTAAACTTTTTAGTGTTAACTATTATAAATGTGTTTTTTTGTTTATAGTACTAATATATTCAACAGCATTCCTCCTAATGTTTGGATTTATAATAGACGTTATTGAATACTTAATGCCTTTTTATGTTTTGGAGGAATCACAATATTTCAAAATGAACAAGACATTCTGCAAAAGGTAAATGATTACAGAATCATGTGACCCCATGGAGGGGTTCGTCACTGGTGGATATCTTTTTTCTGCATGAGTACATGTTTTTTTTCTCCAGGTCCTCCGGTTTTTCCCATATCAATAAAAAATACTTGTTCTGGTTGATTTATTTCACCACAAAATTGGTTATAAGTTAATGATTACTGGTCAGTTTAATTCAACACTTATAATATTTAGGTAGCAGTGCATGGTAGTTCTATTTCTACAAAAACGAATTATCCAATAGGAATTCCTATAACGCCTAGACCTTTGTGTAAATACTTTGATTCTACAATTAAAAAAACACTATAAAACACATTTTGATTGATTGATTGAAATTATTAGTTATTTACATACAACATACATTTTTATATAAAAAAACACATGATTTTTTTCTACAACAGGCCATCAGGGTTAACTGAAAGAAGACTTTAGAGAAGTCAAGGGAGATGAATGAGTAATTTTGCATGAGTGATTTTACACAATCGACAGTGGCCAGTGTGGGACTCTGCGACCCTGCTGTGTCATTACAACCCACACAGAGAACAGCATGACCGTACCAAACACACACACACACACGCACACACACACACACACACGCACACACACGGTCATGCCACAGACTTTCACAGAAGGAACTTTAACACTGTCTGCCATGATTTATTATCTTAATCGCTCTTCATGACCAATTGTGGAAAATCAACTTGCCATTAATGCCCATAATGCAACAGTGGAAAACACTTTAATATTTGATGTAGAAGCTATAATAAATGGATAATGAGGGACAAAGTGAGGTCAGTGCTTCGCCTGTGAAAAGTGCCTTATGCGAGACAGAAAAATCAAAGCTCCAAAAAACCCAAAAGAGTAACAAAACTGGTCATGCATAAAGCATATATCTGCTCTGAGAATATTTATTTATTCACATAAAATTTTCCACCTACCAAGAAGCATCAGTATGAAATTGTGCATTTAGTTTCAAAATGAGCCAAGTCTCCAATCTAATTTCCTTCAACTGTAAATATGGTGAAAAACTCCATGAGAGGGGTTGGTTCAAGCCCTAGACCGTTATCTGATGCGTCATCAGAAGAGACAGATGGCCAGTTTATGACATTTTAAATGGTATTTACTGAAGTATTGATAATTAATGACTGGTATTTCAGATGACATTTTAAAATCAGATCAATTACTGCTCTTTTGTCTGCAGTTTGATGGAGAGGACAGGTGTCGGTGTTTGAGTGTGAAAGACCATATTTTAGTCTGACAGAAAGATTACGAGAGAGCAGCACACATTTCACTGCAGAACAAGACACTAAGAATGGAACTGAGATTTTGATTTGCTGGTACAAAAATGTTTAGTAGATTTCTTCAAATACAAATGAAGGATCGGTGCGTTTCAATAATATATATATTAATAATAATAATTTAATACAAATAGACAATATGTATAAAAAATTTATAAAAATAGCAATGCTTAGTATGATAAGGAATGTTATTTTAACCCATAAAGTTTTTTTTTTTATTATTAAGCTATGATTTAAAAATAATTTCTTCAATTATATGGTAAGAATGGAAGGTTTGATTTCAGACTGACTCTGTTGGGTTTCTATAAAGCCTTCAGATTAATGCCCCATCACAATGTGCGTCAGCTTAATCTCTATGATGGTCCTGGTCTCTTATCCCAAAAATGAGCAATGAATCAAATGTTGTTTCCTACATATAATACTATTTCTGGAAGGGAGTTTTAGTAGCGATCAAAATAGAAATCACCTGTAATGATTTACCTTGATTCAAATTTACTACCTTAAACCCTTCCTGATTCCCATCCAGCGAGAATCAAAGTATAGCCCAAGTAGTTATATGTAAACATTTTATATGAAAATATTTACTTTAATATAAGCTAGGTAACAAGATCTAATTACAATGTCAGCCAATGTTTGTGCCAATGTTTGTGACACAAACATTGGTAACAAGACCTAATTCCAATGTCAGCCAATGTTTGTGCCAATGTTTGTGACACAAACAGTTTATTTACTAACAGATATAAAACACTTAACTAACTGAAACACACTCACGCACACAAGAGCAAAAGGAAGAGCAGGGTTTAAATTGATGACTAACATTATTCCAACGTCTAACTAGGCTTTAGCTTGTCTGTTGTCTGTAAGGGTAAAACTCACTGAGACTTACGCCCATTCTGAACTGCAGAGTCAGAAGTAAACTGAGAGTTCTTGTTTGAGGGGTTACTTGTCATAGTCCTCGTCAGAGATGATGACAGATAAAGTCTAATGAAGGTATCCGAAGGTTTCAAAGAGTAGGGCGGGCTTCCGGCCTTGTTTGTATCAGAGCGGGCATTTGTGCCCAGATCAGGATCATATAGTCTTTGATGAGAAGAGGATTCTGTGTCTTAAGATGTGGGTTGGTTCATCTTCAAGCTTTGAATTTAAGAGCGCATGGTAGGCCTTACGGCTACATGTTAAGAGTTCATTCCTTCTGGAGGCGCAGAGAGAGAAGAAAGAACAAAACAATGAGGTCTTGTGGAACCGCGTGACCAACTTCTGAGATGAGCGAGAGAGCAGTGAACAGCGAGAGCAGGGAACAGAGCAGTGTTATATGTGCACACAGAAAGCATGTTACGGTGCACCTTTGACCCTTCCAGATAGTTCTGGTCTAGAGAAGGGCTGATTAAACATCATGCCTGAATTTATTAAAGGGTCCCAAAAGTTAAATCGTCTCAGAGCATGAAATACCACTTATACTTTTGAATCAGGCTTGACCCAGGGAATAAATAAAGACCAAACATGACTAACTTAATATAAAACATAGATGGACAACCATCATTCATTTTCTTTCATCCATTCAAACTTCTAGCTAAACGTCTGTAATAATAATGTTACATGAAAGTATTTAAACGGAACACAATCAATTATACTCAAAGATATAGAAATATTTGATTCATATAGCTTCTTTGTCTTGATTGATTTCAGCTTCACAGTTCACAGGATGCTATCTTGTGATTTACTCAGCACTGAGTTTGAAGGTTGATCAATGATGATGTCAGACTTCCAGGCTGCACTGTTTACTTGTACTTGTACTTGTACTTGTGTTCCATATTACACCGGCAGTATCAAAACAAAGATGTGTATTCTCTGTAACATTAGCTGTTGTCTACAGGCCACCAAAACACAATTCTAGCTTTCTTCAAGAATTTGCTGATTTTGTCTGACATCTTTTGGTCGAAGCAGATAAAATACTGATTTTTGGAGACTTCAACGTCCAAATTGATGACAAAAAAGTCTTGTTGGGTAATGGCTTTACAGACCTCCTAAATTCCTGTGGGTTTAAGCAAAATGTTCCCCGCCTAAATCACACTCTAGGTTTGATTCTATCTTATGGTATTGACCTTAGTGACATTGTTATAACACCTTAAAGTAAGGACATCTCGGACCACTATCTTATATCTTGTGCTATGCACACTGTAAACTTTAGCAATAGTATGCAATGCTACAGACTAAGGAGAAGTATAAACCAAAATACTTAAGAAGCATTTATAAGAAACCTACCAGATATTAGTCAAATTTCTAGTGTACCTGTAGATGAAAGTGAACTAGAAAAAAAATCACCTACAGTATGAATATTCTCTCTAGCACCCTAGACACTGTAGCCCCGCTTAAATTAAAACAAGTCAGAGATAGTCACACCACTCCGTGGTCTGATGATAATACAAAGGTGCTAAAAAGACAAACCAGAAACTATGAGCATAAATGGAAAAAAACTTGATTGGAAGTATTAAAAATTACCTGCAAAGAGAGCATGTCTAAATATAGACTAGGATTAAAAACTGCTACTATCACAAATTAATAGAAACAAATCAAAATAACCCCTGCCTTATATTTGAAACAATGGCAAAATTGCTAAAACTCATATCCAATCAAAGCAGCTTAACTCAAATTCTATGCCTTTGCCTCACTTGCTGCAAAACTTTACAAATATTGACCTAAATGAACTTCTTAAATAATCCCAGCGTCTAAATCAATGACATGCTCTCTCGATCCTGTACCAACAAAATACTGAAAGAATTAATACAAATAGCTTAAGAACCGTTTCTGAATGTTATAAACTTATTTCTATCGCCAGGTTATGTTCCTTAAAAACTCAAAAATGCAGTAACTAAACCACTAATCAAGAAAACGCACCTGGATCCTATCGAGTTATCCAACTATAGTCCAATCTCTAACCTTCCGTTCTTGTAAAAAAATATTAGAGAAAGTTGTAATAGCACAGCTCAGCTCCTTCTTCCAGAAGAGCAGCTTTTATGAAGATCTGCAATCTGGTTAAGATTTCAAATGATCTATTACTTGAATGAGATCAAGAGAACATCTCTCTTCTAGTTTTGCTAGATCTCAGTACAGCCTTCAAAATGATAGATCACAGGATTCCTTGAGAGACTAGAGAGAACGATGCAGGGATCAAGGGCCAGGCTTTAAGATGGTTTAACTCTTACCTCTCTGACCGGAGTCGGTTTGTTCATGTAAAAAGAGACTCAGACACAATAGCAGTAGAGTAAAGAGTTCCACAAGGATCTGTTCTGGGACCCATCCTATTCTGAATCTACATGCTGCCCCTTGGCAAAATTATTAGAAGACATGGGCTTAGTTTCCATTGCTATGCAGACAACACCCAGCTCTATATCTCAGCAAAACCTATCAACCTTTTCAAAGCTAAATAACACTGCTAAAGTACGAAAAATGCTGTCTATTGTAGATGCATAAAAATTAGTGCATGCTTTCATGACCTCCAGAATGGATTATGTAATGCTCAGTTAGCCGGCTGCTCAGCCGCCATGCTACAAAAAAATACAGTTAGTCCAGAATGCAGCAGCTAGAGTTCTCACAAGAACAAAGAAATATGATCACATTACACCAATTTTGTGCTGTGTTCGTTGGCTTCCTGTAAAATATTACATTGACTAAGATCTTGCTCCTTGCCTTTAAGGCGCTGAATGGCTTGGCTCCTGTCTACCTGAGAAGTTTCCCATCACAATATCTTCCAGATTATTGCGAAGATTAGTAAATTCACCAGAGGGGGAAGAGTATTCTCATATAGAGCCCCGAAGCTCTGGAACAAACTCCAGGATGTTGTCCGGAGCTCAGCTACGCCCACATACTGTCTAAAACTAAAAATTAAAAACATATCTGTTTAATCTAGAATTCAAATTATTTGCTCCTGGTATTTGTCCAAACAGATATGGTGTCTGAGCGCTATAAACATACAAAACAGTTGAAAAAACAATGTAGTTTAATGTCGCTATCTAATTTCTCTCCATCATTTATCACTCGTCCTGCAGCTGATGCCGATCACCTGTTTGGTGTCTGTTACGTTTTTCCAACCATTGTTTTTCATTAGTTAGTTTTTTTTCCCAGGTGTTGTCCGGCGAACTTTTCGTTGATGGATCTCAAGTTTGTATATTCTTTATGCTGAGGAGGTGACTAGCACCTGCCTCAGTCAGCTAGACTCCCAGGGGCCTCACTGAGGGAATTCCTAATTACTCTACCTGATCCACAATAAGACTTTGTGAAGCGGCTTTGAAAGCAACTGCTAAAAAAGCGCTACATAAAAACTTGATTGATTGTTTGGTAAAGGAGTGAGGTCACATGTTCCTGTGTCAGCAGAAACCTTACTGGTTTGTGTTTCCATGCTTAATGGTGGATTCCACACAGAAATGGCGATCAAATAGTCCTTTATCCAGGAACATGATAATAATAATGTTATTATTAGGTCCACAGTCTTCCCTACAGAACAATGTTGTTTTTTTGTTCAACTTAATATTTACATCAGTATTTTGAAACATAAGTACTGTCACAGCAAACTGATAATTAGTGCAAACATTGTGTTAATTATGAGTTCTCTTTAAAACTTGTTAACAGTAACAATATTTTGGATATAATAAGTCTTCTTAAAACCATCTTCACATGTGTCAAATCTCAGCCGACGGTATGCTCTTCATTGGCCCTGTGGAACATTGTGGTAAAGGTTGGACTTCGAAGAGATTGTCTTGGATTTTAAAACCCCACATAGGATAAACTGTTGCCTTTACAATAGGTATTTTATGCCTTGGTTGTATCAGGTAGAGCAGAATTCTGAGCTCTGCTGATTGGAGCTGTTACAAGACTAAAAATATAGCATGTCAAGAGGTAAAGTAGAGGTTTTTCTGTAAAAATGTTCAGTCCGATACAGCATTAGAGGCATCAAGGGCTATAGCATATTTATCTAACCTGGAAACCAATTTTAACACTCTCAAAAGTTAAATAACTTTTAAAATACTTTCACAGTCTGTGGATATGAACCACATTGAGGTGTTATGGGAATGTCCAGACCATAGGTTGTAGAGGAAAAGTACATCAAGTCAATCCCTCTTCAGGGAGGATCTTTAAAATCTGTCTGTTAACTGCAAAAATTGAATTATTATTGAAACTCATTTTAAAACCGATCTATTATGCCTTTTTCTTTTTTTAGACTAACTAGAGTTTTGTTTCAGTATAAATTAAAAATGATTTGCATAATCCCAAAATTCCCCCCCCCTGTTTGACTGCTAGTTTTCATTTTTAAACATGTATTTATTGCATAATGTGGGTTAAAGGAAACAAGGAAGCAGCACATTCTGGCATTCAGTTGACTCCCATTGGATGAACTCAATTAAACTGAGAGCAGAATTTATATCTAAAAATACATCTAGCGGCAACTAAAATCAAATGCATTCATTTACTATAATCTAAATGAATTAGGCAAACTTAATTTGAACAAATCCAGCTGCCCCCATAATATTTTTATTTTATTTAAAACATTTAGTTTGTCAAACACACAAATTTATGGGAAGAGAAATTATTTATTTGGTATTGTTGTGTTTTCTGTTTCTTTCTGTTTTTCTTTAGGTAATAGTCTTATTGCTGCTAATTAGGTAGGCTGTTTAAAGCACAAACCAATTGATTTAAAAGTCTAAAATCATGGGATATTTCATGGTAGACTATTTTTATATTTAAACAGTCACAGTCAAAACCATCAACAAATTAAACTTTTAAAATTAAGACTTTTAATGTACCCCATTCAAACAAACAACGCCTTCAATAATGGTGAGTATAAAATTGCTTCATCTCCTGGAATCAGCACACAGCAATGAACACATGAACACAGCAACACAATCCCTCAACACAAAGTAAGAAGCAGTTAACGTTCAGAACAATGCCTGTCGTCCAATCAGAGACTCAAAGCTGGTCATCTCAATAATACAGGTCCAAGTTCAAGAAAAATCTCCCACCTGCACAGCAGATCAGCAGTAAAATGGGAAAGCTAACGTTAACTTTAAGCTTTTTAGGGAAGTTCCCGGGCAAAAAATAAAATAAATAAATAAAGCGTCCTTGGAGTTGCTTAGTGGACCGGTGGTTCTGAGATGGTGGTTTTGTTGATTTAAAGAGGGGCTTGAATATTTTTTTCGAGTGTAAATGTAACCTATTAAACTGTCCAACTGAATCAAAAGAGCCATATACATTGAATGGTTAAAAAATTAATACAACGTGAAAGATTTGATGAACATAAGCAAATTAATTTTCCACACCAGATGGGAAAATCTGACAAAAGAAGACCCAAATAATCCCAAGTCAACCATTTAATGATGTAAAAGTAGAAGCCTTTGTCAAGATATATAAAAATAGACTATTCTATTAAAAGCTTGGTGTCTAGCTCATCTTTCGTTCTCACTATATAGAGACACATCCCATCACTGTCTCTCAGTTTTCACTGGCCACACTACAGTGCAAGAGCATGCAAGGAAAATGGGCTGTAAATAGCCATCCATGTGTCAGACATCACTGTAGAGAACAGGATCATCTGGGACACATAGATAACAGAAACTGGCGGGGAACAAAAAAAGAAAAAATTATGTCAGCTCAAGCCACATGCCAATCTGAAGGAAGAGGTACAACTCTTGTCAAACACGGCTGGACAGTAAACATGGACACAGAACGGTGAGGAACAGACTGGAACAAGGTGCTGCGGTGCAGAGGAGTAGTTCAACACTTCACTAAATTTGATGCTGACTTAAAAGCTAAATGTATCATTACAGTATGTAGTCGAAGCGAAAATTATTAACAAGTCATATTTTACCTAAATAATAAATACAGAGTTTAAAATTAAAGTTTAAATCAAACGAATTAAAACTAAGTCTTGAATATGATCTTTTAACATATTTTACATTCCTAAAATGCTTAATTTATTTCCTTTTGTTTGTTTAAGGTTCCTGATTAATCAATCATTTGGAAATCCAAAAAGTACAATATATAACATCCAAAAAAATAGCAAACATTATCTTCCATGAACTGATTCGTGAATGTGTGTAAGTGTGAAAGAAAGAGAGCCTACAGTAAGTGTAAAACTGCACATAATGAAATTCACTGAATCCAATAAAAATGCATGCTCGTTCAGAGACCTTATATGCTAATTATGTACATTTGTGTGTGCCGGAATCAAGAAAATGGCCTTGCTTGGCTATAGGCTGTGTGTGCAAGCCTGATAAAAGCATGCCAGTGCCACACTCTATGCATGTTTGTTTTGAGCTCTGTGCCCACTGTACCAGTGTGTGGGAATATACCATGCAGCTTTTAAACAGCATTCCTACCAAGCTCATCCTCTATTTCTACCCACACCCCACAGTCCTGTAAACATAACCGAAACCTGGAGTATTGGGGAAAAGTACTTTTTTTGTATTTGGAGATATTTGGATAACTGTATAGACAACACTGTACCTAGAACATGGCACAGTTTTGCTTCAACTCTAATGAAACATACTCGTGAATATAATAAAATTTAAATAAATGAATTTCAGATGGAGATTGTCACTGAAATAGATGACACTGCCAGCTCATCCCAATGCACCAATTCTTCAAGAATATAAGCCATTTCAAAACAAAGACTCTATGACGTATGATTCCCCACTATTCACAGGGGGATTGTCCCCAGGTCCAGGTCACTTCCTGTACTGAGTTTCTTGCTCAGACATCTAGCCTAGTACACTAAATCTGGCAAAGCATGATTGCGATACTAGGCTTTAAATGTATAAGCGAACTTGTGAAATCAAGATTCTCTTGGCTTGTTTGTAATGCACAAACTTAAACCTTTGTAATAATGGAACTCTAGAACCCCCCTGTTATTAATATTTGAAAACTACTTGCTTAGTGTGATGGATCACAAGACGTTGTATAATTATATTATTTTGTATGTTACAGACTTAGAGGATTTAATGTTACAAGACTTTGCATTGATGCTTCAGTACTTCCTGGCTACGCTTTTCTTGCTCTGATGATAAGTTGTGACATTTTCTTAAAGATTTAGCTTACTTTATTGACTAATATTGAGTTGATTTATAAAATAAAAAGGTAACTGCTCCTTTAATGAGTAAAAATTCTGCATCACTGTTTGTGACTAAATTTAAACATGGGAAGTTGGTGCTATTCTCTTGTAAAATATATTCACTACTTTGAAATGTTTCCATCCATGGAAAATGATTACTTGCTATGGGCAAACATAAGCAATACGAGGAAACACTGAGGAAAGATTAAGTATTTAATGTCACCCAGTGCAACTTATCTGTAATGAAATGTTTCAAAAAGCATTTGTTTTACATTAACAATATATTAAATGAGCACAAGAAGTACCTAAAATAGCTCAATTTTCCTGAGGCTCTCTCCCTCTTTCATAACATCCGCTTCAGCCCCACTTTGAAAATTCATTTTGTCTACTTATAAATAGAAGAATAGGCCCTTGAGGCAACTCGGACTTGGGAAGATTGACGTGCAACAAAGAACCAACATTTCTTGCAGACTTGTCTTTAGTGCACTTGCTGGAACATATGTCAGTTCAATGCTTGACTCGCAGTTAAAAACAGAGGTGCCAAGGGCGCATTTGGGATGCTTAAATGCCTGACAGTTGTGCTTGTGTAAGAGATCTGGGGGTCTTCCTTCAGACCCACACATTTTTTTCAGTCGCAAATCACTGAAGTACATGTGAAAAGGTACATTTCTGTTCATCAGAGATCACATTTCAAAAACATTCTAAATAAGACTTCTAAATGCATCAAAAAGTATTAAAAAGGAGTCTGAATTTTAAATTTTAAGTTTGGGTTGATAACAGAATGGATTTATGGACATGCCAAAGGAAGGTAGCAATTTTAACTCTGAAATTGTTTGAATAAGAGAGTAATGTTTAAAGCTGTTAATGCCTGACTAAGAAAAGAGTATAAAGTATGTGAGTGGTTTTACAGCCTTAAACCATCTATAAAAATTGTAAAAACAAAAACAGAGATAATTACTTTACAGATTTGCCAAATCACAGGTTATTTTTAGAATGTACCTCCCTAAATGAGGGACCCCTCTAACTAACCATATTGGCCTGAAAATCAGTCTTAGTGTACCATGAAACTATAGAATAGCCACGTTTTAAAAGCCAAACAATATTCAAACTGCTGTCAGATTTAATGGTATATGTTACACTATTTAAAAAGACACCAAAAAATTACTGAAAAGTAAAGATTCCAAACCAAATACTAAATTTGTCTGAAAGGAAGAGTTGGAAAAGTAGTCTAACTCTGAAAAAATAGGACCCAAATCCAAGATCAGCACATTCTGCTACAAGTGTGATTCTAGGGAAGTTTGAGAGAAACATAATTATTTTAAACACCCCAGTGTGTGTATGATAGCAGGGACTGCATGCTAATTGAAGCGGCTGCAGTCCCCTGTAGGGATAATGTAGCGGAGCCGAGAGAGTGTGTGGGAGGAACGCCCATTGACATCCATTACAGCGCCAACATAAGGACTCCAGCAGTCTCTACATCAAATACATTTAGAGTGATAAACAAAATTCCACTGCCAGCAGCAGGACTGAATTACAGGCAATAGAGCCATCAGCCAGGAACAACAACCACCTGCCTCAAGCTTGAGCGACAGACATTAAGGTGACAAATACAGACTGGCAAACACTGGTAGCGTTGTGATAAAATCTCTAATGTCTCAAGCACTCTGAAATTATCCAAGGAGACCATTTTTGTCTGCCCTCCACAAGCAAACTTGGCCATTTCAAATTGACCCCTGACCCTTTGAAAGGATTAGAGCCCACTTCCATTATTCAGGCATCTCAATCAATAAGCAAGTGAGCAAAGCGGCAATTAGCAAGCAGCTCAGGGCTTGAGTGCTTAACAAATGTCTAATCGGGTGTGAGAGGGCCCACAGGACATGCATGATCGATAGTTTGAGACGTATGAAACAACAAATAAAAAGATTAACTAAATCCTTTTCAGTTCAAGATTTGTCAGCATAACCAGACAGATATAATTCTTAACTTTGGCATCTTAAAATGAACATGCATTCTAAGTAAATTGATTGAATGAGTTTTGTGGAAAACCTAAACTATAAATGCTGTTGCTGTAAATAAGATGGTAGAAAGTGGCAGCTTCTATTGCTACTTTTAAAAAGAGGCTAAATGTTGTACTCAAAGACCTTTTTACAATTTAAATGGTCAATTAAAATAGCACCTTAATGAAGTGTTTGAGTTGACAGACTTGTTTGCATTGCAGTGATTAAGAACAAACAAATGTGCTGCTTTGAGAAAATACATTGTTTTGTTATTGTCAAATTTAGTTACGTTGCAGCCATAATTGTTATGACCAATACTGAAAAAGATTAGGACTCTACTGTTTAAATTAAGAAAACAAGCATCATTGTTCAGTTATCTGATAAATTTCTTAAGCATAATCCATGTGATGGGTACTCTAAAATAATACAAAAAAGTGAAGTGAAAGTGAGCAGTTGGCCAGATATGGAATGACCTTTTACCTGGAATTTGTGCTCTTCATTGAACCCATCCTATTGTACACACACAGTAGTGACCACCCAGAGCAGTGAGCAGCCATGGTTGTGGTGCCCGGGGAGCAGTCGGGAAACTGGTGCCTTGCTCAAGGGCACCACAGCTGGGGTTGTTGAAGATGGAGAGTAAATGTTTCATCAATTACACCACCTTCAACTCGGTGGATCTGGGAATCAAACCTTATCCACCATACCACAAATTGCCCATGAAAAAAAAAAACATTCAGAGTCAAATCTAAGTTCACAAAACATTCAAAGCACAATCTTGTTCAATACTGTAATTAGATTTTGTAAAGATCTGGAGGAAAAACTCTCCTGAGGAAACTTGAGGTTATTTGTCTTGAACAAAGAGTCATTAATACGATTTTAACAAACACAAATCGGTTACCACCAATGACACTAAACTAGTCCTAAAAGTCATGACTACTTAAACCCAGCATAACGTGGCGCGAGTTTGGTTGGAACCACCCCTCCTTCATACTCTAACATCTTGACCATATCATTCATGAATATATTATTTAAAGTTTAAAGGTTTATAATGCAATTCAATCTCTAAATTATAGACTTCAAGTCAATACAGCTTCTGAAAAAAAAATTTTTTTGAGTTTTTTTCTGAAAAGTTTTTTTAGTCTGATGTTTCCCCAGAGTGCTTTCAGGAGCAGTGGATTTCAAAAACACGGCCTCTAGAGATTTGTCGCTTAAAGTGTTCATTTCTTCTATTCGAGCAGCTTATTTTGTCTGTTAATCAAGGGTTTTGTGCCATTTTTTAGAGAAGCTGAATAGAACACTTGCCATTAACATCCATTAATTTACTGAAGACAAAGTGGACAGCTACAGCATGACCTGAGGGGGCGGGATCAGCAGGAGCTCCAGATCATTTAAACGGCCGCGACTCCAGGGCTTTAACTGAGTAGAGCTGTTTTAAAATAAAGAGTGTTTTTTTTTGTACAGCTCCAATGATATTGAACTTTAGTCTGTTACAGACATTTCATAA